>JAOXOE010000848.1:4260830-4319839 GCA_028565055.1 Phoeniculus purpureus | reverse complement strand
GTTTACTTGGTTTATTTGGATTTAGGTTGGACTGGATGATCTTTAAGGTCTTTTCCAACCTTATCATTACTGTGATGGGTTCTGGTGGGCCCTCAAGTTGTGGAAGAGCCATTGTGGATGTCCATTGCTCCTGCAGGTTTGTGTCTCAGCAAGTCTCACGAGCTTGTTTCTGGGGGGAAACCTGCAGCTTTACCTGATCACATACCTGGATGTAGTTCCAGGTGCTGTTTGAAATAGGCTAGGTGGGTCTAGAAGTCAGTCCAAGGTACCTTAGTGACTCCTGCAGTATGTGCGCAGGTTGAGTCTGCATCCCTCGCAGCAGTGGTCCAGCAGTAGCTCTGCCGGTGCTTCCTGTGTGCTCCTGGGCTTGCAAGAGGCCAGACTGTCTTAGAAAAACTGAAGCTGAACAGCTTCTGCTTTGCTGCCAAATTCTACGGCCTGCAATGTTGTCCTTTGTCCTCTTTCCCTATTGTATTCCTGCAGCATCCCTGAATGCAGGGTTGCTGGAGGGAAGAGTGCAGCCTGGTTAATGCTATGCCTGTGCACACCGTCAGTGTGGCTGTGCACACAAACCCTGCACTGGCCTTCAGAGCCCTGTTGGGTGTTTGAGTCCTGCTGTCTTCTGATAAAAGGTGTTGTGCTCCTGACGGGGGTTTTTGTGCAGAAATATGGGCACATGCACCGTGCAACACATGTACAGTGATTTTTTTTCAAGCTGTGTTAGACCTGCTGCACATATGCTGCAAAAATAGCTTGACCACTCGCAGCAAACCCAAACGCACTGAGATGATCTGTGTGTGCACAGGGGCCACTTGACCAGGATTTTGGGATGCCCGTGTGGCCAAAAAGCTTCCTATTCCATCCAGCCCAAATGCTCTCAAAGAAGGTGTGGATGGAGGTGTCCAAGGCAGCCCTAGCTTGGTGGGACGTACTGCTGCTATCAGTTAGGGGGTGATATAATCTGATTTCTGGAAATCTCTCCCTGCTAACATCAGACTGCCCACATGTGCCTAGCAACATCCAGAATGCAGCTCTGCTGTGAGGTCATGGACCACCGCGGGGAACGCAGGGCTGGCAGTGCCAGTTCCACAGGCTCCTTGTCAACAATACCATCTGCTGGATGGATCACTGCTTGGAAAGGGATGGGAGGACGTGGCATCTGACCATGGCATGCAAGACTTATTTCCATACTTACCTGTGCATGCTGAAGGGCCTCTGTGCAAAGAAACCTTTCGGTGAGGTGGCGGCTTGCTCCCCGCACCTCATTTATTTCTGTGCCACCAGTTACTAGGGGTCTGGCTGAAACTATTTGAATCTCCAAAGTAGAATTAGATTGTGCTGAAACAATCGCCAGCTTTGAGAAATAATTTAACTTTCTCCTTTCCTTTGGCACCTGAGTCCTTTCTTTTTTCCCAGCCAGAGAAACATCTCTGGAGTCTTATGTACCTCAGAAAGATGTTAGCAGCCCAATGGTGACAGACCCCAGTGGTGTCTGAAGGCAGGGGATCTATCTGGAGGCCAGTTGGGAGGTCTGCTCCTCCTCACTTGCCAAAACTCAATGCTTGGGCAGGTTCACTGTTGCTGATGACACACAAAGGTCCCACATCAGGTCTTTATCCTCTAGCTGCTCATTCTTCTCCACATGTTGTGATTTTGCAGCGATAGTAGTTGTGCACCAGAGGCTGGGGGAGACGACCTGAGAGCACATCCCAGTGTGGAAACTGGGAGCTTGATGTGGGCCTGACATCTAAGTAGACACCATTTTGGAAAGAGGAGGTGGAAGGAACTGCTGTGGGAAGAAGTCTGATCCCACAGCTGGACCGGTCTGGTGTTTGCCCACATTGTTGTACATTGTCTTATTTTTAAGACAGAAAGAAGTTGATCTGAAAAAGTCCCATCTGCTGTAGCGGGGATGGAGCTGCAAAGTGCTGGTACAGTTATACTGAGACTCAGTGGGAAACATTGGAGAAATTATGCAGAGGTTTTTTTTTTTCTTTTGAGCAAACTAACAGGAGGTGGGAACACTCCTTCCCTCAGCTCTCAAGGAGAGTTGCTGTCTTATGACTCCTTGCTGCAATGAAAAGTTATTTCCTGTCTTCAGGGCAGAAGCTTTGCCACCAGAATACTGTAAATCCAGCAGGAAAATTCAGCAGTCAATGCATCACTTGGTCCCTAGACCCTGCAGGCTCATTCCTGGACCATCCACGGGTCTCCCACCCGTGGTGGGTGATGGAGCAGCCCCTGGAGGTCTGTGCAAGCGAGGGTGTGCGTGGCTGTTTAAAATGTTTTTTGCAATGGTGCACTATTTTCAGGAGGAGATGGACTGTGCTGGCGCGGTGCCAGAGGCAGCCCTCTCCTTGCCAGGAAGCCAGATGCATGGTCACATTGCCTGGCTCTCCCTGGCAAGGCTGGGGAGGCTTCAGCAGGTGTGATCAAACAGCATGCGGGAGCTGCAGGTTCAGAGCCGCCTGCCTCTGAGGTACCACTAGGCTTGCCGTCACGCCATGAAAGCCCCTGGACAGCAAATGTCGCCGCATCAAACCCAAAAGTCCTTGGCGGCATCTCTGCCCTCCCTGATGAGGCCGATAAAGCCGTAACAGAAGATGCAAGGGACGGCTTCGGAGCAAGGAGCAGCAGGATGAAAAGGCTCCGTTCCCCCACCCTCCTCCTCCTCCTCCCCCCCCCTTCCCCAAAGCCTTCCACCTCCTCAGCAATGTTGCGGAGAGAGCAGAGACTCACAGTCAGCAGACTGCAGTGACAGATGGCAGGTCATAAGCCCTCGCGCTAATCTAACACCGCAAAAGAAAATAGGGCTGGGGGTGATTCAGCTGCTAGGCCTCAAAGCGAGAGGATGACGGGATAGCGTTGCTCCTCTGACATGTCCTTGAAGGATGCTGCATCCCAGAGGACCCGCGGGAACAAAAGTAAAAGTGGCGATGAGGCAAAAAACCCCCCAAAAAAAATCTGTTTGCAGAATAAGCCGAATTTATTTGGTTTTTTTGCTAAAAAGGGGTAATGCGCTCGCGGTCGTTCTGAGTAGTTGGATTTCTATTAGCAGGATGCGAATATTACTGATGGAATTCTCTCTAGCAGGAATAATGTGTGCCGTGGAGCTGAAGCTACCTGGGCACGGCTGTTCTTCCCATCCTTAATCGTCCACTGACCAGAGCTGTCGGCACCCCTAACCGTATTTATCTATCAAGCTGTCTCCTTGTGTGTGCAGAGCTGGAGGCAGGCTGGACCCGTTTAATTCAGCACAGCGCTCTGGAAACATTCGTGTGGCAAAGAGGAGTTTCTTGGCATTTAACAGCTGTGACTTGCATTTAAAAACTAATATTTTTTTTTCTTTTTGTGAGGAAGAATTCAGGCTGCATCCTGAGCTCCCTGCTCCCGCTGGCAAGCGCCCATCATGCTCAAGTGGCAAAGCTTGTGATACTGTGGTGGAGGCCAGCATCAGAGGCTGCTGGTTGCCTCCATCCTACCATGAAATCACACAGAATCACAGAACATTAGAGGTTGGAAGGGACCTTGAAAGATCATCCAGTCCAATCCCCCTGCCACAGCAGGACCACCTAGACCAAGTCACACAAGAACATATCCAGGCGAGTTTTAAACGTCTCCAGAGAAGGAAACTCCACAACCCCCCTGGGCAGCCCCTTCCAGTGCTCTGTCACTTGCACTGTGAAGAAGTTCCTTCTCATATTGATGTGGAAATTGGTTTAGGATTGTTGCTGATGTGCAGGGAAAACCTTGCAGAGGGCACAGAGAAGGCTGATGCTATGGATGTGTCTGGGCTGGATGGCCCCAGTGAAATCAGCAAGGCTCTTTGCTATAGGAGGGGACAAATAAGACCTTTAAGAGAGTAGAGTATATGGGCCAAGTTTACAGGTGTAAAACACCCCACCTCTGCTGAACTGAACAGAGCGAAGGACATAGTGGTCCAGTCTATAGTAGGAGGCATGTGCTGTGTGTAGCTGGCAGTACTCAGGGCAGGTCCTGCTAGTCGTGCTCAGCCACTGCTGATGCCACCCTGCCAAAAAAAGGGGGAAAATCGTAGTTTGTTTTTTAAAACTGACTCCTGAAGAGAGCATTTCAGGGATTTTTAAAATGAAGCTTTTTGGTGGAATAACTTCCTGTACACAATGTTCTTCGTATTTTCCAGAAAAGAAAAATCTTTTTTTTAAAAAAAAAAGCTTTTGCAGGAAGAGTTATGAGGTTTCTGAGCTACAATTCAATTATTTTTAACTGAAATGTTTCAGTTGCTGCCCCCAAACACTTTTTAAAAAAAAATCTTTCAGTCTCAAAAACATTTTAAAGTGATAGGAAGTTCAACAAAATCACTCTGCTGGAGGAGAAACACTTGTGGGCTGTTGCCAGTCTTGACATCGATTCCGGTTTCTAACTTAGTAACAAGCTTGAACTAGCGATTTCTTCTGGTTGTTCCTGGCTCCTGTTGGAAGAAAAGACTTTAGAAAAGCATCTCCTGTTTGTGAGCTTCTGAATCTGGGAATTGTAGTGGGGGAAAACAGCTACACGGGAGAAAAACATTCTTGTCACAGTGTGTAGCGAGAACAGATATTGGAGAAGAACAGGATATAATAAGGAAGTGATATTGGCTCTTCAAACCTTGAGGAATATTGTCAGTGGCCCAGATTCATGCTACTTTGAAGGTCTGTCCTGGAAGTTGTCTTATGAATTTGTCCTTACAGCTGCCTTCCAACACCTGAAGATAAACTACAGGAGGGCTGAAGAGGGACTTTTCCCAAGGGGATCTAGTGATAGGACTAGGGGCAATGGTTTGGAACTGAAGGGGAGGAGGTTCAGAGTAGATCTTAGGAAGAAGCTCTTCACTGCAAGGGTGCAGAGACTCTGGAACCGACTGACCAGAGACATTGTGGCTGCCTCCTTCCTGGAGGTGTTCAAGGCCAGGTTGGATGAGGTCTTGAGCAACCAAGTCTGGTTGAGAGGTGTTGCTGCCTCTGGCAGGGTGTTGGAGTAAATGAGCTGAGGTCCTTTCCAGCCTGAGACATTCTGTGAAGGTTTGAGATGAAACTAAAGCGATGTGGTGTGCGAGGACACTCCATCAGGAGGTCAAATGTGGTGAGAAAAGCTGGCTTGTTTTGTCCTTGAAGTTAAACTCTTTGGCAACATCGTATTGCCAAAACCGGAGGAAGGAGGCCATGTGCCATGGACCAGCTTCTCTGTTGGTTGGGTGCAAAAGGGGTAGTGTGACTGCTGTGACAACCATGCGGGTAGAGGGAGAGGTCTGGGGGACCACACTGGCTTCTCCCAGCTCCAGGAAGGTTTGCAGCTTGTGCAACTCTATTTCCTGTCTGAGATCAATCCTTCCAAGGATCCTGCACTACATTGCTAATGACCTGCTCATTGATCCAGTGGGAAAGGTCCATTTAAAGGTGCAAGACCCCCAACAGATGACTAAATGTAATGATTCTTATGACTGCTTTTTGGAGAAGGTTTAGCCTTTCTGAAATCCAATATAGATCAACCTTTGCACTTGAAAGCTATAGAAATGCAGCCCTTTACTAAATGCTGTGGCCTTTGCATTGTAGTTCAATCTTGGGAGAAGAAACCTTAGAAAAGGCTTTCGCCAACTTTTTGTCTTGGCAGATGGCAGCAGAGGTGGTTGAGATGGGCAAGGAGGGGATTTTTGTGCAGTAAAGACATGCTTTGCCAGAAGAGACGTTATCTAGGAATAAATGCCAGCGTGAAACATATTTTCTCAAAGTTGGAGATGTGGGACTTATCTAGCTGGGGGTAGGGTCTCACTGAGATCTTCTTGTGCTGTTTAGGAATTGTAGGAAGGTCACCACAAACTCTTGCTGCTCAAAATCCAGAGGTTTAGATTCCAAGAACTCACCTTGTTCTTGGAAAATCAGGTGCTTTCCTCAGTTATCACCACTGAAAACATGGCCTGGGATAGTAAGTGCAGATGCAGAAGATTGATGTGTGTCCTTCAGCACACCCACTGTGCTGCTGGAGAAGAGCAGGTAGGGTAACTATACGTAGTTTTACTGGAAAATAATTACGGAAGAGAGATGGATGTAAAAGGCATTAAATCCAGGGTCCTGTCTCTAGAGCCCTTCTAGTGTGGGTGTAGCCAAGGTGCTGCAGGTGAAGGAGCTGCTGGCTCTGGTTATGTGACACTAATAAGCAGTAAAAATAGTGGCAAAGCTAAAGGAAGGCGCTTGGGTGAGGGAAGTCACTCTGTGTGAGTTGGTTTGTGTAATTCCCAGAGCTCTCCTTATCTCCCTGTGCCTTTGGTTGGCATATCAGGCAGACAGAGCTTAACACAACTTGGCACAGCGACTGGGGGAATTGTTTAAAATTTCCAGCAACTGGAACAATTAAGTCAGATTTCGAAGGAGGGAGAATGGTTGTCCCCTTAGGATTCCTATCACCGAAGGATAACATTTCCAGGCTTTGTCCAGCAAAAGATGTCACTTCGTTTACAGAGATCTTCACAATGTTGAGGTACATTGGATATTAGTTATTATATGTTAAAGACTATCAGGAGTCATCTCTGCTCGGCTAATTGTTCCTGGGTTTGGGGCTGATGGAATTTTAATTTCAGTGATGATGGTGAAGTTTCTCACAGTTATAAAAGATGAAGAGAAAGCCCTGGTTTTTAGAAGTCATAATAAATCCCCTTACTGAGGCTTCAGTCAAATGCATCCTGGGGTAAGAGCTGCTTGAACTGGGAGTGACTGCTGTCAGCTGCCCCTTCTGGGATGGAGGTGAGGAGGGAAATGAGCATCTTCTACAAGGGTTGACTGCCAGGAGGGTTTGATTTCTGAGCAGTTGACATCACATTCCTCAATGTTTGTTTCTAGAGCTTGCAAAAAAAACCAGAAAAGGTAGTGTTGCCCTATTTTGTGTCACTGCTGATCTTTACATCCTTGCTAAGGTGCTTCTCTTCCCTCTCGCTTCTCTCCTTTATTGGAACCACCCCGAGGATGTGTTATGCCTTCACAACCACTCCCTTTGGATGGGTTGGGGGAGAAAATGGGAAAGGGTGGGGGAAGAAGCAACGGAACGATTCTGTGGTACTGTATAAATAGTTGCTTTGTGATCATAAAAAAAAAACTGCTCTAAAGATTTTTAGGATCAAAACATAGCAAAGAAAATGTAAAACAAAATTAAAATGAAGCCAGTATTCACATTGTCAGCAGTTATTTTGTCACTGCAAAGCATCTCCTCAAAGGAATATTGTGCAGCACAGCAGCAACCGAGTGAAGCAAGCGGCTCCAGCACTGACTTAAAAGGGAAGTGCAGGGACATCTTCAAGCTGCAGTAATGGGTCCCTGGGGTTTCTCTACAGTCTGATAGTGGCACTGACATTTCCTGTGAAGTTGGAGGCTAGCAGGTTGTTAAAACTTTCCCCGTTTTTAACTGCATCAAGTGTTGCTGTAGTTTGTGGAATGTATAAAATCACTTCTTCACCTCTTTCTTTTTTCAAAAAAAGTAAAAAAAAAAAATAATTCCAGATATCAATAAAGAATTTGAGAGAGGAAAACACTATAATTATAGCCAAAAAGCTGGCACAGTGCCTGCTGTATAAACCCGTTATTTTGGTAGCATAGAATTCGGTACTGGAATAATTCTCTGGGTGGAAACTTGGCAAACATGATCTCAGCCTGTGAGTTAATCTTTTTTTTTTTCCTCTCCTGCAATAACATTTTTTTTCTTCTCTACAGATTTAGCCATTTTAAAATTGTGCATCCTATTACCGAGATTGTGTATGCACAAATGACCTATGTTATGGGTCTCTGGGGTGATGTGAATGTAGACAAGAGATCTGCATGTTAGATTAAAACCCCTTCGCTGGAAAATTGGTACCCTGTAGATTCAAATACAATTAGCCTTGATCTGAACTGCTGCCACTATGGGAACTGGTTAGAGCTGAGGGTGGTACAGGAGGGCTGGGGCCCAGGAGGACCCTGGACAGGGTTTGGAGGTCTGCCTCATGGTTTGCTGTTGTGATAGGCAACATTTCTGGTTCAACTTCTCATTGTTTCAGTCTTGACATCATTGCAGCTATTAATGTATTAGAGTTCTTACACCTAAATACTCACACAGATTTGACGGTCTGGATCCTCTGTAAAATGAAGATTGTTCTACCTTTGTAGCACCTTGAGCCGAATACCAGATGTTATGGTTAACCCTTGTTTTTAGAGAGATCTGAAGAACCCAAACAGCCCTGTGACGCTGCAAAGAGCTCAGAGAATGCAGAACTCCAGTAACAATCTTTTCATTTTGACCTACATCTTCAATGTTAAGGAGCAGTGTGTTTGCCTCTGCAGGTTCTTAGGAGCACATTGAAATTCATGTCAGCCTGCCATAAACATCCTTCTAAATGAATATAATAAGATCAAATCTATTACTACTGTTGTTGCTTCATCCAGAGTGTCTCACTGCTCTGACAGCAGAGAGACTGTCCGATGGGTTGTCACTGCCTCAGTGGGAGCCTGGCGGGCAAAACTGGCCCAGTGGTGCTTCGCAAGTGCCGTGTAATTAGTTCCACTTCCCTGCAGCAGAAAGGGGGGTCTGCAGCCGCCTTTGAAATCTTCTTACCAGAAAGTGGGATGTGCAGTTTGCTGATGTACTAATTTTCAGAGAAACCAGTCCCTTGATGAGGGATTTTGCTTAGGGGCTTGGAAACGAAAGTGCTGTTGGAGTGAACTGAGACCAGAGATGCTCTGTAGCCAATTTGGTTTGTTTTGGGTGGTCAGCAAACCTGCCTGTAGCTTTTAACCTTTCTAAGTAGTTGCAGAAACAAGAAGTTTTCCTCTAGCTTATGCATGGGATTGATTTTTTGGGGTGTTTTACCCCAAGGTAGTGCTAAATACAATCTGCAGTGAGGTGCCTTGGTGAGTAAGTGTGAGCAGTACTGGTGCTGCTAGTGATCATAGAATTATCTACTATACTTGATAGTATTTAGTACCGTCACATTCAACCACTAACCCAACTAACTGATCAGTCCCCTGTTAACTACTTCACTCTGTATTAGAGTGAAGTGTGGTTCAAAATGAAGGACCTAAGGCTGAAGGCATCTGTCTGCTCACAGGATGTTTTAGAAGATGATGATTTTTAGCTAGTATGAATTACTCTTGGCACCACTGGAGTAAATGAACCTTTGCGTCAGTCAGAGATTGTCCCTCTGGGGTGGTCCCTCTTGAATCTTGGTGACTACTAAAGGCAATGCTCTGTGTGCTTGTGTTGAAGTGGATGGATAAGCTGCAGTAAGCTCTGAGGCAGAAACACTACCTTAAACAACTAACTGTAACTGATTGGAAGGTGCTGGACAGTTCTGTCTGACAAGGGAGAAAAATCCTTGCAAAGAGAAGGGTGACACTGAGGATAGTGGTGACGCATGAGTTAGAAGCTGGATCCAAGGCATAGCTGAGCCTGTAGGAAAGCTGCTGTTCCTGTGGCTGCAATTGGATGTGGCTCTTCCCTTTGGAGGAGCTGAAGCAATGGTGGTCAGTGCCCAAGCAGGTGCTGACCTGAGCAAGTGCTTGTTCTAGTACTTTTATATTTGCACGTACTCTGAGCTTCCTGAGCATGAAGGCTCGAGGGGCAGGGACCCCAGAGTGCTGCTTTCTCCTGCCTTTTCCAGAGTTTGTTTTTAACCTCTGCAGAATTCCTGGTCATGCTGCAAAATTTATTGGAGAAAAGATCATCATGGAAATAAACGCAGATTTATTAACTTCTCTCTGCAAACTCAAGTGTGTCTTCTAGGAGGGGAAGTTGTTTTGGTGAGGTCTTGGTCCCTGGGAAGTGGATTTACATCTTTCATCTCTGCTGCTCCCATGGCGAAGAAGGAAAAAAAAAGCCACACCCCAACCTTCAAATATTTTATCTTGTTCTGCAGGACCCCAGCAGATCTCTCCTTGGGGACCATAAATTCCTTCCTGACTGTCACCACTGCTCCTGAACTCTGGTGCGGCACATTGGGAGAGGGAGCTTTGTTCCTCCCTGGCGCAGAGGACACGCCACAGATAATTTAAAGGACCATTTTTCTTTTTGTATGACGTTAAATATTCTTTACTTGAAAAAAAACTAAACCAACCCGTCCACACCACTTGGCATGAAGTAATATATCCAGAGGAAGGGCAGATGCCGTTTAATAAAAGACACAGCGCTTGCCTCTGCTCTGTGTCTAACCTCCTGAATCTTCTCCTCGGCAGAGAGCCAGCCCGCTTGTACCTCTGGTGCGAGGTGATGAGCCAGGCCAAGAACAAGCTCAGCTCTGGGCCAAAACTCTTTAAGGACATTGTTTGTACCTGCAATTTGACTGCAGGAAAGGAGAAATAGTGGTTTCAGGTTGGCTGGAATTACGAAGTTTTGCCCAATCTTTTCAGGCATCAGGCTTGAGAGAGTTTCGGTTGTTCAGCCTACAGAGGAGAAGGAGGGGGGATCTTACAGCAATCTTCCAATCCCTGAACAGGGCTGTCAGAAGTCTGGGGAAGTCTGCTCACAAGGGCAGGGAATGATAAGACCATGGTTCACGGGTTTAAGCTGGGAAAGGGTAGATGGACATGAGGAAAAAGTTCTTTTAATCTGAGGATGGTGGGTTGGATCCCTGGAATGGGCTGCCTAGAGAGGTGGTTGAGGCTCCATCACTGGAGCCATTCAAGGTCAGGCTGGATGGGGCTCTGGGCAATCTGTTCTGGTTAGAGATGTCCCCGCTTGTTGTAGGGGGCTTGGACTAGATGACCTTTGGGAGTCCATTCCAACTCAATACATTCTGTGATTCTGTGGTCTTCCCCATCCTCTGTATAAATGTAGTAGATTTGGCAATGACGTATCAGACTTGATGATTTTAAAGGTATTTTCCAATCTAAAAGAACAGCATCATCCACAATCAGGTATCAGGTCCCAAGCTGAAGTTGGTGCTGCAGCCTTTTGAGGGACACGTCCTCTGGGGTTTGCTCCTGTTTTGATGCAGAGAGTATGATCAGAAAGATGATAAGGGAAATGTCAACCAGCAAAATGCTATGGGAAGGAAAGGGGTGAGTCAGGAATGGACTAACAACATCCCTGGCTTTCAAAGGCCCTAAAAATATAGTGATTGCGGCAACAAACTTGAAGGTACCCTGGACTGAGGGGAAGGGCAGTCTCTCACCATGTCACACCCCAAACAAACCCTCCTGGAAACCTTTTCCTCTAACCTTTCTGTTCCTTTAAAGGAAAATTTGCCACCTGCTTATCTCATCCCTCGTTTGAGCCTGTGAAAGGCACCTTCACTTGCTTCTAAAACTTTCCTCCGGTGCCAAGGTTTCTAATACAGTTCACTGTGGGAGTAGAGATTTTTGGAAACAGAACTTGACTGGAAAAATTTTGTGATCTCCAGGTAAAAGAAGAACTATTTGCTTCCTGTATTGAGGATTTGGGTACTTGGGGGCTCCTTTGTGACATATTCTGATTTCCTTAATTTTATATCATTGCCCAACGCCTTATTGATTGTTTCCAAGCAGCTCAACTTTGGAGTCTCTGAACTTATTTGCAGTACAGGACTGATGATGACTTGCACATTCCAGGTTTTTGTTTGGCAGCTTCTTGCTCCCTGTAACCATTTAAATTCAAACAGCCAGGCAGGCAATCTGGGAGCCGCTCAGAGAATTTCATAGGTAGCACCAACACAGTCAATGCAAACCCATTGATGCCCCTGCAATGTAAACACTGGAGCTCACCCATACATTTAACCATGACTGTTCCACAGAGGTGCTGCTGGTGGTAGCAGGGCTAGAGCCCCCAAATCATCAAAGTGCTGCTTTTTTCCTCTTTTTTTCCCACTTCTACATGAATTTTTATGAATGGCACTGTATGCATTTGTGTGGGTTTTGTACTTATGTGGCAGCGTGTTTGATCTGGGTGTATTAGGCATCTGCCTTGCGTAGTTCCCATCCACACCACGTTAATTATATCGCTCTGGTGACATAATAAATGCTGAGCGAGTTGTGAGCAGGTTATTTACGAGGCCACCTGAACTCTAAGTAATTATCGCTGTGTAATTTAGCTTCCCCCTATTTCATTTTATATATAATGCAATATTTCAAAATATTCCAGGGCACATCTATCTTTTTCGTTCTGCCTTTGAATGAATAAATTGTGATTCTCTCTCAAAGGTAATAGATCAGCACTGCCCTGAAGGGAGGGCGATGCAGCTCTGTCAGGAACGATCCATAAACTAATTCACACGTAAACAGAGACAATGGCTACTGGGAACGAGCACACCGCCTTCATTCACCGAAAATAATACTGTACTTACCTGTCTCAGGGTTATTTCAGTCTAATGTTCTGCTGTCAGAGCACTAAGGGGGAGGTTTACAATATGTCTTGGCCTAATGGTTTTAATACAGAACTTCTCCTGTAATTTAAGCAGTTGGGACAAAATTAGTGTTGGGCAACAAATATCTTGCAGCAACTGGAAGGGAAGTATTCATGTTTATGTCTGGAGAAGCTTCTACTGGAGTGTTGTTGGAGGCTGGTTGTTGGCATTTGTTCAAGGGCTGCAAAGGTTAAACTTCCATAGCTCCTCCAGCAACCAGGTATGTGGGAAATGAGGCGTTTGCATTATTTACCGGTTATTGAGAAGCAGAGTTAGTGCGAGAGACCCCAACATGCCTGGTATGAGCAGGGCTGGGGGTGGTGGTTCTGGGCACATCCTGGGGGATCAGCAGCACTGGGAGGGTGCTGATTCCTCTCTCAGAACTCCTGGCTCAGACCGGTTGATGCATGAATGTGCTGGAGTGTCTCAGCTCTGTTCCTCACCCTGGCACTCCACAGCCACTGACTTTTGGACCACTGGCCCCAACCTCCCTTTGCCTCAGTTTCCCCAGCTGTAGATCCTATAAAATAACACTGACTTTTTGAAGGGATGAGGCTACACTGCTCAGTACTTGAGCTAAGGCAGGTGCCTTTCTAGAAGGTGCTGAACAAGAAGTTATAGACTTAAATGGTGCTTTCTTAACCAAACTAAGAGTCAGGAAATCAGCTTCAAACACTTGGTTTTGTTTTGCAGAGCACTTTGAAACCCTCATGTGAAATGCAATGTGTTATCATAGATCCTTGAAAATCCATCCAGTGTGATTTTGCCCTCTTTTTATTTCCTTAGAGCCTTGTGGGCTCATTCTTCTGCTTCTTAACACAAAGCCATGGCTAATGACAGTGGCCTTGAACGGGTGAGTAATGCCACCAGCCTCCTTTCTGCAAGAGCCATTGCACCCAGGGCTCCTGCGCTGCCAGAGAAGTGCACGCATTTACGGCAATTCAAAGGTACTTAAGAGAGGCAAAATCTTTTTTTTCCTTTTCTTTTTTTAATTAAAAATGTCAGGATTCCAACTTTACATGGGATTTGCAGTGGCTCCAATTCCCCATTGGCATGTGTGAGGCAGCACCCAGGAGATTCAAGGTTTCCATGACATCATACGGTAACTGTGAGCCTATAGTTAATTAAATACTATATCCATGTATTCTAGTTAATTGATGCTTCCTTTACATGGTTTATTGTGCTGCAAACTGGTATTGCTTCTGTCTCACTGAGCAAACACAGAGAGGGAGAGAGAGAAAGACGCTGGGATGCTCCAGCTCGCAGCCAGTGGAGCGGGAGCTGTTGGCACACAGTGCTGTGCCCAGGGGCAGCCCCGGGGACACCCCAGCGTCACCTCCCCCCAGGGGTTTGAGGTGGCTCTGCAGGTCACACTAAGATCTTTTATGAATGAGCTGAGCCTTGGGATTGAAGCAAGCTGTGCCATTTTGCAAGCCCAGCTTTGTCTTGGGCTCCCGTGGTCCTGTTAGCACAGAGGAGGAGGGTGCTCTGTTCTGTTTGTGCAACAGATAGATGTGGCATCACCTCTGAGGTAACTGTCCTGCAGCAATGTGACCCCGGCCAGGTCAGGCTCTGGGATGTAGCTGGACCTGCTGCAAACTGACCTTAAGGGAAGGAGCTAAAAACCCAATATCTTTGTATTTTTAGCAAATATAAATCCTTCCAGTCAGGGAACTCAGCTTGATGGAGAGTTGGTAACATAACGTGAGCTGGCAGCAGGGTCTGACCGCTGACCTCCAGCAGCACACCTCAGCCTCCTGCAGCTTTCCTGAAGGGTGTGAAATCCCTCCAGCAGAAGCGAGCCCAGGTTGGCTGCTGTGGTCAGGCCACCTGCAGAGAAGGGCAGGGCACAGCTCCAGGCCTGGAGGGATGAGCACAGTGTTAAACGATGTACCCAGAGTGAGCACGACCTTGTCTGCAGACAGCACGATGGTGTTGGAGTGGAAAGAAGATGCAATTCATGGTCCCTACAAAAAATGCCACCTCACTTCTGCTCCTTTCCCCTGCCTGGCTGCAGTCCAGGGCTGCCTTATCCCATACCAGGACACACTCATCTGCTTGTTGTGCTTAAGCTTGAGGCTCAGCTAACCCCTGCAAGAACAAAAGAAAATATTTTTGCTCAAAGGATTTCAATCCAGAATGTAATTTCAGCGGCTTTTTACTTGGAGTCCATTTGGCTTGTATTCTAGGGCTGTGACAGATTTTCTGGTCTCCTGTTCTGACCTTCTGCTGTACTGGGGTGATTTGTGCCTGTGCAGGGGAAGGAAAAGGGGATTTGTTCAACGCTGAAGCAGGACTTAGAGCACTTGGTTCACAGAGGATGAAACAAACCCCAATTTTAGCTCAGACTCCAGATGTGAAATGCTAAGGCACATCTGGACGCTGACGTGTGCTGCCGTGTCCATGTGGATACTGGAGACTCTCAAATGTGAGATGCTTGGGATGGCAGCAGGAGCATTTCTACACTTAAACTCCCAAGGAAAAGGTATTACAAAGGTTTCAAAATGAGACCGTTTAAAGAAAAACCTGCCATACCCTGTATGCAAACCAAGCGCTGGCTACCTTCTCTCTCTCCTGCTTTGTCCTCTTCCACTCTCCCACCTCTTTTATCTTGCCAAACACAATTGCTCCTCTTGTAAGAGCACTGCAAGTGTGATGACAAAGATGTCGAGGGCTGAGCTTGCAAGGTTTCCAGGTTTTCTTTCTCTTTGCAACTTCCAGGCTGAGTTTTTTCAAGTATGCAGATTTTGTCCACTGGCAGCCCCAAGGTTCTAGTGGTGAGCAAACACCACAAGAGTTGCTTCCCCCAAATTTTACTTGTCAGTGCTGTTCTGGCCTTCTTCCAAAAGGCAAACTGTCCCTCAACCCTGTGAGCAGACACTACAGACGACTGCAGTTCAGATGGGGTTGGGGAGTTCAACATATTTACATACCATTTCGGTAATACCCCTCCAAATTACCACCTCTCTGATCCTACCACCTCGCTAAGTGCTGCTGGTGGTGCTCTTTGGAAATTGGTGCTGTCTTCTATTAAAGGCAGGTATTTTTTTTCCTGTAATTCTCTTTAGTGTTGCCTTTAGAGGCCCCTCTATGTGGCTCCTTTCACTTCTAATTACTGCACTAGGAGATTACAGTGTGGTGCTGGCGACAGAGAGAGAGAGAGGAAGGGGGAGGAATGGGATGGTGAAGAGGGAAAGATTTCTGCGGTAATTTGCATTTAAAGCTGGCACTCAGCATTATATCTCCCTGTTCACCCATTGTCTATAAACATTTTAGCTCTTCCTTCTGCCTCATCAGAATGAATTAAGCATTTTCATTGCACCACCAGCCTAATTAGAGTCATTTACTATGTTGACACAAAGGGTTTTTTTATGAGCATCTCAGCTTTAATACACTACAGCAACATTGGAAACCTCCGATCAAAAGGTAAATGTTTGGGGGTCAGAGATATTTTTCAACATTCTCCCAAGAATACAAACAAGTTCCTGGAGAGGTGACGTGTGTGCCTGCAGCTCTGCTGGGGCCACAGCAAGTTTGCACTAGTGCCCTGCTTCTGCCTCCCAGTTGCACTTGTTGAAAGGGGTTGGCTCAGCACAGGGGTGGCTTCGTGTTCTGTAAACACCAAGCAGCTCACAACGTCTGTTGGGTGAGTGACGGAAGGGAAGATGCTTAGAGTGTGGGGGGGGGACAGAGATGAGATGCTCTGAAGCAAGGTGAGCACGCTCGATTTCTGGTGCATCTCAGAGCTTCCTTGAAGCAGGGCTCTCCATGTGGAGGTTTTGGATGGGTCCAATATTAATACCCGATTTTTTGAATAGGCTGCAGCGTCAAGTGAGACAATGCATGGCCTCTTGCACCCACCATCAGGAGACAAGACAGCAAGGTATGGAGTCTTCTGGGAGTTTTGGGTGCCCACAAGCACACCAGGAACTAGAGAGAAGGTTGTGTCCTTACTTAAAGCTGGAGGGTGCTGCCTTTGACTCTCCCAAGCGTGGCTTTCAAAAGTGTATTAGTACAGGAAAGTCACATCATAACTTAAAAATAACAGGAAAGTAAGTTATAGCTGAATCAAAGAGAGTAGGAATTGGTTTCAAGTTGATTTCAAAGGCTCATCTTTCTGTCCTTTCACAGTGTCACTTCTTTAATGCAGGAAAACTTTGGCTTTGCCTGACTTAAGCTATCTGGGCACCTGGGGATTTTGCAGTGAGGTCTGAGAGAAGTCCTTTTTGTCACCATGTCTGGGCAGCCTGCTTGTGGTGCCTGACCATGTGCAGGTTTGTAAGCTAAAACTGACTCGGCTCTACAGTTTATCATCATTTTGGAGCGCAGCCATCAATCATCGGAACAGAGATGTGCAAGGGCATGACACGTGCAGGACAACCAAGAATATCCTTCAGTACTGAAGTTCTCACTCGCCTCTGACTTGTCAGCAGCATGTTTGATGACTGTCCAGCAGATGCCTGGAGTCAAAGCTCACCTCAGGTCTGCTCTCTCTCAACTTTCCATTCACTCTGTATTAGAGAAATTCCATCTAGCACACGGCCACAGATGCAGGTGGCTACAGAATTTATTGCTGAGAATCCCACAGAGTGCAGATACCAGTGAAATGTTGTTGGATGCTTTCTTTCAAAGCAGAAGTGAAGATGTTGGTTGTCACGTCACTCACACTTTGTGCCTAAGCAGTGGTGCAAAAGGTCTTAAACAACTGTGTGGGATCCTGCAAAGTGTCAGGATTGTTGAAGGGGTGTGGTGAGGATTTGTCTGGTCCTGCACACTCTGTCCAGCAATGGGGTGGCCTCCTGGCCTATTTTTCTGTAGCTCACTGATACTGCTTTGTTTTTCTGTCGTCAGGTACAGCAAGATTTTTTACAAATAACAGAATGGTTCAAGCTGGAAGGGATCTCAGAGATCATTCAGTCCCAATCCCCTGCCATGGGCAAGGACACCACTCACCAGAGCAGGTTGCCCCATCCAGCCTGGCTTTGAACACTTGCAGGGATGAAGCAACCACAACCTCCCTGGACAAATATATAATAATAGAGTGTTTCAGAAGAGTTGATCCTCAGTTAACTGTTTAGTGGCTACAGAATTTGTCCTCTGGTTTGTTTGTGGCCTTTTTTCAGGTCACTTGAGCAAGACAAACCCCAAGATACTTGTGACAATCTGCTGGTAACTTCACCCACTGTGAAAGCTTTTCCTGCTTTTGGCTTTTTGGCTCCCCACACTGCAACTAGCTATGAATCTAATGGGGGATGTTCCCTTTTGTGCCCTGATAGTTCAGTTTCTTTAAGAGACTTTGGAGAGGGGAGTGGACAGAACTTTTTCAGAGATGCCAGTGCTGTCTGACAGTGGCGTTGCCTTTGTGTTGGGGGAACTGGTCACACCTCGTAAACCTCCTACACATCTCAGGAATTTGTGGGCACAGAGATAACTGTGTGAGTCACATTTACAAGTCTGTAGTCCTTGGGTTCATCTTGGGAGGGCTTTTAAAAATTGCCGTGATGTTTCACACCTTTTATCATGGCTGATTTCCGCTATCAAAATGCACTTGCAATGGGACCCCATTGGTAAAGAAGCCTGGGTGCACACAGAACTCCTTGCTGGAGGCTCGATCCACAAAGTTTTAAACGGGGAATGTCCCTGGGTGATGTGGCTGTTCAAGTTTCTTGCCACCATCAGAGCTGCCACTTGTGAGAAAATCTGACTCCTTAAACCAGTTGCTCCACTCAGACCTGTCTGTGTTCTGCTCTTCCCAAGTTAGGGCCAGGACACACAATTCCTACAACTCAGAAGAGCAGCGGGACAGTCTGGAGGAGAAACCAGATCTTATGAACATATCCCTGGGATCACCAAAGCCTCAGGCATCTACATCTGCATCTAGTAATTACTCTACTTACTTCAAGGAACAGTGAAGTGTTGCTTCAATTTGTGTATTTTTTGGCCTCCACATTTGTTTCGTAGTCAGAGACTAATGGGTAGAGCACTGGACTGGAACCCAGGAGACCTAATTTATTTCAGGCTACACTACCAGCCTGCTGCGAGTTCTGACCAAGTCTTCCCTTCCCTCTGCTCTCCCTTTCCCTCTCTACAGCAGTGACAGCGAACTTGTTGGTAAAGTTTCTGATAAAGCAGCACCGAGTGAGACGAGCATTAATAATGAAGGCTGTGGCTATGAAAAATTGATTTGGGGCATCACATTATTAGAGGAGATAGTTACCACATCCTTGAAGTGCTGGCAGTGGGGGGGGAGAAAACACTTTTTTTTTTAGCCAGTCTGTGAACTGCTTTGAATGTCCCCAGTCCCAAGACTTGAGGCCAACAGGGCCACTAACTGAGCCTGGAGGAAGTGGAACATGGAGGGAGCAAGGATGGGGGCTGGAGAGGAGGGGAAGGTGTTAGTGGGGGACTATTGGATGGGAAAATAGAGCAGAGTGGGCAGATTGGAGAGCGACAGATTGTGAAAGCGGGGGAGAGAGAGAGGGGAGACGAGATTCTATTAGAAATACCATGTGTGTGTGCGTGCGCGGAGGGCTGTGCATGCGGGGAGGAAGGGACGCAGCGGCGGCGTCTCCTGACATATTATTCAAGCAATCACATGTACCGCGTATTAGATAACTCTTCTGGTTGGTTAGCACCGCCAGCTCTGCAAACGTGTTCTGCTTTAATCCCAGACACATCGTGTTTCTAATCTCGAACGCACCAGGCTTTTCCCTAAAGGGTTGGTGGGGGGTTGGTTTGGGGGTTTTTTTCCAAGATGCAAAAGTTTAAGCATCTCTACAGCTTTGGGGTGCGGCTGCTCTTGGGGTTTGGAGGGGGTTGATTGGCCATCAGCTCAGTAGAAGGGGATGACAAGGATTTATTCTGCCTGGGAAAATGGCTACTGCTTTGCCACGTAGTGGAACAGGATGACTTGGGGAGGGGAAACAGCCTCCCGGAAAAGATGGCATTTCGCAAGTGGATTAGAAAGCCCTGAGCCCTCTTCTGAAATTGTTGGGAAAAATTAAGCTTAAAGGGTCTGAATTAAAATAGGCGAAACATAAGAAATGTCGAAATGGGGCTCAAAACTCCGCATTGACACCATCAGCCTTAATTTACCCCAGAGTGCAGGAATAAAAATTCATAGAGACATGATGAAAGGCTGAGAGTATCAGACGTGGAATCCAGAGACTTAACCCTGAATTTACTGCTCCTGCAACGGGTTTGCAGTCAGAAGATTTTCCATTGTGCAGTTGTAGATGCCAGGTTCATGTTTTTGTGGGGCTTTTTATCGATGTATAGAATTTGCCGTATATCTTAGAAGCAGGGTAGGTGCTGTTTACTGTCATTTCTCCATGTGTGTGTCCACACATGTCGGAGTATCGTTATCTCAGCATCATTCACAGTGTCACCAAAGCAGTCATGTAGTTCTTACTCTTATGTAGGTTTTGAGCTAAAATGAACGTTACAGCCCAGGGATGAAGGTTCTGCCCAGAGTAATATATGGTAAAAAATAAATACATTTTAAAAAAATCCTTCTCCCAAGAGAAAAAGAGAATTTGATTCACATGGAAAGGGAGATGAGGAGAACTGGCAAATCGTGGGCAGGTGCTGGGCAAGCTTCCTCCGTATGAATTTGTTAATGCATCTTAATCCTGACCCGCAGCACCCTGCCTGGCTAATGCTGTGGCCTCTCATGACCAGGAATTGCAGACTGCTGAGTTGTGTGGCACTGGGGTGGGTTTTGTCTTTTTTCTTTGCTTTGATTTTTTTTTTTTCTCCCTGTAGTGTCGGTTGCTGACTACATTTAATTTGTGACCCAGTTAGAATTTGAATCGAATTCTCTGCATTTTTCTGCGAGAATGGTGATATTCCACTTTTCTTTGTGTGGGTAGGTCTCTGCCTATTGCCCCCCGCCACGAGATTTCCACTGCACATAGATGAAAATAGATTATTTTGAAAAATAATCCCCGATATATATTTCCTTTGGTTGTCTGTGGCAGCTTAACATGTCCGACCCCCCTTTTTTCCCCTCATTCTTTTAATTTGTAAATTCGTAATTATTTGTTGTGGGGTTTTCTTCAGATTTGGGGAAATGGCAGGTGCTGTCCCGCAGAGCTCGGCGTTGCTATGCAGATTTCTGATTTTGATGGGAGAGACACGTAAAGCCCTGAAAAAGAGGCAGAGAGGCATCTCGGCAGTCAGGGAACACGCACACCCCGCTCCACCCTGTGAACTCATCCTTCCAGCACCGATTGCCAGCATGGGGTGAAACCCCAAAGACTTTTAGGGTCCACACTGGTGCTGAATGTTTGATTCCAAATGGAAAGATTTAAAGTTGGGGTAGTGAAGTCAACAGAGGGTTGATGTCCACACTGTGAGTTTGCAGAGGAATTGCTTGCAGAGCATAGGGAAAGGATTGTTATTCCACTGCTGGAAAAACAACTGTGTGGTTTTATAGCCATATACCTATAAAAGCACAGAAATATGTGCATCATCCAGCAAAGTAGCAGAGAAACCTGTATGTTGTTGGTGGTGGGGGGGTGTTGTATAATGGAAATGGATTATTTTTTCCGTTGTAGAGAAGAAAATGCGGTTTTCCCACCCAGTTACGATCTGTCTCGCTTTATTCCTCTTCCAGTGCTTTTTCCCCCTTTGATTCTTACCTCCCTGTAGCTGAATCACAAGTGTGACACTGAAGTCAGTGTTGTCGCTACCCTGCTATAGGCTCTGCCTTTCCCTTCACCTTGTTATTCGGGTGCTGACAAAGACACGCGCCCCGGTGCTGGGTGATTGTGTTGTGGTTTTGTGCTCTCCCCATCAGATCTGTTACTTACAACGGTAAGTGACTTCCCTCCAGGAGAGTCATAACTGTCCCATAAATCCATCTTTCTCTGACGTGCTGCTGTGTAGAGAACATAACCTAGGAGAGACTTTGCAAAACAAGCCAAAGACCATGAGAAAAATGATCGTGTTTTAGTCTTGTTAGGGCTGAATTCACAAACAGGGAGATTTTTATTGTTTTTCCTTCTTTTTCTTTTTGTCCAACAATTTTTCATTTATTTTTAATTGAATCCTCTGCTTTATTGTGCAGGCACGTCTCTGAAAAATGATCTTTATGAAATATGCAGTCCTCTTCGCAATCTTATTACATCACTACTGCACCAGGTGAAAGACGTCTCTTGAAATTGAAAACCATCTTTAATGAATTGTTGTTTTATTTTAGGATCCTGTTAGGATCCTCCTAGAACATTTGGTCTGAGCCGTCCATCTGAAGGAATCTTGAGCTAACAAACCAGAATCATAACAAAAAATATTCCACAGCCTGGCTCACAGCAACATCCTGTGTTCTAAAACAAAGGGCTGTGGGGCTGCGGGAGAATCCCACTGTGAAAAGTTAAAATCGGAAGTATTGCTCAGCCCTGCATTTGGAATAAAATTGCACAGGAGGTTTAAAGACTTGATGAAAATCTGTGACCTTCTGGCTTACCTACAGCTGTAGTGGAAGACGGTGACCCTGCACGAATGTGATTTACTCGTGAAATAAGGTGAACTGTAAAACCCGAGCGGGATGGGTTAGTGTCAGTAAAAAGCACAGTGACACCAAAATAAAAAATATTATCTGAACCCTAATTTGCCAGCGTAAGAGAATATAGAGGAGGAAAGAGGGAGATGAAGGGGAGAACAAGAGCATCCCCAGTGGCAAAATGGTTAAAAGAGACGCCTAAAATCCAGCAAAAAATCAAGCAGTCAAGTAGTTAATTGACTTTGCTTTAATCAGCCCAATGAATATTCATTAGTGTGCTGGTCCTAATCATGGGGGCCATGTTGTCCGCATTTAGCAAGCGCATGCTCAGCATCATGCATGCCTCAACAGCTTCCCTTCCTCTCTGCACTGACATTAAATTTAGAGGCTTTGCGCCTTCCCAGCTCGCGGGGAGCGAGGATTGGCCCAGCTGCTCGGCTCCGAGATGCCATAGCAACCCCTGGCTCGTTGCCTTAGCAACATTTTTTTTTTAATTTTTTTTTTTCCTTTCTGTAAGGGCCTGAGCCAGTAATCCATAGGCTTAACGGAGAAAATATGCCTTTGTGGGGCATGCGGATATAGATATCTAGATGTAAGGGAGCAATGGAATGGGCGGAAGGCGTGAGCGGCTGCTATTGTGCGCCTTTAACGACACAAGTGGGTTGCGGGATCTCCTCCTCATAGTTTGGGGTTATGGGCTTGACATCTTTCTATTAAAAAAAAGCAAAATACACGGTGTCTCTGGCTGTGCAGTTCATTTCCAGACCCATCCAAAGGGAGGAGAAATAATCTCGTTGCTGTAATTCTCCCCCTCCACACCCTAGAAAGAAGCAGCGACTGCTTTAAGAGCTATAGGACCCTATTATTCACATGGAGCTGAAGTTCCTCCTCCTGAAGGAGGTGGGTCTGGAAATGAGCTACCCCATAAATCAATGGAGAAGTGCAGGCATGAAACTGGAGTCACGCAGCGGTGAGTGTGGCTGTGGCTCTTCACGTTTGCCGCTGCTGTTCCCCTTCTTGCAAGCGGGGGGAGGCTCCTGCTGGAGATTGGTTCAGCCAATGCAACTCCAATCCTGCTCCAGTCTGTTAATATTCCAGATGTTGCTGGGCAAAAGATGATGTCCTGATCCCAGTGTTGTAGGAGCAGCTTGTGTCTCTTGCCTTCCTGAAAGCAAACCATGAAAAAGCTGCAAAGTCCCCAGCTGGGTCAGCTCCAGCCTTCCAAGCTTTAAAAATAGAATTTCAGGGGAAAAGGAAAAAGGATAATACATTCACAATGACTGCGAGGAATTTTGGGGCTGGGAAATCCAAATGGTTAATGTTGTCTGGTAAATAAAGCTCATCCTGTAGACAAAAAAAAGAGAGGCCTGACCCAGTACCCAATGAAGCATCACTGAGGCATCATCTCCGCTGGAACAAAACAGCTGCAGGGGAAAATGCACAAAAACCCAACCTGCCCTCTCTGGACTGGGGCTGGGAGTGTGTGAGGTGCCTCGTGAAACCTTCTGTGCGGAGATGAAAGCTGCACAGGAATCCAGAAATAGTACTGCAGAAGGGGCTTTCAAAAAACTTTAGTGATTTCCTAATTTCCCTTCTGTTGCGACTTTTTGTTTTACATTGTTTTTAATATCACTCTTCAGGTAGCCACTCACAAGTGGCTACAAGCGAACAAATGATTCTGAAGCTGCGAGAGGAACTGGGTTTCACCCCTACAAGAGGCTTTGTGTTATCGTTATCTTCCATTATTCACAAGTGTAGTTTCGGGCTCATGGTGCAGGCACCAGGTTTAACAAAAGCACAGGAAGAAGGAGCCTCCTTATTTCCAGAAAGACAAAGGTGGATGTTGTCTTTGCTCCTGCCATCTGTAATGGGAAAGGTCCTGCTGGTTCAGGAGAGGGAGCTCATTGGTTTTGGGGTCCATCAAGAAAATGTTTTGTAATGATGCTAAAAATTGAGGGATGTTTGGGGCTGGTTTGCAGGGCAGCTGTAGGGCGACGTAGGATGGAGAAACGTTTATTCCCCCCCGCCCCCAATTCCCATGTACCAAACAGGATCAAAGCCTCACTGAGGTCTGTGGACCACTCCATGTGCAGAGTTTAGGGCTTGGAATGGCAGAGTTGTGAGTCGGCTGGTGGTCTAAAGGCTGGTTCTGGTCAGTGTGGTTGGGAAGTTGTTTCTCAGCATCTGCACAAAAGAAGACAAGGTTTGTTAGCCTCCAGTTCCCCATCAAACTACTGGGGCTTTCAACGTTTTTAAGTGCAAAAGGTGGAAATCTGCCAAATCTCAAAATTGAAGGCTGAAGGTTTGATCTCAGAGGTCTTCAGCAGTTCCCATCTGGCATCCCAAGCACAGACTAGTGGGTTGTTGATGGCAGGAAGAGACGGAGACTGGTGGGGAGAGGGTTGGTTGTTTTTAGGGGCATCTCTAGGTTTGGGGGGGGGGGTTTCTTGTGTTTGTTTGTTTTTTTCAAAAAAAAGAAACTCACCAGTAATTATAACGGTAGGAGCAGAGAGGAGAGCGAGGAGCTGTGAAATGCATGAATTGAGAAAGGCCACTTTAAATCAGCTCTATCAGAGTCACTGGTAAAGATCATTTTATCCCAGAACGCATCGAGGCAGAAGGACTCATAGGATCTGAGAGTGGCAGAGCACTGATGTGAGACAAAGTGCTCCTGGGGAGGGAGCGAGAAAGAAAAGTAGGTTAAAAAATATTTACAGTGAATTCCCAGAGAAAATATTTAATCTTGATAAATACATCTTTGTAAAAAAGAAGTTGCCTTGGGAAGCCTCTCCAAGCCCAGACCAAAGTAGCCTGCAGAGTGAGTAGCATTAACTGGAAAAAAGCAAACCATACAAAGTTATAGGAAGCATTTTAGTTTTGTGATGGCAGTGTGTTGATCCAAACCTTTGCATGGAGGCTCTCTGCTTCCATCTGGTTTAACTTGGAGTGCTGTAGCTGGCCTGTTGAAAAGACACGATCAATTAATTTTATATGGGGAGTGTACGATCGCACGCATCGTGACACTGTCCCTTAGGCTGGTGCTGCCGTGGGCTGGGTGTCTCCTCTCGGTACTGTGAACACAGTTGGTGCTGGTACAAATGGGACACGTGGAGGTGAATGACAGGACCCTTCAGCTTGGAAATCATCAGAGACAAGAAATAAAGGGCATTGAGCACCTGATCACAAGGGAAAGCAGCAGGTGCTGCTCTGGGGACCTAACTCAGCTCCTTCACTGCGTGTTCAGATATGGTCAAGTAGTTTGCCATAGTGTTGGTGGGCCTGGAGGAGACTACATTGACTTGTCTGAGTGACTGTCCTGGAAGTTGTGCTTGGTGGTACCTTGAAATTCATCTCTTGTTAACTTTGTGCTAATTGTCCACTTGGAGAGCGAAAAAATATCCTGAGATTTGGGTTAAACTACCCAGATGAATGTGATGAGACATCCCAGAGCAGCAGTGGGATCAGCCTCCCTGTCAAATGACACATGGAGAGGGGCTGCAAGGAGAGCACCAAAACCCCGAGTGAATGGAGATCAAAGCACTAACATTGTCCAAGAACAATGAAGATTTATTTGTGATGTAAAGTGTAAATTCTTGCTAAGTTTCACCTGATCATCTGGAATTCCATGCAAAAATCAAAATAAGCCATAAAACACAGAGACCTTTTAAAAAATGACATGCTGATGTAATTTCATCTTTTGACTTGTTCTTACAATATTCTTTTTTTCCCCCTCTAGCTAAGAAAACCCAGTGAAGCAGAGGAAACGAAACCCCAGAGCCCAACCAGCCCAGACCCAAGGTAAGCGTTGATTCATTTATTGTTTTAGTTCTTCATTCTGAAGTTGTCAGTAACTCAGGTTTCTTGAAATGGATGCTAACCTGCACAGACACAGACTCTTTTTTCTTAGTGATGCAAAACTAGTGAAAGATTCCTGCCCAGGTACAACCCTTAAAGCTAAACACGCCATGCAGGGTGCAGGTTTGGTACGACTGCTCCTTCCACACAAAGTCTGCTTAGAAAAGCGTGAAGCATTGTTGCTGGTACCATTTCATGGCTGGTCCCTTCGATAAAGCTGAAGGCAGAGCAGGGAGGCAGCTGGAGGTAGAGAGGCAGGCTCGGCTCACTGCATCACACAACCTCCCTGCAAACCCTGCCTGCCCAACCTGCAGGCAGGGCAGTGAGGCTGTGAGCAAACCAGTCCCCCTCTGCGATTAAGATGGAAAAATCCCTTCTTTTATGCAGTTGTGTCTTTTCTCATCTCTGTTTTTGTCATTGGCTGGCAGAGTTGGGAGGGAGAAAGAAAGGTTGGGGGGTAGGCATCAGGGAGAGAAGAATTACCACCAGATCAGGCAGTTGAATTGGGAAGGGGGAGAGGAGAAAACAGATGTTAATTCTGGAAGAGTGGAGCTTGGTCTCCTTTACGGGCTCTTCAGCGTGGTAAGTCTGTGTCAGGATCCTAAAGCCCAAACCTGAGCAGGTTTCTCCTCCCAAGGAGAGCTAATCCTGTGGTTTGATTCAGCAACATTAAGCAGCAGGAAAAGAAAACACAACATGGTCATGGTGGTTGGTGGAAGGCTGCTGCACCACTGGGTGTTTTATGCTAAGTTCCTGGGGGCACCAGCTTGCTGGGCAGTTGCTGTTGTGCCTCCTGAGTGATGCTGGTACCAATTACAAGCAGAGTTCAAACTGGGAATAAGGAGGTGAGTTAGTGTGTGCCCAACTGCCTTCCCTCAACCCTGACATGCTCCAAGCCAAGAGGGTTTCTCTTCTGCTTGCAAACTGTGGCAGTGCTGCAGGGATGTCGTGTTTGGTGGTTTCCTGCTGAAATTGGAAGACGGCCCAGTGCTTGTCTTAGATTTACTGATTGAAAAAGTCCTCTAGAGGCTGAGATTTCAGCGAGTTTGGGTTTTGGCTTGGAAGATTTGGGTTTTTCAATGAGAAGCCAGCTACTACACAGCAAGCTACAAAGTCTTGAATCGGGAAGAATAGGTTTTGTTAAATTGTTGAGCAGAACAATGATGCTGGGAAACAAAACGGCAGCAACCAGAAAGGAAAACACCAACAAACAAAATAATATTTACTTCTGCCGTGGCGGCTCTGTGAACTGAAAATGGGCTGTTTTGTTTTGCTGGGCTCGTGTGTGGAGCGTGATTGTATGCAGTTGCAGACAAAAAATATGTCTGGGCCTTGAAAAGGGGAAAAGGAGGGTAGGAAGATCTATGTCTGCAGAATCACTGATGCAGGAAGATGCAAGTGCTGTGTTGTGTCTAGTTGCATCATGTGTGAATCCATCAGCGACTTAAAGAAACAGCGAACTCGGTGCAACCTTCTTACCATGTTGTTTCCATCTGCTCCCTGATCTGCTGGTGATGAATGTTCAGCTTTTCCAGCTCCCACCCTCGAGAGGTCCTTTGTGAGATCTTTTGGTGATTTTTCCTAGCTAAAAAAATACTCAGTAATATCTACAAACTTTAGTGAAAAAAAACCTTTGTCAGACTGTTACCGTGTGCTGCGTTGTCTCAGCAGAATTTACTGTGAGACTCGTGGGTGACTTGCTTTTAGAGTGTCTTTCTTGGTTTTGTTCTATCCTGACTTTGCACTCCAGTAAGATCATAATGATGTAAAAGTGACTGCTTCAGCTCCCAGTTTGTACCCTTGGGTGCAAACATGGCTCTTCTCTCCATAACATGCTGCTTGGGGGGTCAAAGCCGTTCCATGAGCTGCTGATTGAGGTTAGTCTTAGGCAGAACTGTTTTCCCAAACCCTCATGCATGGTTTAGTGCTTCACTCTGAACCAAATCTTTCTCTCTTACGTTGCTTATTGAATCTCTGGAAAGCAGTCTGCTTCCACGAAGAATCTGCTGCCAATAAGCTCAGACCCACATCTTGACCTGCTGAGGGACTGACCGTTCTCGTTCTTGGCCCAGTTTTGGTGAGGAAAGCAGTTCTGTGCCATCCTAAGCAGTATGTAGGCGTCTCTGTCTATCAGTTTCTGTAATATTTTAAGCTCTCAGCTAATTCCTATGAGCTTTGACAGAGGTAGAAGTCTCAGTGATCACAGAATCACAGAAGAGTTTAGGTTGGAAGGATCTCAGAGATCATCCTGTTATGGGCAGGAGCAAAGATATTTAATTCCTATGAGTTTCCCAGCATGGGCAGTGGGTGAGAAAGGGGAGACCTATTGCCTCTTCCCTCAAAGGACAGGGAATTGCACAGTTTATACCTTTGTTGGATATCAGAGACCCCACTTCGGTTGTCAGTAGTAGGTATTTTGAAAAATCAAGTAGAAACACCACTAGTTCATTTATTTGCCCACCAGTTCATTTATTTGCCCACCTACTCATTTATTCAAATGAGCCCTTGGAGCAATGACCATCAACGTGACATTTCTGGGGAGATTTGACTCTGTTGTATGCTGTGCTGGTCTCAGCATATGGGGGTTAGCAAGTGCGTGGTAGGAGCTGGGTCAGGAAAGTGAGCACTTCCCTTTCTACCTCTTCCAGGCCAAACATCTTCAAAAGCCTTTTTAAACTGATATTTGAGATACAGCCAGAATTACTGAGGGTGGTTTCAATTTGTTGCGTTGGTACCACATTGTACAGGAACACCTAGGGTCACCCTGATCTGTAATGAGAATGAGGACAGTTCTTGACACAACAGAACCCTCGAAAATGTTTTGCATTGACAGCTGAGTCCATCCTGCCTTTGCCCCATAGCAACCACGGGGACAGCCCATTAACATGAGACGATGACATTGCACCAAGCTTTGCGCTGCTCGACTTTAACGCCTGCATGGAGAGTGACTGAAGAACTGTTCCCCGCTACAACAGACATGCAGTAGCAGTTACACATCCACTCCATTGTGCCATCATTTGTGCACACGAGTATATTACTATAGAAGGGCTGTTGTGTTAGCAAAGGCTGTGCTCAATGGTGGTAATTTGGTTTTGTCATGGTAATACAATGGCGATACACTGCAGACACAAAAGTGAGTTCTGCATGGCTTGGCAAAGAGATTTTCACATAGCTGCTGGGTGAGTCCATTGGTTTCTCAATGTTCCTAGACAGGAATGGGTCAATGGTAATTTTTAGGAAGGCAGATGCCCCTTGCTGAGCTTGTCTGGCTATAAAGTGCTCCACAAGACGTGCGACGTACAGAGCATCCTCAGCCCCTCTGTGGAACTTGCATCCTGTTAAAACGGCACAGCAGGAACAAGGACTCTTTTAATCCACTGAATTTGCTGTTTAGCATGACCTGAATAATCCAGTAGCACTGACGTGATCTTCAGCACTAGCACTCCACTGCCTTGAAGTTACCCTCCTTGTTTGTTACCCTCCTTGAAGCTGCAGGATATCAAAAATATCTGACTAGGTTGGACTGACAACAGTTGCTGGATGGAGTCTGTGTGCTATTTGTTTTTCAGTGATGTTGGTCCTGGCTCTGCTATTCTTGATGCCACTGAGTCACTGCTGCTGTGTGAACTTTTAGATAGGATCTCTCTTGATTGTGCTACTTCTTGTGTTGACCACAGCTGCCTGCTCATCGTTGCTTTCTTTATGTTTTCTGTTTGATGGGAAGTGAAAAGCAGAGGAGGGCAGAGCCAGTGTAGGAAAGTTAAAAATATGTCAGTAACTGCCTAGCAGGAGGCAGACTCTTTCCTCCGGATTGCTGAATCCATGGAGGTAGAGCCTTGATTGGTGTAAATTGCCGTAGATGAGAAACTATTCTTATGCACTCACATTTCAAGCAGCTATTTGGATGTTTACATTCTTCCCCCCATTCAGCAGCACCATGATCAGCAGCAGCACAGAGCTGGTGGGGTAATGGATATGAAGAATTGGACTAAAACATATTTTCTGATGGCTGGTGATCTGATGAATGGTTTGGTGACATCTTTCCACACATAGTAACTGGCTGAGCATGTGTGTTTCTCCTCTCAATGTGCCTTAAAGAAAAAACAAAAAAACATGTGGGAAAGGGAGTTCTGTAATTTTTGGGAAGGGTCTCCAGTTACTCCAGAGCTCTACGGCTCTGTCTGACTTGTCTACCAAGTCCTTCCTATCACTGATGTTAAGAGCTTCTCTGGAGTTACGAGAAAAGGATGTTGATAAGGCAAACTCAAACCCAGCATCCTTAAGAGGGCATCCAAATGCTGCACTATACAAAGGAATTGAAATTAGCTCTAAATGCAGTTGGCTTTACCTGCCTTGTGGAAAAGAGAAATATATTTTAAAAGGCTATGTTTCGTGTAATCACGCTGGGTTTATCAAGTGCAGAAAGATGTCTCCTAACAATACCCGGGAAGATTACAATTGTCAATCAGAGCACAGGTCTGCTCTTGCCTCGTTGCCTCCCTCCCCTGCCGTTCTGTCTTTCCCGGGCATGGAGCAGCACGGAGCAAGGCAAAGAGCAGAAAAACTACAGAGCCATCTAAAGACGGTGCCAGAGGAGCATGGCATGGAATTTCTGCTCCTAAACATGCCAATAATGAAGTTTTTAAAAGGAGAAATGTACACAAAAGCAAGAGTGGAGGCCGTCCTGTGTGGTCCTGTGAATGGTACATGGTTTTCTTCTGGGGCTTCTCAATAGCACAAGGGCTGCTGCAAAGTGGGCAAAGCCCTTCTTGAAGCTTGAAGGGCTCCCGGAGCTTTTCAGCTCATTGCAGGATCCTCAGAAACCCTCAGCATCCTCCTCCTCTTGGCACGGCAGGGTTGATAAAATCAGATCAAGGCTTAGCATTGCGAAACAAAAGGGAGTGGTTAAATGGGCTTTTAAACACTGGAACCTGTCCAGCTTGTTAGGAGGCAGAGCCTGGAGAGGCGGGGAGGGGGGCAAGGAGAAAGCGCAAGGTGCCAAACCGGGAGTAGAGTGGCACTTGTGAGCAAAGTTGTCGGAAAGTCATTCTATTGCCTGCATCATGCAGGGGGTGTGTGTGTGTGCAGAACAGATTGGCAGACACCAGAGCCCGACCGAGGCAGGCTGGGGGCTGGGAGGAGGCTGCTTTGGAAAGGTGCCAGTTGTTCCATGGGCTTTCTGCCATCAAGATTTTTGGGTTTTTGTTGGGGTTTGGGGTTTTTTTGTGGTTTTTTTTTTTTCTTTTGCATCCTTTCCTCCCCATCCCAGCCCCCCTAAATGCACATGAGCAGGCTGGCAGGAAGAGCATGCTGAAAAGGATCTGACAGTTTGAACAACACTCGATGACTTAGTTTGTTTTCCCTGACTTTACGCCAGCAAGCAGGTCTACGGATGAAAGACTTTATTAGGCTTTTAAAGGCACTGACACAGGTCTTTCTTTGACTTGAGGTACTTGAGAAGAAATGAAAACAACGTGTAACTTTCACGGAGTTGAAAGAGTGCCCAAATTGAAGAATACGGTTTACAAGGGATCCAGAGTCCTACAAAACGCTTCCCAGGGTGAAGCGCGGCAGAGCGGAGCAGGGGGAGAGCCTGTCCTGGGTTGAGGGAAGAGGTGTTTGGTTGCTGCCTGTCAGTGAAGAGGAGAAAAGCAGATCCAGCTAAGTAGGATTTTATGAGATGATCATAACCAGCAGAAGGTACCTGCAGGAAAGCTGGAGAAGGACCTTTTACAAGGGCGTCTAATGATAGGACAAGGGGGATGGGTTCGGGCTAAAAGAGGGGAGATTTAGACAAGATCTGAGGAAGAAATTCCTCCCTGTGAAGTTGCTGAGACCCTGAAACAGGTTCCCCAGGGACACCGTGGCAGGTCCATCCCTGGAAGTGTTCAAGGCCAGGTTGGATGGGGCTCTGGGCAGCCTGGTCTGGTGTGAGGTGTCGCTGCCCATGGCAGGGGGTTGGACATGAATGATCTCTGAGGTCTCTTCCAACCCAAACCATTCTGTGATTCTATTATAACTAGTCATCAGCTTTATAGTTGTCCAACTTCCAGGGAAGTGATGGGAATGAGCACTTAGTACAAGGAGCCTCTCCCCACCCCAGTGCTTCCTGGGTACCAGCACTGCAGCTTCTGTTCTGCCTGGCTCTGCTCAGACCTGTCAGGAGAGCCATGGAAGAAAAGCCACGTACTATTAGCAGTGGTAGCATCCACAAGGAAAATGTAGGACAGTTGGATCCTCCTCCTCCTCCTGCAGTGATGTCAGGGAGTCTTAAAAGGGTCAGAGCTGGTTCCAAATATTACCTAAATTATCCCCTCTTCAGTCCTCAGGGGTTGAGAGAGAATTTCTCATTAACTTGCTGTATGCCTAGTTTACTCCTCAAGGAGCTTGGCTGAGAGATTTTAACAAGAAAACCAAGAATTAGGCTTTTCTTATAAAAAATGAAAATAAACAAGCCCCTCACTGAAGAACTAGAAAGCATCAAGGAAAGTGTAGGTGTCAAGAAGGGAATGGTACAATGGGTGCTTGAAGGAAGTAACTGGAAAAGTAATAAAAAATAGAGTGATTCATCCTCTTTTTTTTTTCCTAAAGCCTCATAGAATGCAGAAGATGGCAGGTCAGGTTTACAGAACGGAAATAGCTTCCCAAAACTAGAGACCAAGTGACTGAGAAACAAATAGTATGGGGTGCTGACTTACCAGTCTTTCCAAAGAACCACAGAAACTGTACCTGTTTGAGCCTCAGCGAGCAGGAGAAGTTACAAGTGATGACTGAGCCATGGTTATGAGCCATGACTGAGAAGTTTTTCCTGGAGCTGACTAGAGGCCTGATCGTTTTCAGAATGAAAATAAAGTGTTACAGTTGATGGAGACCATCACTGCAGCAGCTCTGCAATGGGGTTGAGCTGTTGCATGAGGACATCTCCTAGGGAAGATGGAACATGGAACAGCCATGTTTTCCTTGCTCTGTTGATAGCAGCTCTGTGGAAGTGCTGGCTGATAGCTACTGACCTGCAATAGAGATCTGGAAATGCCCCCAGGGAGTTTGGGTTTGCCACTCTGTCTCCATTGTGCCTGAAACGGGTCATGTGTGTAGATGTCCCTCTCCAAAGGGTCTGATGGCCCACTGGGACCTGTGCCCTGTGTGGAAGCAACACAGAAACTGTCTCTCCAAAGGTCTGATGTTCGGGGTGAACTTATGAACAGGAAGCCTGGAGGAATCTGACTCGCACACAGAATCTTCTCTCATCCCTTTTGTTTGGGGTCCCAGCGCTGCCTTTGTGTTCAGGAGTGTGAGGACGTGGCTGTGTTTCTTGTTTCCTTTCTATAGGACTGAATGTTCTGAGCGCTCGTGTTATTGTATGTGTCTGATGAGCCATATGGAAGCTGTGAGGCTTCAGGAGTGTTTGGGGAATATAATGCCAGGAACTGGTAATCTCAGCAGCTCTTCCTCCTTATTATCATGTTGCTTTTGCTGCCATGTACCCACTTGAAGCTATTTACGCCCCTTCTCCAACAAGCTGGTGTTTCCCCATCACATTCTTCGTTCTCCATGGGGTAGAAGGGCTTTGGGAAATGCTTCTTGAGGCTCACTGCGGCTCCGTGATGCTTTTCAGAGCCCGTTTTGTTGTCAGGCTGCACGCAAAGGGTTGGTAGCATGAAATAACTCAGCCTCTCTGATGGGAAAGACCCAGGTTTGCAGCACCGTCAGGCAGACAAAAGGTGAATTAGCCCCACTCTGTGAACCAGCCCCAACACAGGGTGGTGCTGCTCCGGCACCAGCATTATCTCACAAACTGGTTTTCTACGGTCTTTGATTCCAACAAGGCAACTTGTGAAATGCACAAAGGAGCAGATTATATTTCCCAGCACAGCCCTGCGGTTCCTTCCTGTGGGACAGCGGTGGCTGCTGCTCTCTCTCTTTCCACACCTTTGCTTCTCCCGACCTCCTTCCAGCAAACCCACTGGCAGTTGTTTCACAGTTTCAACAGCACATTGGCCAGCGGGCACTTTTCCATACTGTGTGTTTTTTCTCCTCCTGTGGTCGAAGAGCCTGTTCTTCTCCTGCACCTGTGGAGCTTGTTAATCTCTGCAGAAGATTCAGTTCTTTGACTGCTGTCCAAGCCTGCACCATCTGAAGCAAACTGCATCCTCCTGCCCTCTGAATGCTGCTCTTCATTGTTCGGTCTGGCTCAGCCTTGCACAAGCAGTGATGGCTGAAAAAACTGGGGTTGAATGATGTAAGAGGGTTGGGCAGCTTAAAAAATTATAATCTTCTTGCTGCATATCCGGTGCCTCAGACATGATGCTTGGCCCAGGGTGAAGCTGGACTCCATGCATATCCTCTCTCTGGACATAACCTCTTAACATGACTACTAGAGAGCATGAAAGTACTCAGATTATGATTCCTGAAGAACTGAGCTACCTTAGGGGTAAGAGCATGATCTCATCCAAAGGTCCTTGTTGTCATAAGGACTTCCAGCTGTGGTGTTTGCCTGTGACATCTCAAAGCTGCAGCTTTTTCCAAGGGCTGGGCAGTTCGATATTCACTGCAGCCCCTGCTCAGTCTGGAGCAGTTCAGGATAATTTCTGTTTAATTAACTGACTTTTTTCATGCAAAAGGCAAGAGTGTGAGACCCTGCTAGAAGTTTCCCTGCCCTTAAACGACTGGATGCAACTTAACTAACTGGAAAGACTAATTACCTCCCAGTTCTTGCAGCAGTGGGGTGGGGAGGGGGAGAGTATCTAACTGGCCTTAAGTGCTCTCTGAATCGTTTTAGCTCCTTGAGTTTTCCTAACCCCTATGATGTATTCTGTGCTCTCCACAGCCCCTGTGTGCAGTGCTGGGGGTAAATGCCATGCAGTTTTAGCACTGTGCACATTGTTCACCCAGCTCATCCCTCAATGGGCTGTTCATTTCCATATGAAACATTTCTTTAAATAGCAGCAATCTCAGGGGCTGATTTTGCAGTCCTTGCTGTGGCTGAGCTCAATCATGGTGCCCTTTTGAACATCCTGGCTTATTGTTTGTTCCTGGTGATCTTCATGGCCTTGCAATTACTTCTTACCTGTCCATTTTTCATAGCAGAAATCTTGCCCTACAGTCTGGTCCCAGAGCTCTGCTGCATTCCTGCAGGTGACACATCTCTGAGCAAGAAACTTGCTCTAGCAAGAAGATCCTGGTCTTTGTGATCTGTCTAGAGTAAAGGAGCACCTCCATCACTTTCTGATTGCCCTGGAGAGAAAGGGAAAAGAAACTCTATAACAGGGCATGAGATAGTGGGGACCTCCATGACAGACCCAGAAACACCAGTGCAGTCCCCAAACCAGCTTGTGTATGAGTCTGACTTTGAACTGAGGTGCCCAGAGCGTCCTTGGAGTGCTGGGAACCAAACTCTGCTGCTGAAGAGGACCAAGTGTAGGGGTAGAAAACCATTTAAAGAGCAACACAACACACTGAGCTCCCAAAGAAAGGAGCACCAGTGATATTCTGAGCACTTGTTGGTGTTTCTAAGAGGATTGGTTTTAAATGAAAAGGTGTGTAAACAAACAGGCTTGCATTTCCAGTGGGTCTCTTTGAACGTACATTTCTCTTTTTTTGATGGTGAAACCGCTTTGTGCTTGTCCCCTGTTTCCACAGCCTTTCAAATTGAAATTTCCATTCGAGGAAATAAAGGCGCCTGATTATTTCTGAGTCGCTTTCTGCTAGTCCTTGCAAAGTTGTCCATGTATGTGCAGATATATATTTATTTATTTTCCCCTAGGTTTGTCTTCTTTTCCACAAACGTGTGTGCTGATCCTCTCTGTTCTTTTCATGTCTTCCAGATTTCCTTTCCCCGAATCAAGTCTTCCTAAACAGTCTCTTTAATCCCCAGGTTTTTAGTGCTTGGCAATGCTGCTTGCTCTGAAGTGCTGTGATGGGAAGGTGGAGAGTTAGGGGGTTTTTTTGTTTCCCCCTCATTAGCTGCTTTTAACATTCACCTCCTTTGTTTGTGTATCTTCTTTAGATTCCCTTCCCTTTGTGGGCAGGGCTTTGCTCTTCTGAGGTGTTAATAAGCCTCTGTCAGAGACGACATCTGTGGCAGAGGACATTAAGTTCTGAAAAACATACTTCTTGTGTGAGGAGGCCCGTTACCTCATCTGAGCAGCAACTACGGCTTTTAAAGAGCAAGGACAAAGGAAACACTGGCTTAGGGCTGCTTCATGGTGGGTGGGGTTTTTTTTTCTTGTATATCAAGACTCTGGCTCAAAGTGTAGGTATGGTAGAGGGGGGAAGAGGCTGCCGAAGGGAGGAACATAGAGGAAAACTTGTGAAGGGGAAAGGAAAAAGAGAAGAGGCTATTTAAAAATACTGTGCATCGCTTAAACCAACACCTAGTGCAGTATAAAGGCTTTACTGTGTGTATACGTGATCCATCCATCTGTTCATCCCTTTCATCCAATCCTATAGTCATGGGTATCATAAGAAGGAATAAGAGCGGTTAAAGCCTCCCCATCACAGGCATGTCAGATGTTCCACACTGAACGAGATCAAACCAGGGATTTGCAGCCTGTGGGATGCAAAAAGATGTCATGGAGGGATAAGTGCTCTTCCCTTCCCATCCTGACAAATGGGAGGGGATCGTTTTTAGCTGGATAGAGGAGAGAGTGCTGGCATCACCCGCACGAGGGGATGGGAATGGCTCCATTACCCTTTTACTGCTACTGGGTGCAGCTCTCTAAGAAATTACAAACTGAGTGTGTCAAGGTCTTAGTCCTCTCCTTCAGCCCTATATCCTAATGTGGTTCATCTGCAAAATATTTTAGGGCAAAAAGAGGTACTAATTTAGACTTTAGATGACTGAACCCCAAAACAGTTTCGAATTAGGATCACCAAAACCAGTTTTCTCTCCTCCTTCTGCTAAATCTTTCTTTAAATTCCTTGTGATTTACCTGGCAACATTATTTTTGCAAGTTTTTCACTAATTTCCCATTGGCTCATAGGGTGTTGTGAGGGAAACATGGCAACAGACTTTAACAGACCAGAAAGCGAGGCTGAGATCGCACACTAGAGAAGACATACTCCAGTCTATTTTTAAATGAAGGTATCAGCTAGCTGCTAGCTGAGCACCTTGGTGCCTATCAGATGGTTCTATTATAGCATTTTCCTAGTTGTTGGTATCTTGAAAGCTGAACGAAGAACAAAGATTCGTCGTGCAAGGTGCAGATCCTGACCTTTCCACATTAAGCTGTGGGTGCATGGACGAGAAGTCCTTGCCACAGGCTGGAGAACTGACTGATGGTTGTTATCTTGTGCCTGATCCATGCCGTGCCTGTGCCATTGCACAGCTCTCAGCAGCAGTGGGGAGCTTGGACTGTGCCTCCTTGATGCTGCTCCTTCACCTCATCAAAATCCCTCCCTGGCTGTGACCCACTGCATGGGACTCACTTGGCATACCCCAGTTGTGTCCTTAAGCAGCAAAAGCCCCTTGCGTGGGGGCCGCTATCGTCTCCCCAAGGACACCTTTCCTGAAGTGTCTGTTCTCTACTCCTGAAAGGCATCCAAACCCCTGTGTGAGAACTGAAATGAAAAACTGGCTGGCACGTGTTTTCGCGGTGGAACTAGGTGACTTCTGTGCCTGCAGATTGACGGTATCGCTGCTGCTGGCATGACAAGTCGCTGCGTGTTGTAACCCTGGCACCAGTCAGTGCCACGGATGCGAGCTGCCCTCCTCTTTCATTACTCTCAATAGCTCCTTCCCTTCTCTGCTTAGGAAAAGGAGCTATTTATGGACCTGGACAAGGTGACCTCCATATGGCAGATTCTGCCACTCACCGTGGGGACTCGAGCTCGGCACATGCTCCTCGGGCAATGCACAGAGACACTCTGGAGCAGTGGGCACGTGCAAATGTACGTCGCTTCAAAGCAGCAGAACACAGGGGTTTTTTAAAAAGAAAGGGGTAATAACAAAGGAAATAAAAATAAAGACTGGGAGAGCAAACCCTTGTGACTCCCCCCGCTGTATTTAGGGTATTTCTGCAGACTGTGTTTGTAATATTCTGAATTTTATTTGCAATATTTATGATAACAAATAATACAAATCTTTGTGTATATTTCCATGTACCACACGCCCCCCCCCAAAACACATGTACTGTCAGAAGGAGGGAACTTGATTCCTGTCTTTCTCACCGTAGCACAGATCCCCCATTTTTATTCCTACCCTGGGGAACTGCATGAAAACTGCTGGGCAGAGCTATGTTGGTGTAAGCAAGGTGACCCAAACTGGGAAAGAAAAGGCAGTGCTGAGAGTGAGGATAAGGAAGGAAGAGGAGCAGAAGAAAGGATGTGAGAACTGCAGCCATGCAGCTCAGCTGGGCTCATACACGAGGCTGCAATGTGGGTCTGCAGGGTCTGCACTGGGTCTGTTTGATCTGATCAGGCATTGGTGCACTTACACAGTGACCCAAGTTAAAGGGGAGCTGCTCTGTTCCCTGCAGCTCCAGACCAGTAGATTACTGTGTCCCTTGCATGTTGTGCCCTAGAAAATGCAAGTGAGCCCAAGAGCCACCAGCTTCATGGCAGTCCCCACTCCTGACCCTGCATGGTACAGCCTCGCTGCTATGAAGAGGTTCACCCAGCCCTGGCCAGCAGACAGGATATATTTATTTTTTTTCCAAGTGCATCTAAATTACCGTCAGTGTTGCAGGAACGGAATAGCAATTTTAGTGAAGAATCGCTCTTCATTACATCAGAGTGCAGATTCCCTTGCAGCTCCACAGCCCTAATTTCTAGCTGTGGGACCCAGCCTTCCCCGAGGCTGCAGTGTTTTCCGCTGAATCTTCTGGGTGTAGCAGTAGCCTTTAAGCAGAGGCATTATGTGCTGAAGGTCTCCTGGTTGCACAAAACAGTGGTAAGGTGAAGAGGAGCACGTCCTGCCCTATGTGCCATTGCCTCCCCTCAAATTTCTTCAAGGCTGTGTGGTTCTCCCCTGTTGGCCACCCCGGGGCAGGATGTGCCACTGGGATGTAGTAGGACACAGGCAACGCACGGGGAAGGTGAATAGCTCGTCTCGCTATTTGCGGTGATTTCTATTTGGAGCTGCTTGAATAATTCATGGTAGATCTTAACCGCTTCTTTTTATGTGGTACTTATGCGAAGGTAATTTTTCTCGTTATCGGGACTATTTTGTTGCTTATCCATTTTTTGATACGTGGTAATAGGGGTAAACTGGTGAGAATCGCCTTCCTTTAATGCCGAACGAGGAACTTTATTGCTGTGAGCAGAGCAGTAGCAGCTTGGTGGCTCTTGTTTTATTGGGCAGCTGACGAGATGTGCTGTAACGTCTTCTCTCTCGCATTCTGCTCGGCTCCTCACTCGTTACACTCATCACGAGCAGGAACCTTGCTCATAAATCCCTTCTGCGGGCAGCAGTGAAAACAGACACACGGATCTGGGTTTTACGGGCAGCAGTGGTCTGTGGGTATCGATGTGCACTGGGAATCACGGGAGGCGACACACTGAGAGTATGTAAGAGTTGGCTTTAGAGGATGTGCTAAAACCTCTGCATCTCGTGGTGCCTAATACCCTAACTGTGTTTACAAGTCCCGGTGCCTCGTTTCAGGTGTGATGGGGGTGCCTGAGGACAGAGGTTCAGCTCTCAGTGTGCAGACTCTATGAAAATCTGCATCTCTCTAGTGACAACCATCGTCCTGCTCTTTTCCCAGTTATGTTCCTGCTACTCGGGTCTCAATTCTAGGAGCACCCACCCTGTGGTAGGTTCAGTAAAGCAGCGAATGAGGCAGAGCCCCTACCCAGGAGGACTGCAATCCCTGTGAGTTTTTCAGCCTCCAAATGCAGGTCCTAAGTGCTTCATTAGACCAGCCGCATTTGGAACCTGTTCTCCAGGGATGTGGTCTGATGTCTATTGAAAGGAGGAAAATAAAACCCTCCCATTGACATCAGTTTCACTGGGCTTTGCATCAGCCCTTGAAGGTTTTTCTATTCAGTGTGGTTTTGTTTTCCTTTTCTGAATTACCTTTCCCCCCCACCACCATCTTTCCCTCGTCCTTCTGCTTTGAAAATCCAAGTTGCCTGGTTGGGATGCGGTTCTGCTTCCCAGGCTGGGCAGCTTCAATCTGCAGTGGGTATTTCCTGTAGGATACGAATCCATCTGGAGGACGTTAACTGTCCTGCGTGACCTGCTGGCTGTTACTTGCTTATGTAATTTATTCTAGGGTCGTTTGGTTGGGGATTTTATTTCCATCAGGATTTATATCTAAAAGCACCTCTCTTAAGCTCTAGATGCTCGCTAGCCCTGCCCAGCAGCCTGCCAGTGCCAACCAACCAAAAATATATCACCTTACTTGGCTTGTGGGCATTTTCGTATCTTTAAAAGTTAATCCAGCTCTAAGCTGGATTAATAATGGAACATCCCTTTAACCGAAGGCACGTAAGGTCAGGGCAGAGCTATGTGGATATTCCAGGCTGATAACCACAGGAGTCATTTTTGTTGTCCCATATAGGACCTGATATGATTTATTTGGGCAGTATTTTTTCCCTGCTGGACTGAAGGAGGAGCAGAGGAGTGGGAAAGGGTTAGACTGAAGGAAAAACAGACAATCTGAGGGGTTAATGGTGGTGCTGGGTATTGGATGAACAGGTACCTAGAGGGAAGAAGACATGAGAAAAGCATCAGCCTTCCAGCGGGGGAGAGTCGGAGGACGAGATGAACTCTTTGCACGGATTAAAGAGAGGCAGGCTGACTCGAGGAGGCCGTTCCGGAGCACTCAAGCTGCGCTCGCGTGGTTCGTGTCGTCACCGGGGTACTTTGATGTGCTCGGGTCGCCTTGTAAACCCGGCTGTCTGTCATTTATTCGGCAGCATTGTATAATGTGCTGTTCAGATCACTGACTGTGCACCCCCGGAGCAGCAAAATGCTTTTTCCCTGTTACCCTTGGAATAAAGAAGACACGCAGAGATCTTCTGATAGTTCCCCTCCTCCCGCTTTCGATTCAGAGCCTTTAAAAATAGACTGAAAAGGAAATGGAAGGTCTGGGATTTGCTTCCACGCAGGGCTGTTTCTGTCAGTGGGGGCTTGACTGGAACCAAGCGAATTGCCCCAGGGCTGGTGTCAATGTGAGAGCTGAGTTGGGCCTTTGGATCCCCAAAAATATGATGGCAGCAAGGTGGTGGGTTTGTACTGGAGAAGTGTCCTTGTGGAGCCCACGCTGGGGTTGGATCCAGCAGTAGAGGTATGAGACCAGAGCGAGCCCAGACTGCTGCTCCCGTAGGCAATAGGAAATTTAGACAGGTTGAAGTCTGCGTTTTGGGGGCTGTTATTTTTCTCTTGAAACATTATTCTCTTCCTTTTTTTCTCTCAAAGCCCAGAAATCGATGCTTTTAAAAGATCTCCAATGGGTAGGTTTCTGAAGTGCTTTCTTTATTGTCTGTTTTAATGCTTTTCCTCCCTCTTTCTCCTGCTCTCTGACTAGAGTTGCTGGTGTGGCTGGAGTGGGGAGGACACACTGAATTGAGTGACACAGGTCAAACCAACATGGCTTTTTCCAGAATCTACTTGCTGGGTTCAGTGTTTGCATGATCTGAGGTTAAAGGATGTGCCTAAGCCCCAAGACAGTGGGTGCTTTAGGTATCTGGATGGATGGGGGTTTCAACTCAACAGGCAGATGTAAATGAGAACTTGGATAACCTTAGCCATTGGAGGAAAAGACAGATTTGGTCTTGCTGTCTCTACCAAAAGCCAATACATTCGTTCTCTCTTGATTCTTCCTGGCAGAGCCTTCAGCCATTTGATGCTTTGATAAGGCTACAGGGATCAAATGGTATAATAGGGTGTGACTTCCTTATAGTGGGGGTTTTGACCCAGGAGCTGAGACAGGGGGTATCTGGCTAAGCAGTCCAACTGGGCAGCCCAACTCCATCATCTCTGACGTCATTCACTTTCACACATCACGTGTTTTAAAGCGTCAGAGGTCAAAACTTGGATTTGAGCTTAAAAAAAACCTTCTAGCCTGGACTGTTCTAGGGGAATCATGTGTGTAACACACATAGGAGACATTCATCTATCTATCTATTCATAACATATAGTTGTTGCTGCTGAAGCATGTTTATTGAGCATCACATCATGTTTATCAGTGATGGATGAATCACTGATATTTTTAATACCAATCCCCCAAAAATACCAAACCAAATGTGTCAGGCAGCGAGATCACGAACAGAGCTGTGCCGAGATCTCCTAAGCAGGGACAAATGCTTCTCCCCTACCTATAACAGCCCATGTTCTAAGATACTTTAGCTATAAATTTTTAACAGATGGGCCTGTAACGAGCTGCTAGAGAGCATCTCCTCTGCTGTGGGGATGCACCGCTAAAATAACTCTGCGTGGCTGTCTGAGCCCTAACGAAACTGAGACGAGCTGGAGGAGGAGGCTGTCATCTGTCTGGGTGTTGCTGTCCTGCTCGTCACCAAGAGATCCAGTCAAGCGGTTGACCCCTTGTTAAAGTCACTCAGCTACTCTGCATATTCACGGAGGCACAGCCGCTGTGACGGGAGTTTCCTCTTGTTAAACATGTGCCTCTGCTGTCCCCAGCATTTCACAAGTGATTTGGAGTCGGTCAGGGGAGCGTGGCGCCGGAGAGATTTTAAAAAGCCTCTTCTGAGGAGGTTGGTTTTTTTCCTCTCTCCCACCTTTTCAGATGATGGAGTCTCGTGGAGAGTGAATGAAACTGTAAACGAGCTGTGACTGTGATGGTTTGGGATACTGTAGGTTTTCTGTGCATATACAGACCTGTGGTGTAAGGTGGGCTTGAGTAGGGGACTGTATTAAGCAGCAAGATCTGCACGAACATATAGAGATGCATTTGTGAACATCTATAATGAGCTAAGCTATTGACCTATAGGAGGAACTGGGGAGTTGCTCATTTTCGCAGAAGAGGATGCTGATCGCCAGCTTTTCAACACGGTAAAATAATTAAAGTAACAAACATTAGAACTGCCTTTATACTGAGATGAAATATTTCATCACCCCTGTTTTGCTCCTTGAAACAATTCCACTACTTCCCTTGGCTTAGCAATGCAATCCCACCTATGCTGTGAGAAGAAAATAAATGGTTTTTCCCCTGTTTTTATAAAATACTTCAGCCTTCATCTTAAGTCATCCCGCCCTGAACCAACTGGAGGTCTTCTGAAGCCTTGTAAATGGTTGGTCCCTAATCCCATAATGAAAAACAGGATTACCTGTGGTGTAACACGTGCAGGATACATCTCTGCATGATGCTCATGTCAGGCCCCTTACCTGGACAGAGGTCTTGGCTGCCCTAAGCAGAAGGGACACAGCACCTTCCCCAGGACCCTGCAGCATCTTCACCCCACACGAGCTCCCGCAGTCTAGAGGGCATCACTCACCATTTTATCAGGCAGTTTGCCCTTACACTGAATAAGGATCAACAGAAAATGAAAGTGCTCACTAAAATAAATCAAAACAATAACATGAATTTGCTGGGGGTTATTTTTCCCAAATCCATGAGTCATTCGTGTATCACCCTTTAAAGGTGGGGTATTTAGCGTTCAAAACTCAGCCACAACTGTTCCATCCTAACAGTGGCTGGAACTTGCTCTCAGCTGCGTGCAGTGTGTCAGGGCCGGGAAATGGCCCCCTGTGCAACTTGTGAATAATTCAGGTGCCTCAAAATCTCCCAAGGGAATAGCTCCTTTTCTTTTTTTTTCTTTTCAAATAACACCTAATCAGCCCTTGGCACACACAATGCCACAAGAGTTTAATGAGATTCCACAAAGGGCCACCCCTAAACAGCTGCAGGTTGAGCCTGTGTGTGGAAAATACCTAATTTCTTGTGGGGGTGTGAGCGTACAGACAGACTTGGAGAGTCTGGGGAAAGTATTCTCAGGGATTCTCTAAGAAAAAAAAAGGGGTTCAAATGAATTTGGTGTGACCTAGCTGATGTAGTGGGGTTTTTTTTAAGTGATCTGAATCTTCGCAATGTCCTTGTTTATTTTGTTTGATTGTGCTTTGATTTAAAATTCTAAGCTCATTAAATGCCATAAAAAGAAACATTTACATAATTTACAAGCTCTTTATATGAACATTTTAATAAAAGAACACACCTTTAAATTAAATCACAAAGGCATATGACATCTTTGAAGGAGAAACTTATATTCCCAAACACAATAAACATCCTTCTATTACTATGTTAATTTGGAAAACAGGTCATGGGAAATTAAATTGCTTAAAATAGGTCACCAATTATAACTCTGCATTCTATTAAAGCAAATGCATCTCTGAAATCTTTATTAGTTTATTTTAATTAAAGGCAGGAAAAAATATTCAGTGTTAAATTATTGCCATTTGTGTGGTTTGCATTGATACGAGGACACATTTATTATGCAGCGTAAAACGCCGCACGCCTTTGTCAGGAGGATGCTCGTATTGTTCTTTGACACTTTACCCATAAAGTCAGCCTGTAATAATGTTGTGGTTTAAACATAAAAGGAGCCCGAATGAAGGAATGATGCGGAGCTAAACTGATCGCTTCTGAAAAGAAACGCAAAAGCAAATGCTCCCTGTATTTGAAAACAGCGATTGACCCCCTCAGGATTGTTCCAGCGTAGGAAAGACCCGGATTCCGTTTGTGTCAGGTGTTTGTCTGCAGCATCACAGTCTGTGTTTCCAAATTCAATACACTGGGGGATATTCCCCATCGGTGTTCCCTCATAAATTCATTACTACTAATGGTAATTATTGCACGAGTCTATGGCAAGAGCCGGAATCTACCCCACATTGCCCCTGTTTGCAAACACTGTTCCCAAATTGACGGTTGCAGCCTTCAACAGAGATTGAAGCGAGTATGAGCTGAGTGTGTAAATCCCCAGGGCCACACTGACAGTCCTGAACTGCTGTGTGGACACACATGCTCATCCCTGCACAGATGTAGCTAAACAGGGTCCTAAAGTGGCTTTAGCATCCTTTACAAAGGAGACTTTCTCCAGCAGACACCTGAATCATGAGTGTGCCCGTCCCTGGGGGAATGCTGCCTCTGTGCCGACCCAGGCTCTGCCTGCCTTGGAAATAAGGAATGTTGAGTTTGTATGTGTGTGAGACAGGAGAATGGTCAATAGGATGTCAGTAATGGCTTTTATGGGACACCAGGGGTGTCTGTGTGGGGTTTGTGGGATCGTGTTAAGGAACTGTTGATGAGGGTACCATTGCTTCATTTCACTTCGTGTTCAATCAAACATGGTTGTCCAGCCCATCTAGAGAAGTTTGCCGTGGCTTCACAGAGCCATTTAGAAATGGTTTGTACAGATGCCAGAGAGGAATATTATCCAGATCAGGATGGTGAAAGGCTTGGACACTCCTCAGTATTACCAAAGAAATGGAAATGCCCTTTTACCTTGAAGTTGTGGGTTCAAATGCGCCTTTCCCTCAAGCTCACTGATGTCCAGACCGCAAAAGCCCTCTCCTTGTTTGTGGGACTGTTTGTAAGCCCTTCTGTAAGCTCCCAGCTAGCTCATGGGAGGACAGCAGCTGGACGGGATCCTCCCCAGGGTAAGGCCAGACCAGCACCTTCTTCCTTCACTCAAATTTTCTCTATTCTGCAAGAGAAGCAGCAGACAATTTTGTTGTTCAGCCTTCAGTGGAGACCTGCCAGGGTGAAGCAGAAGAGTAGCTTTGGTTTCCTGCCAGTGGAGTCACCTATAGATTTCTTGTGCACTGTTGGCTTTTTTTTAACTTCCTTTAGCTGCTCAAAGCACGTCCTTAAAAGAGGCTCAAGAGATCTTTAAGTCTAAACAATAAAAGACCTATTACTTACCCAGGAGACCAGTAACAGCTCTCGAGGGTAAACCCGCATTAATTATGTATTTGAGCATTTGTAGGTTGTGCGTTCAGACAGCATCCGTGTTATTTACTGAAGGGCTGGTAATGGCTGGGAAGTGCTTGTGATGATCTCAGGTAAATATGGATGTCTGAACGTTTGAGGTGAAGCAGGCGGATGCAGAGGCTGGTGGTGGAGCAGCAGGCATCTCACCTCACTTGTCTGACTGAATCTTGTGGCTGCTGCTTTTTGTCAGCCTCAGGATGATGTAAATGGGAATGGGGCTGGCAGAAAGCCACAAACCTTTGCTGTTAAGGTGCTCAGATTGCTTTGTAGCTGGAGTCTGCTCTTTAATCATAGAACAGTTTACATTGGAAGGGACCTCAGAGATCATCTAATTCCAACCCCCTGCTATGGGCAGCAACACCTCTCACCAGACCAGGGTGCCCAGAGCCACATCCAACGTGGCCTTGAACACTTGCAGGTATGGAGCAGACACAGCCTCCTTGGGCAACCTGTTCCAGTGCCTCAGCACCCTCACAGGAAGGAATTTCTTCCTAAAGTCTAACCTATGTCTCCTCTCTTCCCTGTAACCCAACATCTGTCTTTATTGTGGTGATGGCAGGAGAAATGCTTGTTTCTGTGTGAGTCCCTGCAAGAAGGGAGCCAGATGGTTTTATGAGGAAAACTTTTGTCCATGACTGCCTTGGTGCTGTATCAGGTAGCAGCAAAGCACAACAAGAAATCTAACAAAATTAAGATCCATCAAGCATTGTTGTTGATCCTCTTCTGGAATCAAATTTGCTTAATCTACTCAAACGTGTGCTGTGACACTTCTGGAATTACGTGTGTGTGTGTGTGTTTCCTACAGTTGGAAGCAGTTCCTTGTTTGCCATAATGCTATAACTTAACAAATTGCAGTCATTACTGATCACTTGTATCATCTGTATTTCTTCCTGTGGACCTGATATTCTGCCCATTAGAGCCAGTGATAATTTACAGTTCTGTTTGCAGTTTTGGCTCTGATACCTGATGAACTGGCACGAACATGAAGGGGTCTTGTGTCACAGGGATTGCTCTTAGTATGAGTAAAGAGTCAGGGGCTGTAGGACTGGATCCAGAGTTGAAATGTGTGTCTCTACAATCCTGAATCAAGAAGATTTTTCCTTCTGTGAGTCACCAAAACATTTGTTGGGGCAAGAATTGGGGTTTAGGCTTGCTCAAAATTAAGAATTACCTCAAACGTGGATGGGTTCAGTCTGTTCTACATCAAATATGGACAGGGTTGAGTATGTTCTACCTCAAACATGGATAGGTTCAGTCTGTTCTACCTCAAACATGGATGAGGGGTTCAGTCTGTTCTACCTCAAACATGGATGAGGGGTTCAGTTTGTTCTACCTCAAACATGGATGAAGGGTTCAGTTTGTTCTACCTCAAACATGGATGGGTTCAGTCTGTTCTACCTCAAACATGGATGAGGGGTTCAGTTTGTTCTACCTCAAACATGGATGGGTTCAGTCTGTTCTACCTCAAACATGGATGGAGGGTTCAGTCTGTTCTACCTCAAACATGGATGGGTTCAGTCTGTTCTACCTCAAACATGGATGGAGGGTTCAGCCTGTTCTACCTCAAACAGGGGTAGCATTCAGTCTGTTATTAAATGCTGTCTTGACTCCTAATTTGAACCTTCTAAGTTTTGCACTAAAGTCATAAAATACAATCCAAATACAGTCAACACAAAACGCAGTTTGCCAGCTCTGCGGCATCAGTTCTACATTTCTGTAGGGAGAGTGTTTGTGTGTTTGAGCTTGCAGGTCGCTGGGCTTGGTTTTGTTTTGAAATCTTCATCTAGGCGCTTTGAAATGAAAAAAGTTCAAATTATACAACTGTGCAAACAGCATTACTTTAATCTGCATAAAGACGGGTGCGGAAGAGCCGCGGCATTAGCGAGTCATTAATATGCAATGAAAAGCTTATTTGCACTTTGTCTAAAAGTAACAGTAACTTCAGGTTCTCTCTCATTTGCATAAATGATGGATCACGAGACTAAACCGCTCCAATAACAGTCTTTAATAGGACGATCATTTAAAGATTTTATGCACAGGCTACTGAACTGTCCGTTTAGGCTCATTTAGGTTAACGTACAGCACAGGGCGAGGAGAATCCCGTTAAGGAATGTGCTAATTTACCCAACCCGGCTTACCAGGCAGCGTTCACAGGGGTCATTTTTCATGAACTACTCTAGTAGCTTAAATCATAATATTTCATAATAAACATCAAGGGCTACTGTACGGAGGGGGATCATAAAAGGCAACAGAGCTGCCCCGTGCTCGTATTTGCCTTCAGCTTGGACCACTGCCTGACTGGGGGAGCATCAGCCCCGATTTTCAATCATGAGTGTTTTAAATGTGTCTACAGCTTTGCAGCAGCAAAGCTGCCTGCTAAACCTGCGTAATGACCAAAACAGTCTTCCCTAGAGGTCCGCTTGCCCTCTAGAAAATAAATCCTCGCCTCTAGTAGATAAAACAGCCATGTCTTCACTCACAACAATCTTGCTGCTGCAGGTCTGGAAAAAGCAGCCTCTGAAATCTGCTCCCCCTCTGCTTCTCCAAATAGATTTTGGAGGGGTCTGGGGTTTTTTTTTCTCCCTACCTTGTGTTCATAATCCTTCAGTACTTTTTGAGATCGACCCCACCACTGCCAATGCTGACAGAATCGATCCCCGTCACCCAAACATTTAATCATTGAAGCATGTAAGCAAAACACAGTGAATTTTAATTTTAAACCCGTCCTTAAGCCCAGCTGGTTTCGCTGGAGCTGCTGAGAGCAGAGCCCATCCCTGCTCTGTGCCGGACAAGGAGAAGATGTTCAGGGTTGAAACAGGCTGAAGATAGACAGTAGCCGTAGGGGGATAGACCAAGGTCCTTCCCTTTTGCCTTTCTGTTTTTAACAGAAATACCATCTTTTAATTCAAAGTATCCACCAAGAGCTCCCCAGTGAGGTTGGGCAGCTTCAACCTGCAAATTGCCTGCTAGAAAGATCCTCTGGCGCTGGCCCCTGCAGTGGGTGCACTGAGATCGCAGCCCTTCTGCGCCTGCTCCGATGGTGTGGAAACAAAGATGCTGTTAAACGAGACACCGGTAACAAAAGGGATCACACTGGTGCCGGTTCCCACCCCACGTGTGTGTTTAAATGGTGACACTTGAAGGAACTGAACTGAAGGTGTTGTCTGTTGCAGATGCTGAGAGGGTTGCGAAAAGGCTGTTCCAAAAGTGTGGCAGCTCCATTCTTCCTCCCCTCCTTCCTTTGCCTTCCCTTGGTCCAGCAATAATTCTGTTCCAGAGCTTGATCCTGAGCAGTGCTGGTCACCCATTAGTGTCAGAGGCTTCGGAGCTGCTGCTGGATATGGCTATGTCCTTCTGAGCAAGGCTTTCTTGTCAGAGAGGATTTTTACTGATCTAAATCCATTGATTTCTGCGTTTGGCTGCAGAGTTGCATCTAAAAGCCTAACCAAGACGAAAATGCCTCTAACTTTTGTAAGAGCGGCAACCTCTCTGCTTATGAACTCCCATCCGAAATCCTCATTTTGGTGGCATGGCTTAATTGCACTGCAATTATTTCTGAAGTTTCTCTGAGTGCTTTTCTTTTGCTGCCTCTACATTTTGCATAGACCCTTACAGCATTCTTTAAATCAAATGGTGCTCAGATACCATGGTGATGGTTGACCTTATTATTATGGGTGACCTCTTTCTTTTGGCCTTGGACAGCAATGGCTGACAATAGAGAAGAGCATTTGCTGTTTCTGTGTCAGCCTGTTTTTTCCTGGTGAGACGGTGGGTGTGGATTAAACTGTGGATTTAAAAGCAGAAAGAAGGAAGAATTAAAAAAAAGTCAAACATGCAAACGCCGTTCCTGACGGCTCAGCTGATTTCTTGACACCACCATCAGCGTCCCTGACATCACGAATCCCAGTCACAGGGAAAACAGAATACACCATTTTCACAGGGGTGGAATATGTATCTGCTGAGGAAGCAGCGTGATTTTCTCTATGGCTTTGTGTGTGTGTGCAAGCACGTACCAGCTGCAGAAGGGTTAGAGCCTCCAATCTTTTGCCTCTGTAGCATAAATGTCTTGATTTAGTCGTGTAGCACCAAAAAAAATAGGGTAAGAAATTCACCCCGTGATCATGATCTCATAGGGGTGTCTGTCAATTCATTTTTCAAAATAATATATGTATGTGTACACACACAGAGGCAAACACGGCGCGATGCTTCCCTCTGGACTCCCCAAGTTTTTCATTACTTTATGCACAGCAGCCCTGGTCAAGCTCAGGAGAATGCATAGGGAAATGCTACAGTGTGGATGGATCTATAAACCAAAAAATCTGTATTAAAAACAAAGCAAAAAAAAACCAACCCCAAGCTGGAAGAAAATCTGAGTCAAATTTCTGGTGATTTGACTGTGAGTAGGGTTTGGAATTTGCAGCCTGAACCTTAGAGACTCCTGAGCTGGAGAGCAACTGCTAAGCTGGCTACCCAGCAGCCAGTTACACTCCTGCTTTGAATGTTTAAACATCCTCAAAACAGAATGAATTTTTCATCTATCACTTCAGCAAACAATCTGGCTCCTGTGTGCTGAGGAGATGAATAGCCACGCGTGTTGGATCTTAATGGGAAAAGACACAGAAGCACCAAGAGATGCTTTGTACAGAGCAGGAGAGGATCCCACGTCACTGGTGTTTCAGGAGGTGGATGTCAATAACTGTGTTTTGGAACAGCATGACTTAATACATTTTCCCTTTGCCATCTTCTTTCCCTTTGCTGTTGTCTCCTCTGCCAAAAAAAAAGGGACTTCTTCTTGCTGTATTTTTAGGTTTTGGGATTTTTCTTTGGGTTTTGGAAGCTCAAACCTGGTTTAAAGAAGCTGCAGCAACATCTCTGGAGCTACCGCTTCTCTGTCTCATCTTTTGAAGCTTTGATGAGCATATTAGCATGTGCCTTCCTGCCTGCAAGGCTGTGATGAAGGTGTCCAAAGCATAGACCAACTCCCAAGTCCCTTCTGTTGCAGAAACACAGGCAAGAGAGAATATTTATAGACATGAAAGTGGCTCTTTACAGCCCCCACCCCATTTCTTGCTTCATTTTAATCTTTATTCTCCATATTGGTGACTAAGTACCAGCTTGGTTTGCTATTTGTGGCACTCCGATTGCTTGTAAAAATAGCAGATTTGCTATTTTATTTCATTTATTTTTCCATTTCTGTTTTATTTTTATGCTGTTAGGATTTGAACACTTATTTCCTCCTCCCAGCACACTAAGTATTTAAAGAAAAATTGCTGGATCAATGTGACTCTTCAGATCTGATCCACTCGTCTGGATTCAAAAGTCCTGCACACGTCTGCTGGTCATTAATTCAGGAGATTTCTTACTAGGAGATCAGTTCCAGAGAGTGAAAGTAGTGAAGCTCCTTAAACAACCATGAAGCTTCTAGAGGTAACAAGGCAAGGAGCAGTTCAGAAACAGCTTCTGTCTATGTTTGCTGCTCTTTTCTCAAGAGTTTTGCTTTGGCAAGACAAGCTCATGTATTTTGAAGATGGTGGAGATGTCTCTGGCTTGGAGAAGGTGCTTGGGATGAGTTCATGGGTGTTAAACCCCAGCTGGTGCAGACAAGGGTGTCGTCCAGTGGGATCTCAGTGCTGACAAAGCCTCATGAAGAATTTTACTGACACAGAAATACTGCAGGACTGTGGTTTCATGCCAATCTCCTGAGTAAGAACAAGTGAGACAAAGGTTGGTCCTGGTGAAGAAGGGAGGTCAGGACCAGAGCATGACTGGTGTGTTGGCGGATACCACAGCAGGAATAGTCATTCATCTCATTAACAGCAGCTGCCCTGGCTGCTCTGTTTTGTGCTAGTGGCTGCAAAGATCTGTTTGTGGCAGTAAAAGTGAATGGTACACGTGGCTGAGTAGGATGGGACTTTGGAACAGCTTTTCATGGCAAAACTCACTTCCTTCACTTTTATGCTCATTTTAGCCTCAGCGCTTGGGAAACGATGTGTATAGTGAAAGTGCATGCTGCAAAAATACATGCAAAAAAGTGAGTGTGAGGCGTCAGCATCCCCTTATAATTTCCTTTTTATGGCTTCCCAACTATCTGCTGCCAGACTTGAATTGCAGACAACGCACTGCAAAGCAAGGAGGGGGATTCTTGGTATGTAATAACTGGCCACAATGAGGCAATCTCTCTGCCCCACCCGCAGCCCGCTCAGTGATTTCCTACAGTACTCGGTACAGTCGTCGGTATGTGTGGTGCATTAGTTAAGTTAATTACAACAGCGCAGAGATTCATTGCAAATTGTTCCTAGTTAAAACTGAAAATTCACTGGAACAAGGAGTGCTAATTATATTCCACTTGTTACTGCTGCGTCTAGTTAATATTCCAACAGCTGCTTTGGCAAGATAATGATGGCTCCAGCAGAAATTACTGAACAAATAGATTTTTAAATCAGTAACAACATATTTACCAGGATTTTTTCCACCCCCCCCACCTTCATACACAAAGTTAAGCCCTGCCAGAGTTGAGCGTTCAGATTCACTGAAAAGTAGAGATAAAAAAAAAGCAAATTCAATGTGGCCATTACTGTGGTAATTTGGCACAATTTGAAATAAAAACCAAACCAGCAACAGACAGGCAAGAAAATATTATTGATAAATAAATATTCCTATCATCTTATAGGATATAGTGCTCTGCTCAGGTTCACCAGTCCCACTCTGGTGGTTTGGTTGACTGTACTCAGTTCATTGTCCAGCAGTGCAGGAGATGGCATTGAGAATCATGCTGAACCCTTGGTGCTGGACCATGTGGTGGAGCCTCGGCTGCTTCCCACTCAGTCACTGCAGAAATGTGCAACTGGATGTTTAAATTGTAATAGTGACAAGGTGGTTTGCTTGTACTGTCCTTATTCATGGGGTTTAGGCATCCAACAGGACTCAGAAGGGTCAGTGTCCAGTGCCTCCTTTGAACACGAGGTTTCTTGAGTAACCTGGAGTGAAGTCTTTCCTCTTCCATGGACTTTAACAAAGCACCTAGACTTGCTGCACAAACCATCGCGCAGACCTTTCTCCACAGTCTGAGTAATGAAGCTAAATGTGAGACCTCGTGGTGCAGAGAAATCTTTCCATTACCGCTGTGAAGCCATGACATGCTGAAGGCAGGAGCTGCTTCTCTGCTGACGAGGAACAGTGGAGGTAGCTTTGGGCTTTGCATGGCTCACAGCTGCCTGAATCCACAGCTCACCTTGGGATGTTCATGTAGGCAAGCGTTTCATCTTGCGTCAAGCACACCAGCACTTGTGACTTGAAACAAATACTTTCTGTTTCTAGAGAGCAGCTGACAGTTTCAAGAGTTTGAATTTGGACATATCTGCCTGCACATGTGGTCAGAGCCTCCTGCAGCAGCACTCGGAGATTGTCCCTGTGCTGCAACTCAGACTGGTGCAGCATCCCAGCAGTTACACACAGCTGTGTTTCAGTAGGACACGTGCACATGCTCCTCCAGCTTCTGTGCCTGGCAGTCCCCAGAGACAGCTCATCTCTGAAGTTTCCACAGTTTTATCAGTAGAAAAGCATCTCAAAGAGGTGTGGAAGGCACCATCATCTCCATCCTCAGTTTTGGGCATCTCAATACAAGAAGAGGTGCTCAAGCAGGTTCAAAGAAGGGCAACAAGGTTGGTGAAAGGTCTGGGAAACAAACCTTATGAGATGCAGCTGAAGGAGCTGGGGCTGGTTAATATGAAGGGGGCTGAGGAGGTTGAACAGAAGCTGATGTTGGTCTCTTCTCACCAGGACCAAGCAATAGGACAAGAGGAAATGACCTCAAGTTGCATCAGGGGAAGTTTAGGTTGAACATGAGGAAAAACATCTTAATGGAAAGGGTCATCAGGCCTTGGGAAATGCTGCCCAGGGAGTGGGTTGAATCACCATCCCTGGATGTGTAGGTGTTGTAGGTGTGGACAGGATTTAGCGGTGGTCTTTTGGGGCAGTTGGGTTCATGGCTGGGCTCTATGATCTCAAAGGTCTTTCCCTGTCCTTTGAGCAGCTGACCTATGGTCTTAAAGGTCTTTCCCTGTCCTTTGAGCATCTGATGCTCAGCAAGGTGGAGAGAACTGCAAACCTCACACTAAGGCAGTCACCAAACCAAGCAGAGAGCTTAGGGTTTGTCACCCTCCCAGCTTGTGCCCTTAGCTCTGGGTACTCACAGCAGGCTGCCTGTATGAAAAGACGCAGGACATTTCTAACGACTCGTGAACAAGAAGTTCAGCTGGCACTGAACATTTAAAATCAGAAGCAAAACAAACACGCTGGAGTGTCTGGGGTTCTTTTTAATGGATAGCACAGCTTCTGCTTTATTATTACTGCTATTACAGTTTGCAGCTGCAGAACGATCTGAAATTTCAATAGCAGCATGGCTCTTCACGCTGCTACAGGAACGTATACACTCACATGTATAAATCGACGTGCACCTCTCATCCAACCAGGCTGGAGCTCTGCATCACACCATTTTAGAATTCCTCTCCTGAAAAAGGGAGCTAAACAAGGGGGAATGTTTAGCTGAGGTGCTACCACTGAGAGAGCTTCTACTTTTCAGGGGAGAACATGCAGCAGGGCGGAATTGCTTCCATTTTCAATTAGTTTTTCTTCAGAGAGAGGATTTTCTTCCCACTTAGTCATAACGCTGGGGTGTGTTAAATAAATTCGCTCTGGGTTGTTCCCTGTCTGGCAAAAATAATTTGTGAATCAAGGTGGGGGAACACAAAAAAAAAAGAATCTAGTTAGCAGCAAAATGAACAGACAAACTGGGGTGACCAGTAACTCTCCGCTGCTGAGCCAACATTGATGCATGTCCTATGGTGTCTTACGGGAGGTTTCTAATTGCAATATGAGTTTTGTGTGGTAACCTACTGGGAGAAGGGGAGAATGCAATTGCTTATCAGTTTATCATTACAACCTTTTATTAAGGTTTTTTTTAATTAAAATGGAGCGACAAATGTACACTCTTATCCCTATAAGCAATCTTATCTAGTGTGACTGCTGCTATATTAGTGAACTAAATCCTCTTGATTACGTTGGATGTGATCTTATGAAGTATGACAGCTTTACATATTAATAATAGGAACCGTCTGAATAGGCTGTCGCATGACCCTCTTCTCCGTGGCTCTCCACCAGCACAGTTTTAATCTATTTATCTCTGTCGCTTTCCAAGATAAGCTGTTGCACTCTCAGGAAAGTGCAGTTGTCCCCATTTCACAGATGGGGAGTGGAAAAGCAGAGTCCGAGAAAGACCTGGGAGCAAATCCCCGACTCCGGACCATTGACCATAGTCCCTTTGTCCCGGGAGCTCCAGCTCGATCCCTCACTTCTTTAGAGGCGATGAGCAGGAGGGACCTAGTTTCCTCTCCTGATCTCAAACTGAATCTCCTAGTGTTCCCAGCATCAAATTTCTACTTGCATGAGATGAGGAGCTGCTTTTGTTCAGTCACTTAGCAGCAGCAAGAGCTGAGGGATTTATTCATCTGGGTGGCTTGGCTGTGCAAAGATGCACCTGAAGTGGGAATACAGGTGACTTTGTGGGTTCAGGTAGATACATGTGTACAAGTGAGAGGAGAAAATGAGAGAGGGAATCTAAATAACAGGACTGAAGGGCTACACTGTAGATCAAATTTACCATCACTGACATGGGTTTTGTGTTTTGTAGATACAGGCTCTTTATTGAACTTTTTTTGACTGGCATTCCTCTGACTAGTCTTATCAGGAAGAGCGATGGAGAATGCAGAGGGCTTTTGCCTGCTGGATCATTTGCTTGCCTGCTTTTTCCCTAACTCTGAATTAAGATCCTCTTTAGGCCAATGAAGGCCAGAGTTGCTCCACAGCCGTGTAATTCCACACAATGTCCTTGGAGGTGCAAGAGCCATTAGATTACATCTTATATACTGTCCTACTGTTTCCAGTTACTGGCCCAAATTCTGCTCCCTGAAGCATCTTAGTATTTATTCCAGCTTTGTCGTGGTGTGGGATGGAGCTGTGTGCTTCCTCAGAGCCAGCTTTGCTGCTCCTGGGCGGCTCTTAGCATCTGCACCTTTTATGACAAGCCAGTGGGATCCCTGCAGAGCCAATGGGGCTTCATGGCAAACAAATAAAAAGCAAAGCACTGTCTGTGGGTTAAAATCTAGAAAATCCAGAGACAAAACTGAATGAAAAGGCAGCATGGGGTGTTGGATGCAGTTTAACTATTGTAGTGCTCTCAAACCATAAGCAGCTAGAAGCAATCTCTGAAATCCTGTAGACGAGGATCAAGACAAAGAGCATCCCAGGCACTTATGGCTTCAGTGATTGTGTCTAAATCAGAGTCTGAATATCTCATCCCACTCACTGCTTCACCTTGCAGTCGTGTTCCATTAACACCCTGTTTCCGTTGCAGAGGAAGTTTGGGGGAGGCTGTGTTCTGTTTCAGCCTCGCAGGTAGCAGTGTCTGGCTTCACAACATCCCTTCATTTCTCTTCAAGTGCATTTTAGAATGGCAGTTTATTATTATTTCTCCATTAATTCCGTTTTGTTATTTCAAACCTCACCTCCTTAACAGGAGGAACCCGCTTTAATAATGATATTTAATTAAGTACAAGCAACCAAATGAAATAGCTTTGTTTCCCTAGAAATTCCCCAGCCATCACAGTGGTATTCCATGCATGTTTATAGGACTTTTATGTTTCATTTCAGCAGGGCTAGTTCAGGGGAACTGCGTAGTACCTGCAGGATCAGCAGGTCTTTGTAGGCTAAAGCAGATGAGCAGAGTGAGGAAACAGACCAGACAGGCCAGAAGAAAAAAAATGATCTATTTATCAGGAAAACCAGGAACACTGATGCCCAATGGATCATCCAGGTCTTAGGGGGCTGGCAATGGTGTTCTCGACCACGGTTTTTGTAACATACTCACAGCACAGATGCGTAGAATCACAGCATGGTTTACACTGCACCTCAGACATCATCAAGTCCCAGCCCTCTGCCATGTGCAGTGACATCTCTCACCAGACCAGGTTGCCCAGAGCCCCATCCAAGCTGGTCTTGAACACTTCCAGTGAGGGGGCAACCACAACCTTCCTGCTGTACCAGTGCTTCAGCATCCTCATAGTGAGGAATTCCTTCCAAGATGCTGAACATTGGGACACCTGGGAAGTGTAGCTGCTTGGATTTGGGTCTCATATATATGGTTCTAGGATGAATTCAGTTGTGGAACGATGTGAAATAAGTCTGACAGCAAATCTTGTGCGCTCAGATTTGAAAATACGTCTCTACCTGCAATAAAAAGCATCAAAATATAAAGGTCATTATAAATAATCAAGTTCAAATGAATGTCTTTAGTATTGGCATAAAGCTGATTCAGAACTGAGACTGTTTCCTGCCACAGTACCTCCTTTGCTTTAACAAATAACCACCGAGCGCTGAAAGGGGCCTCAGACGCCCAAGCCAAACAGTTGACGTGAATAACGGTTATGGCCCCACGTAATACACAGGGATCATAAACAGTTAATCTTCACCAAAAGGGAGAGTGAAATATCGTTTGATATCATTTTTAATAAAGAGAATAAATTAGGCTTTAAATATCATAGCACATCTTTAAACGCCGGTTACAGCTCCTGCACGCAGAGAGAATTAGCAACTGAATAAGTGTGTCAGGGGTTATCAGCTGAATTATTACCTCCTGGTCCACTTTGCATTATACTGGCCGTTGTGTCCATGGTAGCCAGCAAGCTGGCCACCTGCTTACGATGGCTGTACGGGATAACCAGCTTTGTCTGATGAATTAAAATGGTGGCTTTAATCTTGTCGTTAATTCCTAATTCCACTAGTAACATCAGTCACGTGAGGGAGGGGAGTGCATTGTTCTCCTCTGTTTACTTATTGATATTTTAGGGTTTGATGATGCCCAGTCTCCCCACGATGACAAATTTAACTCTTTGGGTCTGGTTGCAGCGGTTTATCGTTCACCGTAAACCCAGTGTTGGCGAACAAAAAAAAGGAAGGGGTTAAAAAAGAAATTCAGTGCACACGTCCCTTCCCTCTGGCTGTGCATCAGATTGAATCCTAAGAAAGATTGATGGTAGGCTTTAAAATTAATTGCAAGTACAATTGTTATTATTAATACATGTGCATATAGATCTAACAACACCAGGCGGGTGTTAGGGAGAAGGGAAAATCAGATGTAGATGTGCAGTTTGGTTCTGTTGATGAAATAATGCCCACCTTTGTTATCATGCTGCCTTCAAGGGCAAGAAAGAGTCATTAGAGCAGTTGATGCAATGAGGTTGGTGTTTTAGGCAACCCATAGAGTCCCTGCAGCAGCAGCAGCAGCAGCTCTGGGAGGCGACGTTGTTGCTCCTTGCATGGGATTGCGATGTGTTGTGATGTCTCCTACTGCTTTAGAATCTCAGCAGACCCAGTGAGCAAACTCTGTCAGCACTGCTAGAATTGTGCAGCACCTTGGTCTCCTGCCTCATCCAAAAGAGAGCGTTTCATCACCTCCCTTGCACATCAGCAGTCATCAAGCCATATGCTAACTAATATGTAACTGAAACTAATGTTAAAACTAGCAGCATCTTTTCCACCTTCATTCCGAAGCAGAGGGAAAAACACAGCTCACAGACACGCTGCTGTAACCCCAGAATGCCCCGTGGCAGCGTGATTCATTGCTCTGACCCAGTATCCAACCCAGTGTGATGCACAGCCCCCAGTGTGGCTGTGTCTGAGCAGCCTCTGCTCCCAGGAGTGTTGCCGTCGTGCCCTGAGAGCACAACCTAGGGCTCAGGCTCGTGTTTCCACACTATATTTCTCTGCTGTTCAGATACAGCCACTTGGCACGAGGGCAGAGATTCCCTCACCTTGTCCATGACTTGCTGCAAACCCAATGTCTCCCCTGCTTTGTCCTCTGGGAACAAACCCCATGAGTGAGGAGTGAGTCCCCCATCATCCAGGTTGTGCTGGCACCGAAGGCAAGTGAGTCCCTGTATTCCTAGTTCCTGCTGTTCACATCCCTCAGGAATTATGCCACCTTAAGCACATTTCCAGAAATAGACCCATCCTTCTTTTGAGAAGAATCCTACAGTTTGCTCTGCACAGTTAAAAAAAGGGGCAGAACTTGAGAAGATCAGAACCACCCCCCCAGAACCGGCACAGTTTTCTTTGTCAAGAATTGTTTGATCTTTTTCTTTTTTTGAGCGGGAGGGGGAAATCCTAAACTTTGCATCTCAATGGATTTTTATTATTCTTATTCTTAGTATAAATCCATCTGTGCGCACACACTCACCAAGAAAAGTCCTTTCTGCTCCGTACAAGGCACAATTTCAGGCAGCTTTCTGAAATAAAAGGCAGAACAAATGTTATTGTTATTCCCAATATACAGATGTTTATTCTTATCTCCCCC
>JAOXOE010000848.1:4236920-4260730 GCA_028565055.1 Phoeniculus purpureus | reverse complement strand
AAAGACATCAGCGATAATTTTCTTTAAAGCTGACACAGATTTAATTTTAATATGTGTTTTCTTTCTTCCCCCCCCTTTTTTTAAAGAAATGTGTAGGATTTCACCCCCGTTCTCTCCCAGAAGAGACAATGTGTCCTGAGTTATATAAAGTAAGAGGTTCCCTTCAAATATATGATACGGATTTTACATTTTAGGATCTAGTGCTAGATTTTTCTTTAATATTTCATGAGTGCAGACTCACAGGAGCAAGGACCTGACCAGAAATGGCTTTGACTTCCAAGTGATAAACCCTGAGAGTATTTTTTGATCTGGTTTAAGACTTCTGCCCTGCAAAACACCAAAAGCACCTATAGATTTGCTGCCCTAAACCTGCTCTACCCTACACTATGGCATTGCCATCCCTCTTGGGCATCCTGTGCTTGTGGTTCAGCTGGCGTGTCCCTATGTGCTTCCACCACATCCATTTTGGAGCAGTCAGATGTGGGTTTGCTGCAGCTCTTGTTGGTTAAACTTACCGACCTCATCATGGGGCGGCTGTTACAATGGAAATGGGCACCAGGATTGATGCATTGATTTATCTAGGGTCTCCCAATTCCATCTCTGGGGAGAAGAAAGATGTTTAGCCCCAAGCAGGCTCTGTCCAGCTAGGAGAGGTCTTGCTCAGAGGCTTTGCGTTTGTTTAATTTTTGGTGAGCGAGTCCCTACCTCACTGCTCATTATCCATCCCTCTCCTTCCAGATAGCCCCCACCACCCAAAAGATGTGGATTTATAGACACATTCTCATTTTTGGGTTGGAAACTGCAGTTCTATGGGTCTCTCCACATCCTTATTCCCCATCTAGAGTCATTTCTATGGCAGGCAGTGCTCTGCACATTCACTAGTGCAGTGAAGATTGATCTACTCGGGTGTATTTCCACGCACTGGGGCATTTTCCTGCTTCTTTGGAGTGGGGAGAGTCAGGATACAATTGTGTAGATGGCAGGCATCTTGCTCTGGCTCTGCAAGTCTCTCCCTGCCCCAGCAGTGTGAACATTTCCAGGACAGCTGGGTCATAACCACTGCAAAAGGGATCTATTCCTTTCCCCACGATACCAGAACGATTGTTCTGGGGATGGTGTGTCCCTTTCTGAGGGGGATCTGCCTCCCAAGAGCATCTCATAAAAAGCTGCTGGGCCACATTTGGCTACTGCCGAATGAGCAAGAATAGGCTGCAAGCAAGGTGAACTATCACCTTGCCAGATCAAGGGCCGGATTTAAAAGGCAGACCCAGCACTGAGAGCCTCCGACCCCATTCATGAGCCTTTTTCCTTTCCTCTTTTATAATGCTGCGGTTTAGGACACGAGCACTAAACTGAGGGATTGGGGGTAGGGGGGTGGAGGGAGAGAAAAAAAACCATTAAATCTGAGTTTGCCATGACGCAGTGAAGGGAATTTTCCCCTTCCAGCTTTTTCCGTCTCCTGAAACTTTAAAAAAAAAAAAAAGAAAAAAAAGAGAACTGCTTATTTAGAGCCTATTCCATATTGACCTATTTACTCCCGCAGACCGAGCCTCTCAATCTTTTATCGATTTAAAAGAAAACAACCTAAACAAATTAACAGGGAGGAGGAAAACGCTGCTTCTTACCCCGAGGGTTGCACACGGGCCAAGCCCGGGCTGGAGGGTTAGACCCAGCTGCGGGGGTGCTCCTGGCTGGCTCTGCCCGCGGTCGGGGAGAAACTCCGTGGGATGCTCGGGGAAGGGGTTTGGGGACCAGCCCCAGCCTCGACCCCGTTCTCGGCCCGGTTTCGCTGTCCATGGTATTGAAGGAGCGGAGCCGGCAGCAGCGGTTCAGTCCCGAGGGGGTTTGGGTTTGGGGGGATTAGTGGGGGGTGTCTGTTGTTTCTCCCCATGAAGCCGAAGGTGTTTCCCTTCGTACTCCCCTTTCTAGAGAGGGCTTTGCTGACAGCAATGCGGGGGGAAGCTCGGTTTGTCTGTCAGTCAGTCACCTTCACCTACCTTTCTCTCCTTCCCCCATCCCAAATCCTCCCTGAGAACCCACAGGGGCTACTTTTTCCACCAACCCCACCCTAGATTGAATTTTGGGGTATTTGCAACCTCCTGTCCCTGCAAAACCCTGAGCGAGCAATTCAGCAATGCCGTTTGGCAGTGATGGGGGGAGTGAGATGGAAGCGCAGCCGCTCGCCGGGCTGACAGAAGGGGGTTTATTCCTCATTTCAAACAGACTCAACCAGGAGTTCATTCCCTCTAAAGTTTATCCCTAAATATCCCCATCACCTCATCACCCACCCTGTCCCACCATCCCGCAGCCTTGCCCAGGCTTTACAAGCAGACTGGGGCTTGGCTGCTGGTTTATTAACACTTGCAGTGAGACATTTTGTCTTAAGCATGGCCCTTTCTTGATCGCTAATGCAGCATTTTGACATCCCGGAAGAAAATAGTCAGATGATTTGCAAAGGGACATTTTTTCCCCCCCCCCTCTTCTCTTTCTTTTTCATTTCTTTTGGTCTTCTCCCCCTCTTTCGCTCTCTTGCCTTTTTAAACCTACCCCCTACCGTTCCCCGAACAAAGAAATCCCAGAGACAAGCAACATGCCTCCACTTTCCTCCCATTTCCAAACCTCGGCTCTGCTGTGCGTGGACGACCACGTTACAAAAAAATACACAAGATTGAACCTGAAATCATCTGCAGCTCAACAAAATTGTGCAAAACCTTCGCTCAGCTCTGTCCTGGGTGATGTGACACACACACACACATCTACACACACACGCAGTGCTGATCACTCATAAAACACCCCCAAAAACATCATCCCCCTTCTCATTTCTGATGAATAAGTAAAAAAAAAATCACCAGCCTTTGTCTGTCTGTCTGTCTGTTTGCCACCAGGATGTGGCCCAGGTACTGGAGCAGCTCTCTGCGGCCGGTGCTCCATTGCCATCCCAAGCATCGCCCCAGAGCTGACCCCACAGCCTGGAGAAGGAAGCAGAATCTCTCAAAAATGAAGCCCAGATCCCTTTCAGATCGCTCAGAAATTGATTCTGCAGATTTGAGGCCTCTGGTTTCTGCCCCGCAAAACCTATCTCACTGCATAGCAAAGAGATCGGCAGAGTTTGCTCCCTGCATTCGTTCCAGGCATTCTCTGACGTTAGTATTTTTTTTCCTTAGAAAGCAATTCATTTTCTTAGAAAGAAATTACACTTACAAGAGCTTTGGGAATCAGATTTGTCTCTATCAAGTCTCCTCTCTCTCTTTTCCTCTCTCTTGCCTCCTTTTAGTCTTCTTGGCTGCTGCTGCAGGGTGCTCTTTTTTTTTTGTTTTGATTTGGTTTGGGTGTTTTTCCAGATCTGTAATAAAAGTAAATTAAAAAAAACCAACCCACTCACCTCCTTCCCCTCTTCCCCTAGAAATATACAATTTGCTGATTTGCAAAAGCCCCTTCCTATGCAGAGGAAAGCCGCCTGCTCTCCCCACGACGCGCTTTCCTGGCCTCCCAGCTCCTTGAGAAAGGAGGAGGGCCTTGTGCATTACAATTCCATTCAATCTCATTCATTCTTGCCTCTTTCTAACGGTCTTTGGACAGCAAATCCACACCAACGGGGGTCCGAGCCCCCTCCTCACGGCCTCCCCCCCACCATCCCCAGCCTTAAACACACACAATAGCCGTCAGCTAACAGCACAGCAGCAACTTTGAAACATTCAGCCTTCTGAAGTGAAGAATGCCTGCAGCTCCCTGACCCCAACCCCCATCCCCGCCACTTCTGCTTGGGCTTGACATTTTTTTAAAAAACATAGACCGGTCTTAATTTAAAAAAAAATAAAAAATTAAAAAAAGTAAATAATTCCTCACTTGGGTCACACGTGGTTTTGCCAGGCAGAATTCTGATGTTGGGATTTTCCTCTGCAGGAGAGAGTTGCTCCGTCACAGCTAATTACCTTCTTCCCCTCTTAGTGCTCCATGCTGGAGAAAGACTCAAGGATTTTTCCTTTTCCCCTTTCCCTTTTCCCCAGAGATGTGTATTTGGTTGTATCCATCACCACGATGGTTTCCAGCCTAACTTTTCCCAATCACCTTGTGAAGGCATGGCCGAGGGCTGGGAGCTGATCGGGTGTGGAGGTGTCCTCCTGGTTATTGTGTGCTGCGGGGCTGAGCAGGTGTGATTAGGGCTGGCAGCAGGGACCAACATCCCCTGGTCTGTGGAGAGTGAGGACTGCCCCAGGTGGGGCTCACTGGAATCTGGACATCCCCCCATCCCCACGTAAGGGTGGGGATCCAGCCCCTCCCTGGCTGAAGAGATACAACTAGGGTGCAGGTTGTATCTTGTGGTGATGGAATCTCTCTCCCTGTGCCTGTACAGGATGAGATGTCTTCTAGCTTTTGGGTGGGATGTGAGTAATGCACCCTCATCTTCCCCCTCAAAATCCTGCCCTTATCCCTGTCTCCAGCCTCCACTGGCTGCCATGTGGAGCCAGAGCCAGTCTTGGACAGGCTTTGCAGCAGTTCTCTCCACCGTTTTTGCTTTGAGTCTGATGTATTTTCTCCTCTTTCCATTTTCCAAATAAAGCAGGTAGCTTTCATTGCCTCTAATCCATTGCTCACCCCCTCCTGCCCCTCACAACATCCCCTGATCTGTGCCCCAGGACAGGGTCCCAGGGTGGGTTTTGTCTGGGAATGGAGAGAAGAGCCCTCCCTGCAAGGGACACCACTGCTGTTCTCACTTGAATCATGGGATCTTTGGTTAAAGGCTCAGCTAAGGTCTTCAGCAGTGGTGGTGGGGAGTCCCTGCCCTGAGCACCCCCAGCTCCTTGGGCTCTTCAGGCACTGCCAACACTCCTGAAGCCACTGCCCCCTCCCTGGTGATGTGGGATAGGCTTAGGCATGCTCTTGTTCCTCCGTGGTCAGCCTGGCTCTGTTAGAACCCCCCAGACAGGAAGGATGGGGGATAAAGGAGCATGGGTGCCTTCTGATTTGATTTGGCTTCTGGCAAGGAGAAGGGAAAAGGAAAACCAGGAAGGGATATGCAGTAGAGTCAGTCAGTCGGTGCTGTCCCCAGTCACTCCCACACTGGGATTTTGCGGTGGCCGCAGCAGACAGGAGAGTGCAGGATCGAGGAAAAAGTCCAGTCCTAGAGGCAGCCCTTGGCTACTGCAATTCTCTTAATACAATTAAAAATCAATGACACTGTGTGCACGCACACAAATAAACATCACCCCTCTGCATCTCCGCTTCCCTGGCCACCTCCTCCTGAGGCCAGTGGGGATGGCATCTTCTCCAGAGCCTGTTCATTACTGCTCTACTTAGATGGGGAATTGCTTAACCGGTCTCTCTCCAGTAAATCATATTAACTCCAAGCACAGCTATTTATAAAATGTTCTGCAGCCCAAGAGTACGGCATCCAGATCACTCGAAGAAAATGAGGCGATTAGGCGTGCATAATCCCGGCCCCACACGTCTCGGTGCGACGCCTGCCCAGCCGACCTGCCTTCAGCTAGTCACTGACATTAAAGAAATCACCAGCTTTACTGGATACCCAGCCTGGGCCCCAGTCCCAGCCAGGAACAAGGGAAATAACCTTTAGCAGGGCAGAGTGTTCCTGCATGGCTTCTGATGACTGGGAAGTGAAGCTCAACTTGGGAGAGTCTCCCATCCCCATCCTTGCTTCTTCCCTTCCTGCAGAAGGGCCCTTCCAGCCATAGAAAAACACAGCACTCGGGGCTGGATTGCTCCCCCCACCTCCTCCTTTGCAACCCATTAAGCATCTTCTATACATTTCCTCTTCATCTTGTCAAGGCCAGTTGCTCTATGACTGCTGGTTTCCCAGGCAAATCACACCAATTTGGGAGTTGATGTTGAAGGTCCACATTGGCTCAGCAGGGTTCCAAGCGAAGCACTCATCCATGGAGCCGGAGGTCAGGCTCTGCCCTGCTTCGCCAGCTGAATTATTATGGGTTGGTGGTTTTTTTTTTTTATTTTCTTTTATTGTTTTTTTAAAGTTGTGTTGCTTTTTGAGCACTTACAGATCTCTTGGCGACAGCGACAGTGACAATAACCAAAGGGCGGGTGGCCTCGCTGCATCTCAGCCTCTCCTGTTGTGGGGATGCTGAGTGGGATGCAGCTCTTCCACCTTTATTTCAGCCTAAGCTCTTATGCGGTTTTTAAGAGGACACTAATGGGGGGAGGCAAATGTATGATGTCCCCACCACAACACCCACCGCAGGCAAGAACTTCGCCCTGAGCAGCAGGCAGCTGTGGGCCTCGGGCTCTGTCCACACACGTCCCATTCCCATTTAAAAAACATCATCATTTGCTCAGGGGCTCTCAATGGCTTGTCCCTGCCTTGGTCACGTAGGGCCGTGTGGACCACGAGCCCCAGCCAACCCTGGATGTTTGGGGAGGTGCTGCTGCTGCTGCTGCGGGGACTCAGAAATAAAATCAAGAGCTTTTCTGCTCTTCCCCCCCCCCCACCCCTTTTTCTCCCTTCCCTTTTGCCCACTAAAGTATTTCTAATTAAATTAGAAGGCTCACTAACGTTTTCCTCAGCACAGTTCCCCGCTTCCCCGTGTGGAGCAGCGCGCGGAAAGGTATAATTTTACAAACAGTTTCTTTAAGAGCCGAGCCTGGAGGACCATCAGCACCAGGGGTGAATGGCCAAAAGAAACACCTCCACAAAAGCAGGGATTGTTCGTGGAGGACAATCCGAAGGGGGCCCAGTAAGGCCTGTCCTTTACAATAACGGTGGAGGGCGATGATTTGAATGCAGGGGGCCCTACTTTCAAATCTGGACAAAAACAAAATGGTAATAAGGGTTGAATCCCTCGCTGGTCAAAGCAGTGGGCAGCAACTGGTTCTCTTTAACTCCCCCCACCCCCTCCTTCCCCCGAAGCAGACCCCAAACAAGAGGAACTCTCCTCCTCTTTAAGTTTATTTCCTTGATTAGCTCCAAAAAAAATAAATCACCCAGCTGGACTCGGGGGAAGTTTTTTAGGGCTGTTTGAAAGGAAGCGGGGCTACTGTTCTGCAGGTGGTGCCGAGGGGATGTTCCTCGCCGTGGACAGGTAAGCACCAAGGCGCTTCTCTTTCTTACCATGCTTAGAGCTTTCCAAGAGCTGCCCGGGATTCCTGAGGCAGGAGCTGGGATGCAGCTTAGGACAGTCTTTCCCATCGTGGTCTGTCGGCTCGGCAGCGATGCCCTGGGTCCCTGCCTGCCCTGCCTCCAAATGTTGCATCATTTTTGCGGGGTCATTTAATTTTATAGCACCTCTCGTAGCCTTCCTTCATCTTGGATTCAATGGAACCCTCCCAATGGAGTGGACTGAGGTGGGGGGGTGGATATGGGGGTAAATTAATAATTACAGCACCATGTTTAAATACCACTTGCCTTTTATTTCATGTGATTTCTGCAAAATGTTGCTGAATGGCTCCGGAAAGGGCTCTGCCTGCACCAAGGGCCACGGGATAGGAAGGACTGGCTGTGAAAGGGCTGTGAACATTGGGTGGAGGGTGTGGGGGCTCTCACTCTTGTAGGAGACATCTCTGGCTGCTTCTGTCCCACTCAGGATCCCCATAATTCCCTCTCCATCCTCCCTTCCCATCTCTCCAGCTTTGCTTTCTCCTGCAAACTCCCCAATTCATCCCAGCCAGGGGTGGGATAGAAGAGGGTAGTACCAACCCTGATCCCCCAGTCCCCACACCTCTGGCTGCAGGTATGATCTGTGGGAGGGGGAAAATTAGGACCTCGTTGGTCAGGGACAGCTATACAGCTGCATTTGTGGGCTATACCAAATGCACCAGGATTTTTTTGACATGTCCCTATATCTATAACCTATATCTCCTTGGGGTCTTACCTATATTTACATACCCAGCGCAGCATTGTGTGTGTGTCTAGCACTCTGCGTGCTCCTGACCCTTCCAGCTGTGATGGTGCAAGTTGTGCATCTCACTCAGCACTTGGTGGTACATGTCTGGATACACAGAGATACTCTGTGGGGTATGAGCAAACTCCACAGCTCCTGTGGGTAACAAGTTACTGTCCATCTGTCTGGCCATGCCAGGACATGGCAGCCCCATTGGAAGTGTCTCCTAATTTTGATCTTGTAACCCCCACGACACCCCCAACCCCACTCCCTGTCCCAGGGATCACTTCCACATGCCAAAACTCACTACAGTGTTTGGGAGAAGAGGGTGTTGTTGGGCACTGACCGCAGGTGGGCTATGGGAAACACTTTTTCCTGCTAAAACTCACACAAGATTTCTTAAATTCTTTGCTTGTAGGCTTAAATTGATCCTGAGCTGTCCCCAGGAATGTGCTTCTGGCTGAAGGGGATTTGGGGTCATTGTTTAGGGAAAACGTGGGGGAAAAAAATCTTGTTACCATGGGGTTTCCACCCTCCCCTACAAACTCATCATTCTAAGGTCCCCAAAAAAAGGCTAAAGGCTCCTTCCAGCTCCCACAGCTCCACTTCCAGGGAACTGCTGCAGGGACAAATGTACGGTTGTGTTTTGCTGAGCATTGGGGTTTTACTGGGCATTTGGGTTTTACTGGGCATTTGGGTTATAATGGGCATTTGGGCTATGCTGGGTATTTCTCTTTTACTGGGCATCACTGTCATCCCCTTTCCCTCCTCCTTTTATTGACCAGAAGTTCTTTGAGAAGGGAAAAAGATCTCCCTCTCCACCTCAGGTTTCCCCTCTCCTTAAATATTTGCCCTAAAAATATGAGTCTCTGATGGAGGCAGGAGCCTGTTTGATTAAAAAAGAGCTTTCCAAACAAATCCAGCAGCGTGTCAACAGCCCCGCAGCCGCTGCTCCGAGACTGGGAACCGCTGCGATACCCCCTGAGCAGTAGCATCCCGCACTGGGGCTTTCATGGGATGTGGGGGGAAATAAAAAAACCAAGTGTAAATACCTGCAAATACCATTCTGGCACAGTGTCTGCCTTTGATTCCTCTGTGGCAATCTGCTCCAATGAAGGAACCTCAGAGTTCATTAGGAGAAAGTGGAGGGCGGTGGAACTACTGGATCTTGGCTGCTGCAGCATCAGAGCTCTGTTTTCTCAGAGCGGAATAGTGGAGTTTTACTGGGATGGGTGCGCATTGAGCTATCTCAAACTGTCCAGCCTGTCTCTTTGGGATTCTGGAAAGATGTTTCAGGCTCAGGAAATGATGATGCTGATGGTTGCTGCAGGAGTTTGGTTAGGAAAGAGTGTTTGTAAACAACATCTCTGCTGCAAGGATGCTGACGGATGGGTTCTGAGGGTTTGGGCGGTCCAGCTCTCCCCGGGAAATGGGCTGATCATCTCACTGTACTACTGAGATTTGAGGTGGAAGAATAATGCAAAAGAATTCTTCTTGGCATGGGGAAGAATGGAAAAAAAAAATAAAAGCAAACTCAAATTTCCCTTGTTCTGCCAGCACAGGAGAAGATTTAACAAACCCAGTTAAAAATAAATGGGAAATCTATTCATGCAGGAACTCAGTTGCAGTTATGGGCATCAACACACTCTGATGCTTTGGGGTAACTTTATGTCCATCAGCCTTTTTAAAGAGCTCAATGTTAAAAATAATGTAAAATAAACATTAAAAAATCCCCTTCCCCAATTGCCTCGCTGAACACTAGACATTTCCAGTCATTAATTTTGTAATTAATCAATAAAGATGTTCTGACTTGCTGGATCAAAGGGATAGGGAAATGAAGTCTTGCCCAACCCCAATTTTAATACACAATGCTGGAATCACTCTTTGGAGCCTCTGACCTGACAGGGAGGCACCTGAATGGGTACCCTCTGGGGAACCCTCTTTGTGCCCCTCCATTTCCTGCTTAGCCCCATGGGGTGCCTCTTGGGTCAAGAGAAGGTGCATGCAGCAGGGGAAGGTGCTTTATTTCCTCTTTGCAGCACTTGCGGGGTGGGGGGGCACAGGGGACTTTGCACCTCTGGGGCTCCCCTTGCTCCCCACCAGGGCTTTAAGCACCCCTCCCCACAGGAGGATCTCTGCCACTGCAGTCCCACAGTTGGACCACAGCATGCCTCATGTCCCAAAATACAGGGACAGAGGGACAGAGACCCACCCCATCACCCCTAGAGTCACCCTCATGTCCTTGTCCTGCCCTGTTCTTGCTCTGCTTCTCCATGTCCCGCCTGACTGTGTCTTTGTCCTGCCTTTCCCTGCACTGCTGGCTTCTGCCCTGGCTGTCCCAACCTGTCCTTTTCCCCTCTCCAGTCTGCAAAGCTCCAGCTAGTGGCCTCTGCCATGGTGTGTGGGTTTGGAGGGTTGGTGGGAACAGCTTGGGATGGACAAACTGCAGGTCCCACCCAGCCATGGAACACTTGGGGGAAGGAGGAGACTTCTAAGGGGATCACCTATAAAAATTCACTTGGGGCATTTTCATCCCAAAGGACTTTTCACCTGAACCAGCACCAAGTGATAACCACTGGTGTGTCCCCAGAGTGACAGCCCTGGGTGTCACAGCCAGTGGCCCAATGACCTGCTCTGAGATTTCTCCTCCACAGACACCCCACGTTTGTCCTTCCTGGGAAATGCAGGTTCTTACTGTGGTGCAGGAAACGTTGCAGCAGCAACTGTGGCTGCTTGCTGGCAAGAGTTTGCACAGCCAGTGCAACAGCCAGAGATGATTATTTTATTACCTTCTTTTGCAATCAGACTCGTCGATGGATTAGTCCTCTACCTCTGCCTTTGATCTTTGTGAGAACCAGACAGCTTCATAAATACCCTCTCTCTCTTTTCAGCCATGTTGCTCTGCTTTGACAATTGAAGTACAGCAGTGATCTATCTCTTCTCTCTCTCTTCTTCCTCCTCTTTTCCTTCTTCCAGTTCTTTCCAGAACAAACAGAGTCTCCTGCTTATGCTGTCCCGGTGAGATTTATTTCTTTGTTCTCCTTGTGTCATCACTGACTCCCTAAAAGAAAAAAAATTACGTCTTTTGCTGGACAGTTTTGATGAAGTGATGGGTGAGATATGAACCCAGTGCCCCAAACCTAACCAGACCTGTTCCTGTGGTTAATGTGTAAAGCTGGCAGAACTTAGGTACAAAACAGATGCTTGATGCTAATTATTTAGTGAAAAGGATTTTTTTTCCAGCAGTGCAACAACACTCTGGAGTTTCTGCATTTGTTTCACACTGAAAAAGAACTTCATGCAAATGAAATCAGCACATTAAAGCTCATCTTCTGCTGGGGAACAGGGAGTGGGGACAAAGGCTGTCCCACCTGTTTCCCACATCTACCAGTGACCTTGAAGCAGTTAATTAATGTTGAGTTCTTCTGGGCTATAGCTATTATTATTATTGTTACCATTACTGTTGTTATTATGATTATTCTCAGCTCTTTCCCCCCGCCATTGCCAGAATTCTCAGCCTGTCCCACGGCACTCAGGGAAACTCCGCAGTTTTAAAGCCCTTTCCCTGGCTCTGCTGCTGGAGATCTGACCCATTGCCTCCTGAGCTGGAGGTTGCAGGGGGTAGTGGGGATGAGGATCCTCCACAGGCTCTGCAGCACCAAGCAGATCTCTAGTTCTTGCTTTGTGGAGGTGGTAAAAAGCCAAGGCAAAGCAGTTTTTTTGGAAGAGGAGATGGGTTGAGAGGGGCTTAGGAGATCTCAAGTGGTTTCTATCCAAGTCAGTCTTGTGTTACATAAAACTAAACCACAGAAAATATTGTCCCTCCTCTTGCTCTGTACAGACATGGATGGAAGGAGCCGCTGGGGCAGGTGGTTGGGATAGGGAGTTATGTAGGACCTTCCCACAGAGATGTCAGGTCTAGGCTTGGTGCGGTACCGGCAGGGAAAGGTTCATTGAATGTCACCCTCTGGGGCCCCAAAATCTTCATCACATCCAGCTCTGCCTCTTATGCTGCTGAGCTTCTCCCTCCCTGTCCCCTTGACCATCTATACTCTACTTGTTCCCCTAGACCATCTCTCCAGTCTCCCTCAAAAAAGAAGCAGAGACCATGTCCTGCTTCTTGCTCTTCTGGCTCTGTCTTTCCCTTGCACTGGCCTCTGCTGCTCCTTTCCCTCTCACTGGCAGCCCTTGTCCTCTCTGAGCAAACCCTTTCTGTGAGCAAATCCTCTCTGTGAGCAAGCTGTTCTCGCTGGGCACAGAGGTGAAAATCCAGCTGGAGATGATAAAATCCACTGGCTTGGCTACTTCCACTGCTGTGAGACACAAGAGGCCTTTTCTCACACAGCCTAAGCCATGAATTTTAAGTCCTCAGGACAGAGACCATTTCATATGGGATGTGTTGGTGTAGGTTCAGCGCAAGGCAGGACCATACTGTTATTTCCCCTTGTTTCCATGTCCCTGACTCCTACAGTGCCAGTGCTTTATCTTTACCGCATATATGCACATACCTGATATCACTTGTTTTCTTCCAATGTGTCTGTCTGACTTGCTCTTTGGGGTTTATAGTTTTGGACATATTGTTTATTATTCATAGTATTAATGATAGGTATCACCCCGCTATAGTAATTAAATCATTACGGAACTCACTGTGGTTTGATCAGTCCCATAGGGCAGAGAACTAAGCGTGTGCATAGCTGGGCACTAAGGGTTAGATTTAGCTTTCCATAAACCTCAATATGTGCATGTCTTATCCATTGGATCCTCCACAGACCCATAAAACAAGTGAGAGAACGATCTGCTCTTAAGATGCTCTGAGAGCCTGGAGAAATTTGTTAAGAGTGCTACTTCTGGAGGCTCTTGTTCCCATGAATTGGTGATGAGATTCTTTGTTTGCCTTTACATCCACTTCTCTGGGCTTTCCCAAGCCTGGGGCCGTCTCTTGTCACTCATTTGTCATACTGGGCGTTGTGAGGTGCTGCTGAAATAGGATCGTTACTCTTACTTATTCCTTAAGAGCTGATCCACTGGAAAAATGGTCCTCATGCTACCATGATCCACCCCCTCACCTGGCCATGAGTCGCTCTGTCTGGGGCAGTGGCTGGACCAACGCACACCGCAGATGGTGCAGCACATGGATGTCAAACTCATGAAGTAGCAGAGCCCAGCCTGCCTGAGAAAGCATCTCCCCACTCATCCATCCTCCAGCGACTCCCCACTTGGCAACAGATGTGGGTTCATTATGGCACAAGGGGTTCCCAAGGCTCGCAGAGGCTGCCATCAGTAGGACCCTTCACTGCACTGAATCACAGCCATTTGCCAATGCCAAGTAGATTTTAATCCTCTTCAAATGAAGACGAGAGGCTGAAGACTGTGAGAAGAAAACCCAAGATGTCAAAGTTCTGAAGTGAGTTCTCTGTGCCTGAAGGGCCGTGTTAGGTTCAGGTGGGACAGTCGGAGCTCTGCACCGCTGTGTGGCCCCACCACCCTTCTGATGAAGGGAGATGAGTTGAATTTCCAGCCTCTTCACCTTGCCATGCCATGCCAATTCTAGTCCAGCAGAAAGTCCATTATTTTGTGCCCTGATTTCATTTTTCCTTCCCATCAGCTTCTGTTGTTCTCTGCATGTGTGATAATTCACTTGTCTATTGGCAGACTCACATCCTGAGCAGTGCAGACTTGACTGTGGCCATCACTCAGAAGCTCTCGGAATGAAGGGCTCAACGCAGTCACCACTGAAAACCGTATTAATCACTCCCTTTGACCTTGCTGTCACTTAGCTCGGATCACAGTTAGAGCAAACTCAAGGACAAGATTAAAACACTCACATAAGTAAATGAAGGGTACCCAGTGCAGTCTGCAGAGTGAAACCAGCTTCTGTGAGTTGAGCACTGAAGGTGACACACAGACCACACTGATATCTCTGCGGTGTTTGAGCTGGAGAATGGAAGCTTCTAAACAGGACATGAATGGAAAAGTGACAATTATCCCTACTTTTAATACCTTATTCTCTCTTGGTGGTATAAACCCCAAAAAGGTTAAGAAAGAAGGGACTGATTTGAATCCAAGTAAGGGAAAAAAGAAGTTCACTCATAAAATGATGAATTACTATTACTTTTTTATTCCCCTTTACTCTCTGTCTCCCTTCTGTGTCTGAAGGACAAACTTTACCCATACACCAAAATGTACTGAAACTGGACTAAAACCCCGTGGAAGTGAGCCATGACATTATAAAAAATACAAATAAAGTGACTTTTTGCCAACTGCTCTTTTGTTTAATTAAAGAGAAGAGCAATATTTCATTGTGCACAATCTTGAGGCTCCTCATGCCTACACCTGAATATGCAAACCTTGCTTTGAGTGAGATGTCTGTGGCCAGAACCTTGGAAGCTTTTACAAAATCCCTCTGCAGGAATTTGTGTGACTTGGTCAGAAATAGTTTTAAACGCCAGTGTTGGTAAAAATGAAAACAAACTGTTGATGACCTGTATCATACATAGAGAGAGAATGAGACAATAGAGCTACAAGGTCATAAATGCATGGAATATTGAAATAAATAGCAGAGCTCTTGAGTTAATGAAAAGCCAGTTAGGCCAATAAACACGGAAAGGAACACATGAGAACAAACATCCATCTTCTCAGCCTGTGAGACGAGGGCTCTTTTACAGCTTTAGCAGGTTTTAGGGCCAGTTCCTGTTGGGGTGGGCAGTAAACAAGTGAATCTGATGTCACAGTACTCGCTGGATTTCTCATCCATGTGTGGCAGAGTCCAACAACATATCCTGGCTCATTGCTGAGCACCCACCAAAGTGCAGAGAGGCCACACACTGATGGAGATGCAGTGTGAGCCTGGAGTGTTCATACACCTGACACCCCATGTGCACCCCGTGTGCAGCCCGTGTGGGCTGCATACAAAGGGGCCATGAATCTATGACAAAAGAGAGCCCAGCACCAACCCTGAAAGCAGAGCTTGGAATCTCTTCTGCATAGCTAACATCCAGCACTGGCTTATGAGCTGGACCCTTTCTGCACAGCGTTAGTCTGAGACCATGTATTCAGATGTTAGCAGGTCACTCAAGAATATCTCTTATCCCTTCTTTTATTTTGTTTCAGCCTCACTCTTGCACATATTTGATTTGTATCCAACAGAGAGCTCGTACCCAGATTCAGCGTTAACCGCTGGGGTGTGATGTCCATCCTGGCCAATTCCTGCTCCGTTTAGGGGGAATCTGTGAGTTACCAAGCACTGAATGTCACCCTCAGTATATGCTGGGAAGGGAGGAAGGCTGCAGTTTGCATTTTAAATCCTGAAAACATATTTTAAGGGCTCTGCTTCTGTCTGTTCTCCAGTTTCTGAGAAAAAACTCAGTTATAAGGAAAGATTTTGGTAGGAACCCAAAACTGACATTTGCCTGCCTTTTCCAGGTAATGCATATGCATGGATGCAAAACTCAGGCATGGGTTTTTTCTGCCTCAGGAGTAAAAGCTATGGCACGAACAGAAATAGAAGCCCATCTTTACAAAATTGCCTTTAAAAATTCCATATGCCAGTTGCATACCCTGCAAAGATGTAGAGCTTGAGTAGTGGTGAGGAGATGGGGCAGCTAGCCAGCAACACGAGCAATAGGCTCAGCTTTCCAGCAGTTCTGTTCTTTGTCTTTGGGTCATTTCTCCTTTCCCATCCCATTTGCTTTTCCTTCTCTAGAAGGAAGTTGGTTAATGTTAAGTATTTACTTGTGTCTCAGGTCAGTTCTCCAACACAGACACGTTGTGACCAGGAGGTTGACCAAAAATTTGTCCAAATCTCCTGATTTCCTTTGAGTGGACCTTTATGTTGGACATGTATGAGGTACAGGGCTGCCTTTCAAAGTTGTTGCTTAAAATCCTGTTGGATGTTAAAGGAGTGAATGGTCGTTTTGGTGAGTGTTAAAGGAGTGGATGGTCCATCAGCACACCAGGAGCCATGTATAGGATAGATTCTTGAAATGCAGGAAAAAAAATGGATTATTTGGGAAGACAAGTGCCCTAAATCCACTGCAATTTAGCAAAACAAGCAGCCCTGACTTTGGTTGTTGTCAGGAAAATAACAAAGCAAGTCCTGCTTGTTCTCCATCGCACTCTGAATGACTTCTGTGTGGAAGAAATCTGCTTTTAAAATAAATGAGAGAGCATGGTGATGGCAGGGCCATTGAAATGTGCAGTGCCAGAATGCCAGGAGATGGTCCGGCCTCCAATTTGTATTCCCGGTGTTTTCCTGAAGAACACAAAGTTATGCTCTGGCCCATGGCTTGGTGGTCATGTCCAGCCCCAGCACATCATGACGCAGATCTGAATGTGAAAGTAGGAACTGTCCAGAGCAGAGGATGAAACCTTGTTTTCCCCAGAAGCTGCAAACAGAACGTCCTCATCAAGGGGATACTCTTCCCAGAGACTTTTCCCCTGGATCCTGAAAGCAATGGGAGAGCAGGGCTAGGTGGCTACTTCCATCTGCCTCCCCTAACTCTTTGTTTATTACAAAAGATGAACTGCCTGGATGTGTTCCTGTGTGACTTGATCTAGGTGATCCTGCTGTGGCAGGGGAATTGGACTAGATGATCTTCCAAGGTCCCTTCCAATCCCTAATGATCCCTAATGATTCTACAATGATTCTATGACAATTCTATGATTCTCGGGAATGCTGTGAGCAGGAGATAATCGGCTGCTAAAAGGTTTTGTGATTTATGTTAAATATAATTGACAACAAAGCAACCCCTCTCACCAAAACCCCCTAAACCAAGCACATGAACCAAACAAGCCTCAGCATAAAATCCTGAAATCATCTGGGGAGTGGGGTAGGTTGAATTTCCAATCAGGAGACTGGAAAGAGTGAACATTTTTCTAGTGGAAATAATTGAATGGTTTTCCCTTGACCTCTCCTGAATGTGGTTCTGTATTTTTGGAAGATGCCTTTTTCCTCTGTCCAGGCATTGATTACAGCCACGATTCCTTTGAGTTCCCTCACAAGGTCTGGGAATTGCCATTTTTTCCCCCTTTATTCCCTATTGGAAGTACAAAGACCCTTCCTGTTGATTTCTCAAGCCCTTCATACTAATCCGTTTGATTTAGGTTTTGTATGATGGAAAACTGAGGTGTTTCTTGCTTATTTCTAGCAAAATTCTCCAGTCAGCTACAGCTTTATTTTTGAAAACTCGGCTTTTAATCCCAGAGAACATTTTGAAGCAGCATCTTTTCAGCATGGGAATGTGCTTCAGCCTTCAATGTGTTTGCGTGATCTCAGTAGCGGAGCTTTAATATTTTCCCTGAGCTTTCATGATGTTTAAAGTCAATCAAAGGAAATAGTCTTAGGGAAAGGGAATTGAAAATGCCCTCCATAAAAAAATAAATTTGAAGCAGGTTTAGTCCTTCCCAAGATCTGGGTTGGAGCCTCCTTCTCCTGGGGTCACCTGGGACATCGCTGTTGTCTCAGTGGAAATACGAACCCAAACTTATTTGAAGGGAATTTGGAGGATGAGCAGCCAGACCGGTGTTGCTAACATGATGCTGCTCAGTCCTGGGGGAAAAAAAAGGGTAATTAGAAATTGTGTTAGCAGGCAGTTAAAAGAGCAAATACCTGTTAGGGATGGTCTTTGAACAGAGAGAGGTGAGGGGTAGGAAACTGCCACCACACCTAAACTTGGTGTGAGGCTACGACATGCATTTCTGTACCCATGGTGTCACACTTGGAGCTCAAAACTGGTTTGAAATTTGTTTGTCAGTTGTGAATCCAGCAGGATCTGGGCTTATCCTTTGGGTAGATGAAGTAGCAAATAGAAAACAGTGGCTTAGGAAAGTTTTACATCATCGAGGCGTGAAAGGAAGAAGGACACAAATGGATTTTTCACTCTCTTCCCTCTTCCTTGCATTGGGATGATTTCTATTTTATTTATGGATGTTGAAGAAAACAGCTTCCTGTTTTCTTTTCCCCTGACAACACCCCCTCTCCCAAAAAAACCCACAAAACCAAGCAGAAATTAGAGCTAAGAAATCAACATTTGAAACCTTGGCTGAATTTGCCCATTCCCCCTCCCATCACCATTCTGCATGAGCTGGATCCAGTTTTTCCATTGATTTCAATGGGAACAAGCTAGAACACCTTGGATTTAAATATCTGGATGTTCAGCCGCGCTACCCAGGCACCTCATTCTGTCTTCAGATGTTATTGCAGGTGATTATATTAACACAATTCAATGACAGGCTATAACGAAATTGCATTACACACTGCACACTGCCCCTGTGCTTGGAGCTATTCTGCGCCTTATGCTGCCCTTCTTTCCCTGCATGAGTGAGAGGTGTGAGCTGTTCCTCCCAATCCCCTTTGAATATCTTACATTTTTAATTCTTCATGAAACAAAGGTAAATCCTGGAACAGCAACCAAACAAAGACACACATTTCTTAGATTGTGAGGAAAGATACTCTTGGATTTGTATCTCGAATGATGAGAGAGAGCGAAGGCTCTGGAGCTGGATACAGGCTCTCAGACATCACAGCCAGCAGCACCGGGGGATACTTCAGCCAAAAGAGAACCCAAATGAGTGACCTGCATTAGGAATAAACTGGTCATGCACCACAAACGTGAGCCTGTAATTAAAACCTGCTATGGGCACGGCTGACACACAGTGTGTGCAGCGAGGCGCACAGAGCAAAACTACTTCACTGGGAGAGTTGACTTCTTAAATCCAGTTTGGATGGAATTATTAGAAATAGGAGCTGGAACACGGAGGGGAGCACCAGCTCTTTAGAGCCCTGAGATACACACTGGGAACACAATGCGTGGCTGCAAGGAAGGGGAAGCAAGTGAGGGAACAAACGCTCTGAACTTGGGTTGGTTTTGGTGGGGTTTTGGCTCTGCTTGGGGTGAGTTCCAGCACTTGTGAAGCTGCTCTGTGATCCACTGCCTGCTGAGTCAGGTTCTGCTGCACGTCCAGCCCTGCTGTGCTCTGAATCTGCTGGGAAAGGGGCAAAAAGGCCTTTTAAAAGTATTTAATGCATGAGGTCATCGTGCGACGACTGGCTGTGTTGCAGTGGAGCAGTCTTGGCTGCACTGGGGCTGCTCGATGGGGACAGTCACTCCAGGAGCTGGTTCTGTGAAGTCTTTCTTCTCCAACAGACAATTTAACCCTTTCAGTTTTCTGACAGCTGAATAAATAGGCAAGTGAAGCAGGGCTTAATCTAGAGTCCACCCCCTCCAACGGCCTCGTATTAAAGAACTTAAGGAACTAATTGCTTCTGTTAGTGCTGTTACCACCCTGTGACTGCTGAAAGGCTCACGGAGCTTTGCCTTAAGTCTGTGCTTTGAGCACTAACCTTATTTTGTTAGAATTTGCTATATTTCCATATTAAAACAGCCAGGCCAGAGGGGGCAAAAAAAAAAGATTTGAAGAAGAAAAAGAAAAGAAAAAGACAGACTCATTAAAACTGCATCATGTCACCCAGCTGAACTTGCCATCGTGCCGCTTCCCCCTCCACTCAGCAGCGAGGACAGCGATTAGATGTGATGGCTGTTCCAAAGAGGCAGCCCTCAGCGCTCGGTGCTCCCACTCTGGCTAAAGCAGAACCTCCCTCGCTCATCCCCTGTGAGTTTAGAACTCACAAGGCTCCTACAGACAAATAAGCCTCTTCCAAGCAGGGTTGGAGCCTCAGGGCTTTGCCCCCTCCATCTTTTCTTGCTAATGCAGCAGCATTGATGCAGCGAGTGGCAGAGCCCGTCCCAGGCTGGGGCTGCAGCTTCAAGTGCTGTGAGTCTTTTGGAATTACTCCTGGTTGGAATGATTCCTGTTTGGAATGGTTCCTATTTGGAATGGCCCTGGAGCTGAGGGACCCCCGGGCTGGGCAGCAGCGACACTGAGCAGCACTCAGCCAGAAAATTTGGTATTAGGAGGGGGGAGAAAAGGTCACCTTGGAGGATCAGAGATAGAGAGTTAAAAGAAAGGGGCTGGGAGTGTGGGAGAGGGAGGAGGTCTGGGGGGAGGTTAGGGAGGGAAGGGGGGAAGGGGATGTGAGGTTTCTAAGCAGGCCTGACCTGGGAGGATAAAATATCCTGTTTTCATTGGTTCAAATGAACCATTAGGGAGAGAGTAATTTGTTGACCTTTTTGCTGCCTTATCATGAAATGAACAGCCTTAACATGGGCTTCACGTTCGCCTTAAACCCTCTGCCCTGTAAATCATAGAAGAATCGATTTTTTTTCTTTTTTTGGCAAAATAGATAAATACAATACAGCAACCAGGACACCAGCTTGTAGCTTGAGGCAATGGAGCAAAGGAAGGGCAGGTAGATCCATGTGTTGGTCGGAGCCTGGATGGCCATCTCTGTCCTTCCTCATTTGTTGTTTTTTGATCTCTTTTGGTGAAGTGAGTGGGAACTGGGGCCCCGTGCAAAGACTCTGCTTCCCCTGGGAATTAAAACTGGAGGACAGTGATTTTCCTCTTATTTCCCTCAGCCCAACTTGGCAGTGGTTCCAGTGAAGTCAGTTTACACTCTCCTAAAGCCAGTCTCTTTCCCCAGCTCCTGCAGATAGTCTGGCATGATTTTGGCTTAAGAAAGGCAGGACCGACATGAGTGTTTGGTTGAAATGACAGTTTGAGAGTTCGCTGTGGACCTTCCATGCGAGGTTGCCATCTGTGCAAGGAAATGGAGCTCACGGAGTTTGGAATATGTCAGCTTGCTGGGGCTGTACCCAGGGGCTGCTCATTACTGAGCCCAAACCACATTCACATCCTGCAAAGGATGGGTTTTTTTCTTGGTTTTCACCCTAAACCTTGATTTTCATACTTTGGAAGCTTCACAAGATGCTGGACACTGAACACCACCACCAAATATACCAAATATATTGTAGCAGACCCAAGCACTTTCCAAAAGCATTGGGAATTGTCTGCTTTGGCATTGGCAGAGAGCACCCCAAAGCCTTCTCTACAGGCAGGGTGAGTTTGGATTATCACTCCCAGGGTTTCTTGTATTTGCTGTGAAGTCCCTGCTAGGGATAAGATGGGATCTTGCCAGACAGTTCCTGCACTTTGAGGAAATTTGGGCTCAGCTGCAGGTCCTTTGCGGCAGCTTCCGTCCAGCTGAGCCAGTTCAGTGGTTCCAATGTGTCTGCAGTTGTTTGTTCAACATTGCTTGTGGTATTTTCTTGTCTCTCCCCAACACACTAAGGAAACTAAAGCACTTTTGACCAACTCCTAATAGAAAATGACTTGAAATTGTAGGATAGCCATGATTTTTTTCTTACTTTACAACGCAGGTATGTTTTGTGCTTCCATCGAGTCTCTTATTATAGGAAATTTAGATACTGAGCAGAAGCATCTGGCCTTCAAAGGACTCTGAAATTGCCATGGGATGTTATGATAATGCTGCTTTTATGTAGCTGATCTTTTCCATTTGTCCTTTGCTCTCTAGGTAACAGCTTGGAAAATGTCACCTTTTGGTAGGTAAAGAGAAGGCTGTTGTGTGGAAGGGGTGTGAGATGAACTTTTATTACAATCGTCCTCTCCGAGATGCAGATCTTGAAACAGCCAGCAAATTCCTTGTCGAGTGAACCCAAATCAGGAAGGTCAAATGTTCTCATGGAGAAAGGGAGATAAGGACGACTTCTGCGCCCGTTCCTCAATACAGCATCTTCTTTGATTGTTCCAAAAGATATTTAAAATTACTCCTAGCAGCAGGCTGGGTAACAATATCCCCGTGTGTGCCAGCCTAAAAATAGCTGTTGGAACAGCGTTTGTACGGCGCTGGGAAGTGTGTGACCACTGTGAGAGATTTCAGACCTTACTTTCTTTTCCATTTTCCCTCTTACATTAATTGCACTTTTCCCTACATGTTTTTGAACATATTGGACGTTGGTTTTTCTTTCTCCTTTGCCCATTCACTTGGGTTTTGGAAGGTGTTGCTAGAGTTTTTGTGGTAGATCAGCTGTTACGAAGGCGGATTTTGGTGCATTAAGAGTGCATAGAAGTCCTTATTAACATCAATTATAACCCAAAGAACAAACACATAGAAAGACGGTTTTCTAAAACCCTACAGCAGTGTTGTAGAACCTGTAATTTAACCAAAACCTCAATGAAAAATCAAATATAGAGCTTTATTTTAAAAGACTTCCTGTGTAGTTCTTGCCTTGTAAATATTACAATGTGCTGTTACATGAAAGCAAGAAATGTATTAGTTAATCCAGCTCTTAAACCCAAGTGGAAAGTGACCAAACGTGTATTTAGAGTGGAAAAAAATGAATATGAAGGGGAAAATAAAGGGAGGGAAAGGAAAATCCCTTCTAACAAGTTTTCCGTTATGATTTACTCTTTTCTAAAGCTGATAGGATACTTCTGTTGAGCTTGGCAGGAAGAGTGTGTGTGTGTGTGTGTGTGTGCTTGTATGTGTGTGTTTGTGTGACGGAGCCCCTCCTTGGGACTGGAGGGCTCCTGGGCACCCCTGACTGTGTCTCTGACTGTGTCTAGGTGATGTTTTGGTCTTCATCCCCATTCATATCCAAGTCCAACCTCTTGTTCATGTCTGCGCTCTTTTCAATAGCAGTCTCAGGAATGGGAGTCTGGGCATTTCTGGTACCTTAACGGGGCCTTTCACCCTTCTTCATGAAGTCCCAGGATACCAGGACTCCTGCTAAGGAATAGAGTCACCCAGAGCTCAAGATACTACTGTGGTAAAAGCCACTGATGGTTCCAATAATGTTGTCGGATCAAGGCTCTGGCCAAGTTTCTGCCAGTGATGCAGGTGTGATCAGAAGGGCTCTGTAACTGTAAATCTGTGGTAGGATGGGGATAAACATCTGGATCTCCTCAGGCCCTGGGTATTTTGCACCCATGGCATGATCCCAAATCCATTTGTGCTCTCCGTGGAGCACAGGTACCCAAAAGAGAGCAGGCTGGAGGGGTTTGCAAAGGAGCAACAGCTCAGTGGAAGTGAGGGCAGGTGGGGATGGTCTTTTGCTTTCATTTCTTCCATGTTTCTCAGCCGAAAGAGTCTGAACAAGATGCTCATAAAGAGAGAATTTTCTCTGCAGAAAGTTGTGAAGTTCACTGTTGCTAATCATTTTATTAAGCACCTTGAAGTTGATACGGTGAAAACAGACTGTGAACAGCAAAAAGAGAACAAGGCTTATAAGGACTCCAGAGTCCTGGGAGTGCCCAAGGATTACCAAAAGCAGACATTGGTGTCCTCATGTACTGCTGAGGAAACTGCAGCATAAACTGTGGTGATATCAGGTGAAATCCTAAATTAGGATGAGGACAGGACTGGTACCTTGTGGAAGAGCCTGAGGGAGTGGGAGGTGCTGCGAGCTCTGTCACAGCCGCTGACGCTGCAGATGAGCCATGTTCAGCCATGGCTGAGGTATCACCAACATCTAGTAAGTACCCACAGCCACATCCACACAGCATCCCAGTCCTTCCTTGTGGGGCTGCCCAGCATCCACAGCCACATCATCAAATCATAGAATCATTCAGGTTGGAAAAGACCCCCGGGATCATCAAGTCCAACTGTCAAGCCTACTCTACAAGTTCACCCCTAAACCATATGCCCTAATACTACAGCTAAGCATCTTTTAAATTCAGCCAGAGATGGTGACTCGATGACCACCCTGGGCAGCCCATTCCAGTGCCGGACCACTCTCTCCGTGAAGAACTTTTTCCTGATGTCTAATCTAACCCTCCCCTGTTGAAGCTTGATGCCCTTCCCTCTCATTCTGTCACTAGTTACCTGTGAGAAGAGACCAGCACCAACATCTCTACAATGTCCTTTCAGATAGTTGTAGAGAGCAATGACGTCTCCCCTAAGCCTCCTCTTTCTCAAACTAAACAGCCCCAACTCTCTCAATCTCACCTCATCAGATTTATGCTCCAGGCCCTTCACCAGCTTCATTGCCCTCCTCTGCACTCGCTCCAGCACCTTGATGTCTCCCTTGTACTGAGGTGCCC
>JAOXOE010000848.1:4219961-4234893 GCA_028565055.1 Phoeniculus purpureus | reverse complement strand
AGAGATTGAGAGAGTTGGGGCTGTTTAGTTTGAGGAAGAGGAGGCTTAGGGGAGACGTCATTGCTCTCTACAACTATCTGAAAGGACACTGTAGAGAAGTTGGTGCTGGTCTCTTCTCACAGGTAGTTAGTGACAGAACCAGAGGGAAGGGCATCAAGCTTCAACAGGGTAGGTTTAGATTAGACATCAGGAAAAAGTTCTTCACTGAGAAAGTGGTCCGGCACTGGAATGGGCTGCCCAGGGTGGTGGTTGAGTCAGTATCCCTGGCTGAGTTGAAAAGGCGCTTAGATGTGGTGGTGGAGGATATGGATTAGAGTAGAACTCTAAATGAACTTGTAGAGTAGGGTTGATGGTTGGAATCGATGATCCCGAGGGTCTTTTCCAACCTGAATGATTCTGTGAAAAGGTCCCTCTCCAACTTTCCTGTAGGTCCCCTTAAATAATAGAGAGTGCAAGCAACCTTCTGGATTTCACCGTCGTCATTTTTGGGGTGAGAACAGGAAGAAAGTCAATTTTATCCATAAATGATCTATCTGTAGAATACTAGGGAGAGTTTTTGATAATTTCTTCTTTGTAGTCCATTAGAGTGTTGCTACACTTTATGGTTCCCATTTACAGCACCACTGTCAATTGCAGCACGTCTCATTTCTGTGCTTTGCTCTGGTGGATCTACAAAATAAATTCACCAAGTTTATTATTGATAGCATCCAACTCCATTAGAAAGCTCTGCATCTCTCTGGTGGTTTGCAAATCCTCTTGAGATGCTGGAATCTGGTATAGGGGTGTTCTTGCTGCTGCTGGTTCTCCTGTGGCAGCATGACTTGGTGAGCTTGAAACCCCGATGTCAGAGTAGTGGAACGTACTATGTGCTGCTGGAACAGCTTCTGACAAAATGTGAATTTTTGAAGTTCTGCGGATTTGTGCATCTGGTGTTTATGGGAATCCTTTTCTAATATTTACCCATTTCATATGAGTTTGTAAGACGTTAACAGAATAAAATTCCATGAGTACAGATTTTTAGGGGGAAGATGTTGTTGGAGGTCAGTAACAAACCAGTACTTTTATAACCTGAAGCTCTTGGCCCCTTTTAAACAAGCTGATTATACAGAGACCTCTCAGCCACTTCTGCAGAAGGGCAAAGTATTTTGGTGGTCTGACCTGTAATGCCTTTATTGCACGTAGACGACAGTGGCATTGATCACCATCTGACCTGGAGAGTTACAAATGCCTGAAGTTCAAAGATCTGGGATAGCTTCTAGAGCTCTCTTGGGATGTTTCGCTTGTGCAAGGCCCTTATAGTACTCTGGGATTCTTCCCATTGCTGCTGCCTGGGTTTGAGACAGCTGCAGGCGGCATGGACCCTTTTGAACTGTTCTGCTTAGAGCTTGCACAATTTAATCCTCAAAGGAGCTGTTTTGAACTTTCCCATAGGTTTTCCTATGTTTTCCCATAGGTTTTACCTAGTTCCGAGGAAGAGCAGTGACCGGGGGTAACAGCCCAGAGAGGTGGTCGGTGGTGGTTGAGGACAGAAGCTGCAGGGGAGACAGTTACCCTTAAGGAGTCCTGAGGCCCTATTAGATTCTGAGGTACCCAAGCAGGCTTTCTGGCTTATGCCACTGGCAAATTGTGGGGCTTATTTTCGTATTTTGCCCTTTTCAGTCCCTTTAAATCAAAATACTAACGTGCAACCTGTGGAGACCGAGCTCTGTACAGCAGTGAGATCCTCATACCCTTAATCACACCCAAATCAGTGGGTTTTTATTACTCTTTGTTTTATATATAGAACCTGCCTAACTAAGCTGGCTGACTTCACAGGGTTTGTGCTCTGGAGCCGAGGAGTTGCGGTGATTTATGCTTTTTTCATTAACAAGCCAGAAACTTGGAATAAAAGAAGCCCTTGAGGAGGTGGACCAGCAGGCTGCATCACTCCTGCTGGAGCGTGTGGCATTTCAAAAGGGAAGGCGAGGGAGGCTGCTTGGTGATAGGTGTTGGACCTCTGTAAAACTTAAATTACAACAAAAAGATTAGAATGGCAATAATTGTTGGTTGTTTGCTCTGACAAGGAACAAGAGTTCCTGGTGAGAAGTTGTTAGTTCTGTAAGGGATCTTTTCCTTGTTCCTTGCCTGTACTGGTGGTTCACATAACTTGGCATTTCATAGAACCACAGACTGGTTCAAGTTGAAGGGATCAACCAGTCATCCAGTCCCAACCCCTTGCCATGGACACCTCTCACCAGATACTCATCCAACCTGGTCTTGGGACACTTCCAGGGATGAAGCTGCCACAACGTCTCTGCTCCAGTGTGAAATTTGTTCCTTAGATCATCATAAAGGTTAGAATCACGGTGGGGTTTTGTGGTCCTAAAGTTGTGTCTTTCTAAAAATTCCCTTTCAGAACTGGGGAGAAGAAATAAAAAGCGCTTTTTAGTCTGTGAAAGTAAAGGTAACTCCAGATTTCCTGATGCTGAGCAAAGAGCAGCACTAATGAGCTCCTATGGGAAATGTAATCTGCCTGTAGTGAGTCAAACGCTAGATGGGGAAGAAGAGTGATGTTATGAGCCAGGTAGCTTCAGACTTTTCCTTAACTTACTGACCTTGCTGACGATGGGACAACATTGCAAGTTGCTAATTCAGTTACATCAAGGGGAGGGGAAGATAAATCCTAGCAGGGCTCATAAAAGACTGACAGACAGGGAGATCCTTACACTTTTCTAAAAAAAAATATTATGAATCCATTAGTGTTTATTTTAAATAATAAATACAACCAGGAATCATAAATTGCACAGAGGTTCCTTCTGTTAAATTTCAAAAGCTGCCTGGTGAAGTGGGAGTGGGCTGTGAGGTAAAATTGTCCTCAGGAGCCCATACAGCATCACCTGCTCTGGTGACTATGACCTGTGGTAGGACTTGAGATCCTACAGCCCTGTTCCTTCTCCGTACGTCTTCCTGAAGGACTGATGCACTGGAAAAGTGGCCCCCAGAGCTGAAGAAGGGGCTCAGTACAGAGACAAAAAGCATTTCTGAAGCAGTGTTTTTGTACTTCCCAGTCATTGAACATCTGCAGGTTTTCATTCAGAGATAATATGGGCATCAATGTCATAGGTAGTGAAAAGCCTGTGGAGAAGCACAATCTGCTAGTGGAGATTGTGAGACATTCCCCATTTGTTCTGTGAAAGTAATTCTGTGACTTTTGTTCTGATTTGTTGTGTAACTGTGAGGGGTGAGGTTCTGTTAGAGATAAATGAAGAGATGGGACAGCAGAGAGTTGGTGCACAGTACGGACCATTATCAGCTTCACCAGCAGCAAGAAGCCCGCACAGGCTTTCCTGGAAGGCTATTGCTCTCTAAGTGTGGCTTGGTTGTTGCTCATGGAACAACAAAGAAGCTGTTTGAATTATTTCTGAGAACCAGCTGTGCTGTTAGTCCAGTAAAGTTTGTCCAGAGGCAGAAAGTGTCTCTAGCCTGGTGACTGCAACAAATCAAGTGAAAGAACCATCAGGGGATTTACAGGCAGAACCTCTCTGACACCTCTGCCCACAGGGAGTAAGTGTTGCACAAACAGGAACCCTACAGTCCTGAATAATCAAAATAGATTTTCTTCATGATCTAATTTAATTGTTTTCAGAGCAGTTGGTTTTGCAGCTTTCCCTCACTTTATAAAGGTCCAAGGTACTTTATATCCTCAGTAGGGTAAGAATGTTCGGTACGTAAGGCGTCATTAGGCTTATGTGAAGAAATCAGACTCTGGGATAAACACTGGGATTTATCCACTAGATAGTAGGTTTGATGTATATTTTATGTATGGGTATATATTTACAAGCATATGTGAAGAGGAGAAGGCTCCAGGGGGATGTTATAATGAACTTTTAATCCCTGAAAGGGGCCTGTCGGAAAGCTGGGGAAGACTGTTCACAAGGGCTTGGAACGATAGGACAAGGGCTCGTGGTTTGAAGCTGGAAAAGGGCAGATTTATGCTGGACATGAGGAAAAGTTCTTGAATCTGAGGGTAGTGGGTTACTGGAACAGGTTGCTTAGAGAGGTTTTTGAGGTCAGACTGAATGGGGCTCTGGGCAATCTGTTCTAGTTAGAGATGTCCCTGCTTGTTTTAGGAGCTTGGACTAGATGGCCTTTGGAAGTCCCTTCCAACCCAACACATTCTGTGGTTCTATGATGTGTATGTGTATGTATACTTCAAGGAGAGGTACAGTAAGAAATACCTTTTTCTTCATCCAAATGAGAAGGTGTTAACTATTGCTGTGTGTTGGAGCTGAAGGGATTTGGCACAGCCTCAGACACTGCTGATTTCCACTGGCAAATCTCACAATGTCTTGTAAGAAATGCAGTAAAACGATTCACAGTGCTAACAGAAAGTGGGGTGGTAGGCGATGAAATGAAATAGCAGAGGAAGGAGGAGGTCTGGAAGGCACGGGTGTACATCAGAAATTTTTTCAGAGCAGAACAACCAACCTCTTTTTCACAGGTTAGAAAATCCTCAGAGAAGTGGTCTGGTGTAATGCTCCCCAAGCACATCCTGCAGTGGATGACTGCAGCCCACCCGTGAGAAGAGGGATCTGCCAGGATGGCCTTTCAGTTCTGCAAGAACTTACAGCTGAAGACAAAAGTCACTGAGGACTGCTCTCCTTTCCAGTATAAATCATCTAGGTTGGAAAAGACCTTTAAGATCCAACAATGAACCCAACTGTTCCAATCCCACCGCTAAACCCTGTCCCTAAGCTTCAGATCTCCACAACTTTTAATAAACACAACTAGGGACATCAAGTCAGTCCCCTCCATGGGCAGCCTGTTCCAAGGCCTGATGACACTTTCCATGAAGAAATTTTTCCTAGTGTCCAACCTAAACTCCCTGTGATGCAACTCTTGTCCTGTAACTTGTACCTTGTAAGAAGAGACCAACCCCCACCTCTCTGCAACCTCCTTTCAGGTAGCTGTAGAGAGCAGTAGGATCTCCCCTCAGCCTCCTTCTCTTCAGACTAACCAGCCCCTGCTCCTTCAGCCACTCCTCACAAGGTTTTTTCTCCAGGCCCTTCAACCTTATTGTCCTTCTCTGGACCCACTGCAGCCCCTCAATGTCCTTCTTGGAGTGAGGGCCCCAAAACCAAACCTAGTACTTGAGGTGTGGCCTCAGCAGTGCCCAGCACAGGGACACAATCACTTCTGTATTGCTTGCCACACTATTTCTGATACAAGCCAGGATGCCACTAGCCTTCTTGGCTCCTACTAAGCCAATTGTCAGTCAATACCCTCCAGTCTTTTTCTGCTGAGTGGCTGAATTGCTGAGAACTGAGGCTGACATATGGGTGACTGTTTTTTCTGATGGGAGACTGTGAATACCCAGGTTCTTGTGGGGGATGTGAAGAGAAATGTTCCCCCTTGCTTTTTCCCACAGAACTCGGCAACCTTGGGAGAGAGAGCAGCTTTCCAGCCACTCTCCACCAACCCTGGAGCACTGCATTGGGCTGTTGTGGCCCAAGTCCTCAAGTCCTTCCTATACCTTTTTCTTTATTTAATTGAATCCAACCACAAAAATTAAATCCCATGTTTCCATGACAGGATTTACACTTCTGGCTGCAGAGTTCAGCACATGGTAAAGGATCGGAATTAGCAAAGCTGGAGAAAATGTAACAGCAAACCATGTGCCAAGAATCCTACTGCAGAGCTCCTCATCATCTCAGTGGTGTTAATTTGGTCATAGCTGATGCAGTTAGCAGCGTTGCCATTTCAGTGGAGATCAGCGAGCTCCGCTGGATGAGGCAAAGGGAGCTAGTCAGGGCTTTGGCTCTTTCTATAGATGCCACTGCACCTTTAGACTGGTTTTGTGGAGATATTTACGATGGGGCGAGGCCTTTGCCATCATTTAAACTGACAGACATGTGGATTGCTGTGAGGCCATATGATGTAACTGGTGAATTTTTCCAAGAGCTCTTAACGCCTGCTCAACTGAGAGGGAAATTTGTGTGAAAGTAAGCTGGTTTCTAGTAAATTGCATCACGGAATCTTTCAGTGTCCTCCTGCAGTGCTTTGCATCCTCCTCTGGCAAAGAGATTCATTAACCCCTGTAGCCTCTGCTGCTGTCGGATCAGGATATGTTTCTTTTCCCCTTGTGCCAAGTGCTCCAGGAGTCAGACATATCTCATCTTTTGCTTTCTTTTCTTTGGCTCATCCTTTACCGTGCTCAGTCATCATAACTCACAGATTTATGAACTTGAATCTTGTCTACCATGGTAAGATGTGACTTGCAGAAGCTGAGAAACCTCTCTGTCTGGGGTCTTCAAATCAGTCTGTGGTACTGAGAGTCACCCTGGCATGTGAATATAACAGCCAAGCAGCGAACTCAACATCTAAAAACCTCATATTTACTCCTACGTGACCAGGACTGGGGTTTTCTCTTCCATCCGTACTCTCAGGTTACAAAGCCCCAAGACATTACACGGTGTTTGGGTGCAATTCGCTTCAAATTTGTTCCAGTACACACCAGTTGCAAAACTCTTTCTGCAGATAATAGGTACAAAATGAGGCTTTTCAGTCCCTCCGCTGCAGTTCCCATTGTCTGCAGATTTCCGTTGAGGGAAGGATATGGGGAGTGGGACTCCCCGTTAGCACCATCTGCTGTAGCTCATGCTCAGGCTTCCCGCGATGCGATCGCGGCCGAGAAACTGTTCCCTCCCCACGTGTCTGGGGTCTGTGTGTGCTGCTGGCACTGCTTGTTCTCAGAGGAGTTTGTGGTTTTGTTGAAAGAAAAACAAACATCATTAGAGTGGAAAAATGAGGGAGAAAAGACAAAAAGCAGAATTCCAGCAGTTTTGTTAAAAAAGAAAAGCGAGAATTGTTTGGGGCGTTAAGGGGTCCTGGAACATGATGTTCAGAATCCAAATCCAGCTCCCTGCCTTAGGGAACTCCCTCTTACCTTCCTGCCTTTTGTCCTGCTCCAGACAAGCTGGCGGTGCTGCTCCATCCCAGGAATCATTTCCATCTGAATATAGAAGGTTTCCATTAGTACCTTCCTGCTCGCATCTTTGTTTCTGGGCAATTTCCAGAGCATTAAGCCACAGCACATCCACTTATTCTGGGACTCCCCATCTTGGTCATTAGCTTCTTTCTGCAAAGCCACATCCCCTGTGAGCCGCAAGCCTAATTGTGTTCTGCCTGTTCCCTCTGCTTTGACTGCTGTAGCAGTTACAGCCTCAAAGAGCTCCATCAGATTAACCACAACTGCTCCTAGCTGAAACCACCTTGCTCCCTATAACTCAAGCTGCGCTTTTGCGTTTGATCTTTTAACTGCTTTGTAATTCTTACCCCACCGCTGACGTGAAGCTAATTGGGCTGCAACTTCCTTCAGCCCTTCTAGATCTTTTCCTGTTATAATGCCAAAGGTTCTTCTGTTTCTAGGGTCTGCACCTGGAATTTTGCTGTGACACCACAGGCTTCCAGGAGATAAAAGTTTGCACTGGGGTTTTGGTGGTGGAAATGCTTGGCTTTGTCCAGTCATTACTTGCTAGGGCCACTGGGAAAGAGGAAGTCTGTGGTGTGAGGAGCTGGTGAGCCAAGGGCTGCAGGAGCTCCCCAGCAAAGCACACAGCAAGGTACAAACCAGTGTGCAATAGAAAACTGCCAGGTAAAACAGCCCCCCATGTTCTCCTGCTTCCACCAGCCAGTTTCCAGTGTTTCTACACTACATCGCATTTCTTCCCACTCCCTTGTTTTATTTACAGTCATTTTGGTGTCAAATTCTCATGCTTTATGCTCCAAGCAGGCAATTTTGGTTACCCCCAGATTTTGCAGCCTTTCAAGCATGTCCTGTCTGCAGTGAGGTGCTGTACAAGCTTTTGACAAGCGATCTTGTGTGCTCATATGCCCTCCTTTCCTGGTTCTGCTTCTTTACTTTTGCTGAAGCTGTCGATCTCATGTAAATCCCACTCCTCATTTTGAGCAGCTGTTAGGAAAAGATGAGCTAGGGGCAAGCTTCTTGTGTTGTGCCAGAACTAAATCTGAGCTCAGCAAACCTTCAATCACTTCATTGCACAAACCCTGAACATCTCAAAATGGCCTGGGAAAGGACACATTTCCTGAGATGAGCTGGGGAGGGCAGACTGGAGGTCACTGCTGTGCAATGAAGTGTTAAAGGGCATCTCCATCTCTCTGAGGCTGGGTACCACAAGTAGCCCAGGAGGGGCAAAGCTTTGGGAGAAGAAACACGTTCCTGTGTCTCACAGATGGAAGGCTGTGGAAATAAGTGAAGGAGAACCAGTTGCTCAGACAAGGGTGAGCTTGGTGAAGACTGTAACCTTCCATCTTCATGGAGAGGAGGTGCTTCCCATGGTTGGGCTTTAGGGCAGCACTAACTTGCTGCCCTGCAGTCTGAAAAGATGAGGTGGATGGAGGTGGGGCTGTTCAGCCTGGAGAAGAGGAATCTGAAGGGAGACCTCACTGATCTTTACAACTACCTGAAGGGAGGGTGCAGTGAGGCAGGTGTTGGCCTCCTCTCCCTAGTGACTAGTGATAGGACAAGAGGAAATGGGGTCAAGTTGTGCCGGAGGAGGTTCAGACTGGATATTAGGAAAACTTTTTCCCAGAAAGAGTAGGAAGGCCTTGGAATAGGCTGCCTAGGGAGTGGGTGGAGGCACCATCCCTGGAGGGGTTAAAAAAAATGGGTATACATCGTGTTTCAGGAGAAGAGTTAGTAGTTAGGGATTGTAGGGCAGATGGTTGGACTTGATGATCTTGAAGATCTTTTCCAACCCTGATGATTCTATGATTTTGTGGAGAGCAGCAGGAAAGGGGACATTGGTTGCACAGGTCCAGCCTTGGCATTTCAGACATGAGCTCCTGGGCTACACCCAGCACGTCCTGGGCATCTCATCTGGCTATCTGTAAGGTAAAGGAGCTGTACATGATCAGGTCGGCTGAGGTTGTGAGTAGCCAGAGAGAGTCCAGAGTATGCGGGAAAGGTACTGGAGCATCCTCTGCCAGGGAGGAGTGATGCGTCGTCTGCTTTGTTGCTGGTCTCCCGCAGGTCCCCGGAGCTCTGGCTAAGATGAGGAGCTGGTGCCACCTTGTGCACAGCAGCAGCTGCAACAGCCACTGCCCCTTCCCCCGTAGCCTCCTTCACTCTGCACAGGGCACAGAAGGCACCGGGAGGCAGCAGGCTGTCTGCAGCTTGCCTGGCCACTTCTCCTCGGGGTTTCTGAGCTGAGTGGCAAAGCCAGTGGGAGATCGGGACTAAAAAGCTGAGGGTGAAAGAATCTGCTAGGACATCAATTTGGGTTGTGTCTGTGACTGCCAGAGCAGAGAAGTGGCTCTTGCTGCTGAGAAAGTGAGACTGGACTGGCAGAAGGAGGCAGAATCAACCCCCACCCCCCAATTCAGAATAAAATTGAATTCAAGTCAGAGCCTTGAAACCAAATTTGCAGCTTAGTGCCTGCATAGACCCAAGAGACTGAATCATTAATCGGTGGTTCCGTGACAGGAGGACAAAACCCTGGGGAGGTTCTTAAGAGGCTACAGCAGCAGCCCTGACCTCGCTGGTTCCCTTACTGGCACAGGCCATGATGACCCCCCGGAGCAGGTGACAGTGGAGCCATCCTGTGGAGACCTGAGCCTTTGCAAGGAGGACAGTGGCTTTGTCCCGTTGTTTGCTTCTGCAGTACCCGGGTTTGTGCTGGTTCTCTTTTTGTAAGAAAGTGATAAAAGTTTAAAGAGGTGTTGCCAGCTGAAGCTGGACAGCAGCTGGATGTGAGGTTATTGAGAGGGTGACGAGAGCAGCCGTGTAGCTGCTCAGAAATACGGGCAGCTCTGCAGGGCTCTTACAGAATCCCTGAGCTGCTGGAGGCAGAATTCTGCCAGCCTGGTGCTGCAGGTGAGGTGAATGGTCCTGAGAGCCTAAAAACCCATCCTCATCCTCCCTGGAGAGCAGACTAGAGCCCAGGGTCCTTGAATACTTCCCCGACCAGCTCTACAAGTCTCTGTTATGGGGGACTCTAGTGGTGGGACAAGGGGGGTGGTTTCAAGGTAAAAGTGGGGAGATTTACATTAGCGTTTAGGAAGAAATTCCTCCCTGAGAGGGTGCTGAGGCACTGGAACAGGTTGTCCAGGGGGGCTGTGGCTGCTCCATCCCTGAAAGGGTTCAAGGGCAGATTGGATTGGGCTCTGGGCAACTTGGTCTGGTGACAAGTGTCCCTGCTCATGACAGTAGATTGGAACTGGGTGATCTCTGAGGTCCCTTCCAATCCAAACCAGTTTGTGATTCTATGATTTTGAGATTCTTTTGGGAATGTCCTTTTCAGGGGGACAAGAAAGCTGCAGATACAGCTGTGTATTGTAGATTGTGTCATCCTACACACATCAGATTATTGCTGTTTTCCTCTGTTTCTGCAGACACACCCAGGAAGGTGTGTAGTTCACCAACTGGGAGCTATTAGGAGGTGTAAGAAAAGAACAGCTTGTCTAGGATGTCACCTGGGGTATTACCTTGGTAATGCTGTCAATTGCTTTTGAGCTGGCTTGGGACAAACCATGTGAGGAAGTAATCCCAAACAGGATTATTTCCATAGGATTAATGAAGGTACAGCCCATTTCTGTATTTCTTAAGAAAAGAAAAAGGGCACCTTGAATTTTGTCACTGCTAATGGGATGCCTCAACCTTGTTCTTATGGGGCAGGTGATAGGACCAGAGGAAATGTCTGCAAGCTGCACCAAGGGAGGTTCAGGCTGGATGTCAGGAATAATTTATTCACTGAAAAGGCTATTAAACTTCAAACAGGCTGATTAGGGCAGTGGTGGTGTCCCCAACCCTGGAGGTATTTAAATGAGGTGTGAACTTGGTGCTTAGAGACATGGTTTAAGGGTGATCTGGCAGTGTTGGGTTAATGGTAGGGCTTGATGATCTTAAAAGTCTCTTCCAACCAAAGGTATTCTGTAATTCTGTGACAACCGAACCTGGGCTGGTGCAGACACTGTGCTCTGTCATTGCCACTCAAGCAGTGGTACCTTCCGAGGTCTCCATGGTGACACAGACAGACCCTTTGGGCGCTGGAAAAACTGTGAAGATGGTTGGGGGCTTTTCTGTTCTTCTGGAGGAAATAGATGTGTGATCCCACCTTCTACTTGTGGCACCTTCTGTGTGAGGCTGCCTTGGCACTCCTGGTTAAAGGAGGTTGTAGAGAGGTGGAAGCTGGTCTGTTCTCACAAAAAATGAGTGCTAGGACAAGAGAAAATGGCCTCAAGCTGTCCCAGGGGAAGTTTAGGTTGGTCATTAGGAAAGTCTTCCATGAAGAAAGGGTCATCAGGCCTTGGAACAGGCTGCCCAGGGAGGCAGCTGAATTGACATCCTTGGTTGCATTTAAAAGTCGTGGAGATCTGGAGCTTAGGGACAGGGATTAGTGGTGGCGATGGGACATTTGGGGTAATGGTTTGACTTGGTGATCTTGAAAGACTTCCTACCAGAAAGCTCTTTCCCAATATCTAAATCATTCCTGGTGCAGGTCAGGCCCTTTACTACCTACAGAGCGATGGAAACTGGGGGGTTCCCTCCCCTTGCAGCAGCCTTTTATGCACTTGACTGTTACCTCTTGACCTTAAGCTCTTTCTTTCTTATTCTTACCCACCCATACCACCCAAGCTTCTCTTGAGATCAGGCCTGTGCTCAGGTTTGTTTCTCCTTATCCTATTTGCAAGCAGTCCCTCTATGTCTCAATGTAGCCCAAACCCACATCCTTCCTGGCACACACATTGGGGTGATGAGGCAGCTCCATGTGCCCTGTGGGAGTTTGGGGACAAAGTTAGGTGTGTCTGTTATCTACCCTTCATGACTGAGGCCAGGACATGTATAGGCTGAGGAAGTGGTTGTGCAACCCCTGAGCAGTTGCCATATGAACAAGGAGGGAAGACTTGGTGCTTGGTGTATTTCTGCAGGGAAGGGGATGCTTAGAGGGTTGAAGGTAAATCTTCCTTCTCACCTCAGCTTGGACCCAGCTGTACTTTCCCCTGGATGGGGAGAAACAGTGTCACTCTCCTGAGCATGGGGAAACCGTACAGGGGAAATGTCCTCCATGGTGACGCCATTATGAAATGGCTCGATCCAGACCTGCTGTTCCAAAGACCAGCACGTATTCTCTCAGGCTTTTCCCATCAAGAATCTTCTCTAAGGCTGTGACTGGCATAGGGGGTACCTCTGAGCTTGGAGAAATCCGAATGGAAAGGAGGTGGTGCCTGGGAGCGGAGATCGCTTGGTGTCGGTGCTGTCCTTGCTGTGTGGCTGACTAACGTCATTGCTCTGGGGGCTGCCGTCATCTAACCAGTCTGCAGTATGTGTGAGCTGAAGGAGGTGCCCCCAGATGAACCCTGAGCAGAACAAGCCTCCAAGCTAGCCAGGAACTGTAGTACGATCACTGACAGCCAAGGTGAAGCAGCTAGCTTTGACACTGAGGTGGAACGGCATCCCTGAGAACATAGATCCCACCTCTGAGCAGAAAAAATGACAGAGAAGGCAGCGTGAGGTAATTTTTATGGTGGTGACTCTCCTACTCTCCCAGGTGGCCGATTTTTGACTTACCAGAACACAGAGGGGTCAATGTATGAGCAGGAACTGCACCAAGTAAAACCATGGCCGCTCCGTCACTGGCCTTTCTCTCTTCCATCTTCCAGCTGTAGCTGGTTGATGCTCTTGTCTCCCTTGATTTCAGACTGGTGTAAAAGGCTCAGTGCAGCGGACCCAGAGCCCACGACCATGCATGATGGAGGATGTGTGTGAACCATCCCCCCTTGGCCATGCCGCAGCCCATGCAGTGGGGAGCTTGATGGGGCAATTCTCCTGCAGATCCTCAGCTGCAGCCTGGGGACAGGGACTGCTGGAACACTGCTCATGGTTCCATTGGTGGGGTCTTTGTCTGAGGGAAGAGAGTTACATCTAAGTGACCTAATGTCCTAAGTCCTCTGCTGGTTAAGAAGAAGGGAAGCCCGAGGGACAAGACAACATTGGAGAATCGAGGCCATCCTGTTTGCTGAGGAGTCGGTGCAACTCCCTCCCCTGCAAACCTGGAGAGGGATCTGGTCCAGAAAGAGCATCCGGCTTGTGCTGTTTTGGCACAATCAATCCTGATTGTCCATCCCTGTCGTGCCCCAATCTGGGGACCAGACCCAGTCAGGTCCATTGGTCCCCCAGTTACCTGCGAGCCTTCAGAGCTGTCCTTGGCCCCTCAGTGGCCCCTGGAGGGAGCCAGCAGCTTTCTGCTGCACTGCAGATTACCTTGGTGTGACTTGTCGTTCCCTTCTGTCTCCTAAAGCCAACTTTAGCTTTAGCAGGGTCTGGCTCCTTGCACTTGGCATCTTATCTCTCGCTACCTACTTTGCAAAGAACATGTTCAGGAGCAGAACTGCCCCATGGCTTTAAATCTGTGCCGCAGGGTTGTGTGGAAGAGACCAGCGTGATATGGGCATCCCGTCCACCAGCAGTGAATCCTGTCACTGCATAGCCCCTGAGTTATGGTGGGGGCAAATGAGGTCAAAAAGTGTCCTGTGACCTTGCAGCGCTTGATGGACGTGGGAGCAAGGAGGTCTCCGACATCTTGGTACTTGCGCTGATCTACTGGGAAAGAGGGAAGGGTAAAAAAAATCCAGCTTCTCAAAAGTATCTTTGTGCCTCTAGAGCCCTCCCGGTGAAGCTGGGCCCTCCTGTGCTTCGCAGCCTCTTGCCCTTGTGAGTTTCTGCAGTGCCACTTTACATGGCCTTGCTGGAGCAACGCTCAGGAGCAGGTCCGCAGGGGAGCAACGGGGCTGCTGCACCGCTCGAAGTGGCCATATGGGCATCGCGCACTTCCTCGCTCCTGCCAGAGCTTGAGGTATGACCCATTCCTTAACCGCTGGCTTGTGCGACACCTCTGCTGCAGAACAGCCTCAAGAGCCGGGGCCGCTACCTTCCTCACCAGCATGCTGTTGTCCTCTGCGTCCTCTGCTTCTTCCCTTTCCTTGTCCCGTTTTCCCCAAGAGCCTTACCTAGAAGCACCTGCTTTGTACAGGTGAGCACGAAGCTGAGTGATCCCACAAAGTACTGGGAGTTTGCTCTTTTCCCTGTCTCCTAGAAGAGGAAAGCACTCGCTCTGCTCCTGACATCTCCGTCGCAGACAAGGTCGTGCGTCCCACGTCAGGCACTGCAGGGATGAAGATTGAAGCTGCCTGTGGACTCAGTTCCTTGGCTAGACGCAATGCTGATAAAAAGTGGAGCAGAGAGGAGGAGGGGACGGGGTGCAGAGATTTGTGTGTATGCGGCTGGATCCAGCTCTATGGCTTTTGGCAGCCAGATAATTAAATCTTCCCTTGCCCAAGCACAGATCTCAGGAGGCTCAAAACTCGGGGCTCAGTGTGGCTTTAGGAAGCTGGAAACACGAGTCTTACAACAGAGGTTTATTGAGGTCTAAAGCCTGACCTAAGAACCCAACGCGGGATACCGCAGTCTCGCTGGAGACTGCGAAACGGGACACGTCCCACCTTGCGGGCTGCGGTGACAGAGCCCCACGGGGCCAGAGGTGGCACTGGGATGGGTTTTGGTAAAAAAACCCCAACTGACAGGATCAGAATTTAGTTCTGTGAATAGTTTTGTTGCAAAGGGGCTATGAGGGTGGTCAGACAGGCAGGACGGGACCTTTGGACCTTCGTTGCGGCAGTGCAGTGAGCCCCCCCGTAACGCAGGAGCGAAGCAGGGATGTGGGACAAGGACAACGGCAAAAATAAACCCCAAACTAGCAAGGGGAAAAAAAAAACCTATAAAGCTTCCCCTTCCCCCAAAAAAACCTCTCCAAAGGGGATGGTTTCTCAGGGAACAGCATTGCAGAGCCAGCGCTGTGAAAGGAGACATGGGGAGCGATGGTGGGGGTAGGTTGTCCCTTGCTCTAGGGGGGTCCCTTTGCTTTGGATGGAGGTC
>JAOXOE010000848.1:4146302-4219861 GCA_028565055.1 Phoeniculus purpureus | reverse complement strand
ATAGGCCATGTCTTCCAGCCCCTTCACCAGCTTGGTTGCCCTTCTCTGGACTCGCTCCAGCACCTCAATGTCCTTCTGGTACTGTGGTGACCAAAACTGGACACAGTACTCGAGGTGCAGTCTCACGAGTGCCGAGTACAGGGGCACAACCACCTTCTGCCCATGACTGATGAGAGCCAGAGGCTCAAATGCAAGTAACTTGCTGCAAAACCCCGCAAACCCTAAAGCGTTGCCACTCCACACTAATATCCACCGTGTCACAACCACTACATCATGAAAAGGGGACCAAAGAGATTTCAGACCGTGAGCTAACGAAGACGACTCATTTACGAGCAGCAGTTCATTCTGCAGCTGGGAACGAGGCACAGTATTAACATCCAGCAATTTGGTGGCAAATGAGATTAGGTAAAGGAGAAATTAACTGTGCTCTGCAGTAAATGAAACGGATCCATCTGTCCCCTTCCGATGCTGCGTGAAGGAAACGAGGAGTCACGCTCTGCCGCTGAAGGATCCCATTATCTCCCACATCGCTGTGACTTCAGGCTTACATCAGCTTGTAGGAATCGCTCCCTGGCTGCTTGTGTTTCTACAGGGAACCGTGAAACTCGGCATTTGTTTCGTTCACACCTAGATCATCACTCACAAATTTCTTTCATGCCTGGCTCTAAAATTGGTTTGAAGGCCTCAGATTGTTTCACCTGGGCTGGAAATACTGGAAGTGACTTGATAAATGGAGTCAAGACATCAGTCTAAGGTTGTGAGGATGCGGTGTACATGGACAAGAGTCCCACGTCATTAATAGAAAAGAATCAGCACCCGTGTTCCATCTCAGGAGCTGTGAGAGCTGTTGATCCAGGACAAAGCTCTGCTCCTTCTCTGCTTCACTGGGGTTGCAGACAGTTACTGCACCTGAACTGGGAATTCCCTACTTTCCTTTCAGTAGCTCAAACAGTTTCAACAGCTACACAGACAGCTTAGTTCTGACAGAAGTTTTGCAGTTTCAGCTGCCCACAGCCTCTGTCACACCCTGGCAAAAGCACTGGCTGAGCTTTGCCAGCCCAGAGCACCCTTCCCTCTGCCCCTCCCTGCACCTCCATGTGCCTAATCCACCAGGCTGCTCTCCACTGCAGGAGGTGGAATTATCGCAGATGTGTTCAGCTCAAACAGTGCCAGCAGGACCCAAGTACTGTTAAATCACTACAAGTACCTTCATCCCTGCAGCAGCAGCAGGTCCTCCCGGGTCCACTGCCTGGATGTGGCAAGGTCTTCCTCCTCGGACCACAAACCCCCAGCCCACCGCATCCCCCACGATCTACAAGCAGAACAAAAGGGTTTTAGAAACCAAAGAACAGGCTGGCTTGAGGAGATGCAACAGCTCCTACTGCTATGGAGAGCTGTGCTTATGGCCCTAGTCATGGGTGGGAGAAAAGGGCTGTACATCAAATGAGATGCAGAACCACAGATGAGGCATGCAGCAAGAGCACGCCGAGCACATTCGCAGAGCGTGCACACAGTGCCTTCTCTTTGGCACTGCAGAGCAGTTCCAGGGCGGAAGGAGCCACTCAGCTTCCCCCCCCCCCAGCTCTGATCTTGGTCTGTCAGTGCAGTTTCACCATCTGATGTGACTAAAAGAGAACGAGAGTTCCCAAAGGACTTTGCACATTACCCATATAAATAAATAACAGCAACTGCACAGCTAAGCAGAAGGAAATGAGCCATGAAAGGCCCAGGCTGGCAGAGTTGAAGGGCAGGGCAAGAGCATTTGGGAGGAGAATGAACGGCATGCCCTCACCCATGCCACACTGATCACCAGCTTCAGTTTTCCTGCTCCTTCCCACCAATTTCTGCAGCACAGTTAATCCAGGAACCTGACCCCCATTTCCTGTAACCCCACTTGTGTCAAACCTGTATGGCAAGACAGCTGTCCAGCTTCCTAAACTGGCCACTGGGAGAGTCTCCCTTTCAGAGAGGGGCAGGAAGGGCTGAGAAGTTTTACACAAAAATGAACAGCACAGTAGGATCTGTGGGGCAGGAACCACCATGCAACATTCACACCCAGTAGCCCTGCCTTGACTGGTCCTACAGCTGTGGAAATCATTAGCAAAGCAAAAGCACAGAACTCATGTTGCCTGCAGCATCCTGGAGATTTGAGGGTGTGTTTGTCTTGTTCAGGAAAAAAACCTGTGATAAGGAAGTTCAGAGTGGCCACAGATGCTCCATCAGCTGCTGATGGATCTTATCAACAGATCTGAACTGCAGTGGGAACCTGAAAGGTGCAGAACTCACAGATTCAAAGAGTGTTTTAGGAAGGCATCTATTTCCAACCCCCTGCTCTGGGCAGAAACACCTCTCACCAGACCAGGTTGCCCAGAGGTCCATCCAACCTGGCCTTGAACACTTCCAGGGATGGAGCAGCCACAACCTCCCTGGGTAACTTGCCCAGTCCCTCAGCACCCTCACAGAGAGGGATTTCTTCCTAAGATCTCATCTATGTCTCCCCTCTTTTAGCCAGAATCCAACCCGCTTGTCCTATCACTAGAGTCCTTCACAAGAAGTCCCTCTCTAGCTTTCCTGTAGTCCCCTTCAGGTACTGGAAGCTGCTATGAGATTCCCCTGGAGCCTTCTCTTCTCTGACACCTGTGTGACAGAGGAGAAGTGTCAAAGTCTCAACTGCCACAAGACTTGAGTGATTCTGTAGTTTGTGTGGAGCTGGATGAAACCCAAACAGGAGCTTTTCAGTTGAGGACACATCCTCTTTCCTGTACTACTCCTTCTACACACATGAAACTAAAGCAGAGGCTGCACTTCTTCACTCACAGGACTATCTGCAGGCACCAACCCACTGAGACTCATCAGGAGTCATGATGATGTGACAAGCAATCAAACTTTCAACATAAGAGGTCAGACAGAGCAAAAGCTGTCAAGGAGCTCTATCGAGAGCTCAGGGAGGGTTAGCAGTGCTGCTCTCTGTGGTCACTTACAGTCAGTGTTTTCTTGATGTAGGGGGCCCCAGGGGACAGGAGCTCTTCGTTGGTGACAGGTTTCTTTAACACTAGAGCAGAAGGTGACAGATCCTATCAGAATCAAGGGTGTCATACCGTGAAGTACGTAACAAGGCAGCCCAGGGATTACCATGGGCTGGAGAACAGATGGTAGAACCAGCCACAGCTACCGCACAGAGACCTCTGCAACCACAGAATGGTCTGGGTTGGAACAGACCTCAGGGATCATCCAGTCCCGATCCCCTGTCATGGGCAGGGACATCTCCCACCAGAGCAGGTTGCCCAGAGCCCCATCCAACCTGGCCTTGAACACTTCCAGGGACGGAGCAGCCACAACCTCCCTGGGCAGCCTGTGCCAGGGCCTCACCAATCATGTCAGTGTTTTCCAAAGCACTCAGCTTCTCCAGTCAAGACTCAAGGTGAGGCTGACCCTCTCTTCATGCAAATCACTGAGCTGACAGTGGATGGGGTTGGACCTGAGGCTTGAGCTAGCCCATGCCCTGAAGGAATAGATGTGTCCTGTGTGGTGGCAGAAGCCCAGACCTGATTTGGGGTTGCATTTAGCCACAGGAGGGAACACCAGCGTCGGAGTAGTGCTGAAGTAGGGGCTGGGGTTTCCAGCAAGGGAAGTGATGCTGCTCCTTCGAACCGCAGAGACAATTTTGATCTCCTTGTTGGTTTGGACTGAAACAGGCAGAAACAACAACCACCCAATGAAGGAAGAACCGAGTTTAAAATAACAAACCCCTCCCACCAGCATGACCCACACGTGATGGGTCTCTAGTACATTGACTAGGATGGCATCTGAGCTAAGAATAAAACTAGCTGCAAAGAAACATTAAGACATAATAGTGAGTTCTTTTCTTGGCACAGGAGGCTGTGACAGGGACTGCCACTGCATCATGACATCCACCACAAACCAGTAGGATGGGTGGTCACCTCCTGGAGGAACAACCTACTGTCTGCTGGAGCAACACTCTCTGCTCTGGGATACTCCGGTAATGGAGTCTTTGCTTTTCCACCCCTCCACAAACACACTGCAGTTACCAGAGAGAAAGCTGGTGTTGCCTGGGTCCGGGTTGAGCTTGCGAAGACAGAAGGGGCTGTCTGGGCTCTCCGAGAGGGCACGAGAAGAGCTCTCATTGAGCAACTCTGTGAGGCGCCGACGCCGCCGAAAGTTGATCCAGAACTGGTAGAGGATGTCGCTGTCAAAGAAGTGGTGCCTATTGGAGACTAGGAGAGACCAGGGAGAAGGAACAGGCTGACAAGGTGCAGAAAACATACAGCAGATACACTGACGGACCCTGATGGGCTGGTTTTAATGCCTCTGTGTTCTGCTGGAGGTTTTCTGACTGTTGGAGAACTCTACCTGGAGGGAAGGAGAAGAGTGAGGCTACCTCCCCATGAGGTGGCATCTCCTAAGGGTGAACCAATGAGTCACAGCCCTCAACCTGCCCCTGGCTCATGACATGCAGAGGACTCCCTGCCTTCTGAATCAGGTTTAATTCCTGCAGAGGATCGTGCTTTCCAGCAGAGCAGAGCTGAACATTTCATCCTCATAACCCAGCCCTGCCAACCCAGGGTGGATCCCAGGCCTGCGGCTGAAGGCTTTGAAGAGCTGAAGAGCAGTAGCTCAGATTTCAACTCAAAGCCTTTGAGGCTGGGGGAAGACTGCTCCAATTTCAAAGGTCACCAGCTCCAAACATAGATCTAAAAGGGCCATTGCCATCTCCAAGTGGGCACTTGACCAGCACTTGTTGCACGACATGAATGGGGGTTTGTTCCCAGCACAGCTCATCTCTGGCCCTCCATCCCACCACCAGCCAGACCCACACTCACTGTGCTGGATGATCCCATGCTCCAGCAGTGCCCGGCCCAGCTCCACTGCCTCTTTCCGATTCTCCGCTTCTCCCTCCTGGACCAGCCAGTCGATCATCTCACAGCCCAGGAAAGTCCTCTGGTACTTCACTGTGTTCTCCTCTCTCACCTTCAGGATGGACCCTTCCACGCTCACCAGCCTGGCACAGAGGCGGGAGATGCTCTGATGACCCTGCAGAGCCCCGACACCCCACACTGGAGCCAAAGCAAAGCCAAGGGCAGCAGGCAAAGCATTCAAGCCCTGACACTGTTGTTGGGGTGCAGCTGGCAGGGACGGAGGGGGAGATGCAGAGCTGCAGCCCCTGACAGTTCCATAAACCTTCACTGCAGCGGAAAGAAGCGGCTTCAGCAAAACCAGCTCAGCTGCGACCGCAGGGAAAAGCCGAGCAAGCGAAGGCACGCAACAACCGTCAGGTTGTCCAAGCTGCTGGAGAAGGCGATTTCAGGAAACGCTCGCTCCGTTGGCAGCGCAAATCCAGTGTCTCCACGAGAGGGTGCAGCGGGCTGGGCAGTGCGAGGAGCTGGATGTTCTCCCTGGTCCCAGAGCCACCCCTGCCCAGGAAAAGTAAAGCACAAGGGATGGGCATCTGTGAGACGGTCACAGAGACACCCAAAATCACCTCAAATCACTCAAACCCGCCTGGCCGAAGGATCCCTCCCTCACAGCCAGTTTGTGAATCTGATTGCCAGGGTTAGAGGATGGAGAAGCCGCAAAGAGGCTGTTAAAGGTCCAGAGGGTGGTCTGTGGCTGAACCCAGTCTAACAAAAGGTATCTGGAAAGATGCCCTGGATTTAGAGCCAGGAACAAAGACAATTAAACACTTGGAGAAGGAGGGAGTTTCCTTTGCTCTTTGGGAATCAGTTTTTTCACTTTGCAAATGGCCTAAACCAGATGCAGGAGGTTCCAGACCCCTGAGGGCTCTGAGGATCCTGTACCCTGCTGATTTTAGGGGGATGCAAGCCCCCATCCTGCTGACAGAAGCAGCTCACGCAGGGAGGCTGGGGGAGAGAAGGGTGTGGACATGCCCACCCCAGAATCCCAGACTGGCTCAGGCTGGAAGAGATCTCAGGGATCATCCACTCCAACCCCCTGCCATGGGCAGCGACACTTCTCAACGCCTCATCCAGCCCGGCCTTGAACACCTCCAGGGAGGGGGGCAGCCACAGCCTCCCCAGACACTCAATCCCAGAGTCTCTGCAGCCTGCACTGAAGAACTTCCTCCTAAGATCTAGTCTAGATGTGCTCAAACTGCAGACCAGACCCAGGCACATCCCACTACCACATCGCGGAACCTGAACTTGGGACCCTTGAAAGCATCTGTGAGTTCAGAGTTCCACTAGTGAGGCTGGTGGCCCTGTGGCTGTGCCAGAGCTCAGAAAGCAGCATGTCCCAACAGAGCAGTGCAGAGGAGCAGGGAAAGCTGCAGAGGTGGCTCCCAGCTGCAGAGCAGCAGCAGCAGCAGCAGCAAGACCCAGCAGAGCAATCCCCAGAGCCCCTCTGCGTGGGTTGCTTTGCAGGGGAAGGACTCACGTACTTCTCATAAAGGCTCTGCCCTCTCATGAACACCTTGACATCCTTGCTGAGAGGGAAGGTCCCATCATCCTTGCGAAAGCGGTAGAGCAGCTTCGCGTCCTTGTAGTCCAAGTGCTCGTCACAGACTGGAAGGGGCCAGAGCATGGAGTCAGTGCTGCAGGCAGCTGTCAGTCAGTCCATAGGGGACAAACAGAGCAGAGCAGGGTGTTGTCTCCTGCTTCAGGGGCCCCTCACGCAACGTCCTTCTCTATGCCCCTATATCATGGGACAACCAGCATCAGGGCCAGCACCCAAATTAGGTGCTTACAGATACCTGGAGTACACGCTGCGGGGAGACCTTGGGGAGCAGACCTTGGGAAAGGCAAAGTTGGAGGCTACACTTTAATCTGTTCTAATACATATTTTAGGGTCCAAACTAGGGAGTTTTTTTTGTTTGGGGTTTCTGTAGTTGTTGGTTTTTCATTTTCAGTTTGTTTGTGGGGACTGGGTTTGGGTTTTATTGGGTTTTCTTTATTTTGTCATTGCTTTGTTGTTCTTTTTTGCTGTCAGGTTTTGTACTGTCGTTGTGATCTTTGTTTGCTTTTTTAAAAATTAAATATTGATGGTCTGCTTCAGGCTACGTGGAAACAAACACAACTCTCTCAACCAGCTTTTTTTTTTTGAGAAAGGCACCACCACATCTAAGTAGACTTGGAGGATAGGAGAAGGAAAAAAAAAACCCACACTGCATCCAAAACCCCATAAAATCACCTCTACCCCTGTCAAAACCACCCACAACCTAAAATCCATAATGACACCAACCCTTCCTACCATTCTGTGCCAACACTGCCCAGCTCATCTCCAAACCGACCTCAAGACAGAAACTTTTCTCCAAAACTGCAATAATCAAACCATAGAATCATAGACTGTGTTGGGTTGGAAGGGACTTCAAAGGTCATCTAGTCCAGCCCCCCTACAACAAGCAAGGCCATCTCTCACCAGAATAGATTGCCCAGAGCCCCATCCAGCCTGACCTCCACCACCTCTCTGGGCAGCCTGTTCCAGGGATCCCCCACCCTCAGATTCAAGAGCTTTTTCCTGGTGTCCAGCCTCATTCTGCCCTTTCCCAGCTTCAAACCATGATCCCTCATCCTATCGTTCCTTGCCCTTGTAAACAGTCTTCCTCAGATTTCTGACAGGCCCCTTTCAGGAGTTGGAAGGTCATTATAAGGTCTCCCCAGAGCCGAATAACCCCAACTCTCTCAGCCTCTCTTCACAACAGTTTTATCTGGAGGACGAGCACCCAATCTGTAAATGTGAGGCTGCTCAGGGCATGCAACGTTTGCTGGGTAAATAACGAGGATAGAGCTCTGAGATAAAGCTGCCTGCAGCAGAGTCTGAGACCACAAGTGAAAAATAAATCAAAAAAACCACCAAACCAAAAAAAATGACAAATAGAAAAATCCCACAAACAAAAACAAACAACCCAAAACAGAGTCCAGCTCTTAAAACAGTCAGACAGCCTTTCTTCACGTCCAGGTATCTGAAGCAAGGAGGAGGAGAAACTTCACCAGTAAAAGAATAAACCAAAAACATGGGAGTAAAATACACACCAAACCCAGAGAAAACCAGTCAATGGGGGGAAAAAACCCTAAGATGTCTCACTAAAGTAATGTCAACCCCTAAAGTGACACTTGAAAGGCTTAAGACACTTATAATGACAATTTTAACACTTGTTCATCCTTCTCAGCAGACTGCCCCAGCCTCGTTCACCTTTTGGTGAGCAGCTCAATGCTAAACCTGTGCCACGACCTGGAGCTCACCCCTGCTCCTCAGCAGCTGAACTGCTGTGAAACCAGGACCCTAAAGCCCACAACTCGCCAAGTGAGAAGGTGGGAGGAGAAACTTGGTTTCAAAGGGGAGAGTTTGGACTTTAACAGCTCCCAGGAGCAATGACTCAGAAGTCATCGCAATCAGGAATCGACCAAAACAAGCAAGCAACCATCAACCATCAACCTCACAGGACTGAGCCCATAGAAAACCCAAAGTGCTTTTGCTGTTAGAAGGCCAATTTCAGTGTGCTCCCAGCATGTAACAGAATAAAAGCTCAAACCACACCAGACCGCTAAGAGGCAGCGCAGACAATGATCTTCATGAAATAATTATGGTCTGCTGGATCCCAGCGGAGAAGAGGGCAAAGCATTTAGGAAGCTGCAGGCGAAGCACTTAGCACGGCACTGTGGTTCACAGCCAGCCCTGTTTCCATAGGACCAGCAAAAATTAATGGTCAGTTGGGAAGTCAACTTCTGTGTCTTGCCAGGAATTATCGGAGAAGCAGGAGGGACACGTCTGCAACGAGCAATTGAACCACAATGGTACCCAGCCCTGCACGGTTTTAATGACCTATGGGTCTATTTTAAACTTGTTGGCTAGAGAGATGGAAAAATAATCAGTTTTGAGTGTTAATGGTTAACTGGGAGCTCCCTGCTTCAGCGTTTTGCTCTCGTGATAAAGCACAGCAGCAGAGATTACTTTCACTCGAGGCTGCTCAGTGTGAAGGCCATTAACCTCAGCAAGGAGCAGATGGCAATGGTGAGCGTTTGCATTGCAGGGGACCAAAGCAGCTATTTCCAGACCCCAAGAAAAGAGGGGAAGAAAGAGTGGGGAAAAGAGGGTTGGGTTCAGCATGGCTGGCATCTGCTTCACTCTTCATCCTCTTGTGACAAAACACCAGCCAGCCCCAGGTCACCACGGCTCCTGTCCCCAAGGCTTGGAAGCAACTTGTTCAGCCAGAAGTCAACAGCTCAACCACAACCCTGCGACCCAGGGCAGTGGTCTCCAAGGCCCATTTCAAAATTCAGAGGGTTTGTTCCTGACTGGACCTGGAAATCTCACAGAGACAGAGAGCTCTTAGCTAACATGAAGTTCGTTTCCTGTTGTTATATCAGAACCAAGGACCTGGATCCCAGCGACTGGCTCTGAATTTCACGGACAGGCACTGACCGCAGAACATGATCTGAGTTAATCTCAAACTACTGAAAGTTCCAAACAAATTTTAAAAAGAACAAATCCTGACTAAGAGCTGGTTTTGAGCTCCACGCTGCTTCCCTTTTCCTTTTAAAAGGTTCTGTGGATAAGCCTTTGAAACAGCATCCCCAAAGGAGGGGATCTTTCAGCCCCAGCTTTCCAGGTGGCATTTTGCTTTGAGTGGAGGAGAATCCACACCCCTACTTGTCCCACCCTTGCATGGGTGGGGAAACTGAGGAACACTGGGATCTTACAGTAAAAAAGGAACTTTCCTGCAGACACAAAGTGCTTAGAATCATACAAACATCAAGGTTGGAAAAGACCTTCAAGACCACCAAGTCCAACTATCTCTCCTACAATCACGAACCACTAAAACCATCACCTGCTTGTTATCATTCAGCTCCCACTTGCACATGACACCAACGTGAACTAGACCAGCTTCTGCATCACCATCAGCTGCCAATGCAGTTGCTGTAGAGCAGCACAGGCCAGGCAGCACTGAACTTGTTTTCAAACAAGAACCTTTTCAGGTGGTGTTTGGCCATTGCACAATACAAGTCTCTTCTACCTGGGGCAGAGAACTAGCACACCCCCCAAAGCAATGTGGCTTCACACACACCCAACCCCATATTGCCTCGTGCCTGCCAATCATCTGCCAGCTCCTCCAGGAACCCTCACCCATAGGAGGGTCATGAAGAGGAAACCCTGACCGTGCTGCCATACCCCGGGCTGAAGGACACACATAGTGACCAGACACACAGCCATGACCTGGGAAGGCTCAGGGAGCAGCAGAGAATCCCACACACCGTGATGGATGATGTAATGGTCCATCAGCTTCTGCATGAGGCGGATGCCTGTCTCTCGGTCCGGTGCTTCTTTGTGGTCAATCAGCCAGTCCGTGAGCTCCTTCGCCACAAAGCAGTTTGGGTACGTTCGGAGGTGGTAACGCCTGTCCTTGATGAGCTTCCCATCATGGAGACGAAGCCTAGAGAAAAAGAGAGTCACTGAGCCAAGCTGATACTGCTGGGAAATTGGGTCCAATAACCCAGTATCTGCCCAGCCTGGAGTGTCCCTCCCTCTGAGTGTTCAAGGCCAGGTTGGATGGGGCTCTGGACTACCTGATCTGGTAAGATGTGTTGCTGCTGGATGATCTCTGAGGTCCCTTCCAACCTAAACCATCCTATGACTCTATGATACGATTCTATGGAGAAACCACTGAGGATCTGGGACTTCTGGCAAGCACCCGATGCCTTAGACATGCAGCCAAACCTCCTGGCTTTGCAAGGCTGCACCAGTCAATCCTAACGAGCCTCTCTTAAACTTCCCCTTCTCTCCTCCTATCACTACACGGGTTCTGTTGTTGCCTGAACCAGACCTAGTCTGAACCACAGGGGTCTTTTTGTTCTAAACAAGCCTCTAAAAAATACACAACAGCTCTCTGGAGCTTGTGAAGAAGGGTCAAAACACAGGAAAAAGCAACTGGGTGCACATCAGTGTCACCTTGGCACAATTCTCTGTCCAGTTCTCCTTCCTCAGAACCACGAAAGCAGGAATGCAGCTGCCCCCATGGCAAAGCCTTAGTCACAGCTCAGGGTGGGAGCAGTTCACAGGAGCCCTTGTGTCTGAGACATCCCATCATCCAGATACCCAGTGAAACACAGCAAGGGTTCTGATCATTTCTGGTTCATACCAGGATAAAGTTCAGCAGAACAAGCATCCCACCCTGGAAACCCTGATCTTACGGCTCGTCTGAGCCTGCAGTGGAAAGACACGCATAGGTGGAGGTTACTCAGGTGAGTACAGTTTTGACTTTTAAAAGGGCCTTCAGAACTGAGCAAGGAACAAAGACGTTGTGTGTTCAAGCCAAAGCCAACCCCACTTGGCAGCAGATCTGTACAGGAGCCAAACTTCTGCCCCATAGCCAGGACTGCTCCCAAAATGCTGACCCTGGAAAACACCCAGTGCAGAGAGGGGATGATGTTTAATTAATATCTCCTTTGTAACTCCAGGATGCTTCTGGTTTCAAATCATCCATTTCAATTCATGGGTTTGCCCTGGGCCAGTACATTTTAGAGGTGCTAGTCACTGCAGCCTTTAGCTGTAACAGCTCACGCTCTTCTGTTCTTTTTTTGAAGGAGTTGTGTGCACATCTCACCAGAGAATAAGTTTTAAACACTCTAAAAACTTAGACAACCATGGATTGCCCCATACTGACAAACTAGAGAGGCTCAAAAGACTCCAGAGAAAACCTCTCGTTGAACGAAGGTTTAGAACTTGATTGATGTCAGTAACGCTTGGGCTACTGTGAGTCAGAATAACTCCACATTTTCAGACCTTCCAGGTAAACTAAACCTGACGTCTCGTCTCAGCATTTTGCTCTCTCTACCTGGACCACTCACTCCCACCAGCGCCCACTGCTCGCTCCACACGTGGATTTCACCCGAACAGAACAGCCCACCCCACAACAGCCTGTTACCTGCTATTTTTAGAGTTTTTAAGCTTTTTCCTTTATTTCCCACTCCACTGTCAAACCACTGTCAGGGCCAGGCAGCAGAGGCTCCTCACACCGACAGGAGGGCACGAGGGGCCAGTTTTTAGATGCTTCTTCCCGTCACACTCAGCACGTGGGATGCTGAGGCATGTTTGGAAGAGATAAGGACTGTTTAGCCAAGGGCTCCCTGCTGCTATCGAGAGTCTACAGGACTCAGTGAAGAGACTATTTATACACCGGCACAGGCACAGCCTCACCCGCAGTAACTCACAGGTCACAACTGCACCGGGCCTGGGCAGAAGTTGGTTGGGCAGGTGCAGATTCCCTGCTGGGTGTTTTTTGCTATCACATTTCAGAGTACTGTAAAACACACGCAGATCAGAATAAAGAAAAGAAAAATATATTCAACATCATCACTAAACCCCAAGATTTAAAGCAATAGAAATAGAAATACACTTGTTCTGAAACTATTCTATTTGGAACAACTGCCAGGACACGAATTAAGTGGTGTCTGAGCACCTCTGGAGCAGCATCTTGCACCATCGTGGGCTGTTTGCAGCTTGTGGCCCTCTTGCCTGCAGACCCAGCACAGCGGAAGATGCTGAGCTCGAGTGTCCTTGTGGTCTTTTCCCTTCCTCTTGTTTACTGTTTCCCATCAGCTATGAGGAGACAATTTTTGTCCTTCAGAATCAGGAGGACGTAACACCAGCTGCTGACACTCTCTATAAACCAGTCCCTGGTTGGGGTTGCAAAAACAAAAGCAGTGAAACCTCTGACCCGTTTATGATCACGTTTCCAGACATAAAAATAATAAATACAACTAAGGAAGGATGTATACGGTGATATTATGAGGTTTCTAGCTGCAAAACCCACCCCATGTTCATATTACTTCTTTGGAAGGATAAAAATAGGCAAAATAATGCAAATAAAAACTACCTGCGGGAACAAGAGCCAGCTCTGAGGAAACACCCCTGGCCTGGCAGTCGGTGAGCTGCTCTCGCATGAGTTTGCTTTGGGTAAACTGCATTGGGTAACCAAATCCTTTCATTGTCAAGGTCACTACAAAGGCATCATTATTCATCCTGTGTAACCTTGCTGAAAAGGAGGTCTGCAGCAGTACAAACAGAAAAAAACCAACCCTCTGAACATATCAAATCCAAAACGGGAACCTCTAGGGAATCCAGAGTTTAAGCCACTTGAGCTGTCTCAAACACAACTTCCCTGCTCCTCTGGCAGAGCAGTGTTTCCCAGCAGTGTGCTGGATCTTCACTTCTGGAGAGCAAGCCAAGCGCAGCTCCTCTCCATCCCCCTCTCTGGAAGCGTTCAGGGCCAGGTTGGATGGGGCTCTGGGCAACCTGCTCTGGTGAGAGGTGTCCTTGCCCATGGGCAGGGGCTTGGAACTGGGTGATCTCCGAGATCTCTTCCAGCCCAAACCGGTCTGGGATTTGTGATCATTTGTGCACGTCCACATTTCACACAATTTAATAGCCAAAACTCTAGATCAGGGATTTACACCAAAGCCAAGGGCTTCCTAGAAATGGAAAAGTTCCTGCTTTTACTTTACACAGTCAGAGCAACCCCTAAAGCAGCAGCTGTTCTACACCAAGACCTCAGATGGGTCAGCATGGGCTAGGAAGGTCTCCCTGGGCTGCTCCATCACCCACGTAAACAGACCTTGAGCACCCCAAATGCCAAGGCAGATCTATCAAGGATACTAACTTCAGTTCACATTCCCAGAGCAGTGAAGGACAAGGAAATGGCCTTGGAAAGATGCGTCACCAAAAGAATCTTTTCTGTTCCTGTCTACAGGGAAAAAGCAAATCTCGAAAAACAAACAAACAAACAAAAGACATTAGAAGAACCCAGCAAACAACTAAAGCGCTCAGTAAAAGGCAGCAAGAACCACCACACACCAGCAAAACAGCTGCTAAAAAGACACATTCTGGTAAAATGATCATTGTGAACAGGCTCAGCAAACCCCAGTTTGCTGCAATCCCAGTCCGCAAAAGCACCAGTATGTTCTGGGGAGAGGAAGAGCTTTACACACCTATGACAGCCCAGAGGCTTTAGTTTCCTTCTTGTATTTAAATGCCTGACGAGACCTAAATCTCAAAAAGAAAACCCAGCAAGCACAAATCTTCTTCCCAGCGTCACCAATGCCGACAATTTAACACCAGGTTTTGAGGTCATTCTGAACAAAACTCACCTGGTGACGGCCACATCCAGCAGTGTCCCAGGATTGCTCCTGTGACAACCCCCAGAGTTCAGCAAAGAGCCACTAAACCTCCTGTAGCCCCAAGAGTTTTGGCTGGGAACACAGATTCGATCATGTTCAGCTACAAACCTTTAAATTAGTCCCATTTCCAGTGCATTACATTAAAATATGAGCAGTTCATCTACCAGCATCTCACTTGTAGTACCCGAAGAACAAACAGCGCCGGGGACAACGCTGGCTCAAGCCACAGTTTTGCTCTTCGTAAGAGAAATGCCCCTTCTCTCGCTTTTACTGCCCCAGACACACATTTACCCACAACATTGTTATGTTTAAGGGTGATTAATGCAGCTTAACAGAGTCACTGGAGATCAGCTGGTACCCTTGACCGCAAGGAATACCCAGAAGAGGTTGCTTGTAGAGGCTTGAGAGCCTTCCACTACAGCAGGGTGTGAATTCCAAGGCTTGTAGCTGCTGCAGAACCCCTGTGTGCAGATAAGTCACTTGTTGCAATTAGCTGTGATTAATCGAGCCTCTCCTGTGCAATGCCGCCCAGGAACACACAACGCCCAGTAACACCAGTGTGGCTTTCATCCCAGTTTACACACCCATCCAACAACCGGAGATGGGAGAAAGGAGCCTGACACAGCAGCAGCCCTCTTGAATCCAAGACCCAAATCCAGTGGGAATTATTATTGTCTTTGTCTTTTTAATGCAAAGGGACTCCAGACCCTAAAGTCCTCTTCCTCTCCACACACCAGAAACCAGCAGCCCTACAGAAACCCAGGGACCCTGGCAGACAGAGACGGACAGCCCAAAGCTCAGCATCTACTCTCTCCCAAATCCTTTAGGATCTATTTTGCTCCCAGCCATTCCCATTCAGTTTTCCCTTGCCCCTCACTTGTACAGCTATTTCTGTCTGGGAAATGCATCCTGACACTGAACAGACTCATCCCACCAGCCAAGCCAAACTCAGAAGGATCTGCAAACTTGCTGGGAAGCCAAAGAAGTGCAAAGATGGAGCAAAGGTTTGTTTGGTTAAAGACAATAGTGAGGAGGCAGAGCAGGAAGCAGAGAAGAGCAAAAAACAAATGTTTGAGATTTTGTGGCACTGTAGCAGTGTTTATTTGCCCATCAAGGTTTCCAGAGTCAGGACAGACCACGAGGCTCCTTTACATAGGTTCTTTATTCCTTACGTGTGGAAATCAGGGGATTAAACCTTGGATGTCTAGCCCTGTCCCATCTGCTGTTGCCTGAGGCATCATCCAACCTCTCTGCCTCAGTTTCCCCATCTTTACCTACTGACTCCGGAACATTCACATCACTAACTCCTCACCTGCCAGCAGCTCCTTCCCCTTCTGCAACAGGAAGAGGCTCCTGCCCAGACTGAAGCAGAAAGATGTGACTGCTCTGTCATGCTCCGTTTTCTACCCAGCTTTATCCCAGAGACACTAAGGGAAAGCTCTTCCCTCCCAGCACAAACCTCACCCCCTTCAGGATTTCAGCTGCCCTTTTATTTAAAATCACAGACTGGTTTAGGTTAGAAGGGACCTCAGGGATCATCCAGTTCCAACTTCCTGCCATGGGCACCTCTCTCCAAACCAGGGTACACACTAACAACAAGGAGTGGTATTTCCAGTCAAATGTTGGGAAGAAGAAAACAGGTTGTTAGCACCGGTTTTCAGAGGAAGGTAACTTCTTTCCTACACTTTGACCTTGCTCATAAGAACTAGCCCCATGTGCAGTCTACTGGAAGAGCTCATTTCACAAACAGGTTTGTTGTGCCCCCTTCTCCTCACAGTCACAACCACCAGATGCTCCAGGAGTTAACATGCTCCTGTCCTGCAAAGGGCACGAGGAAGCCGTAGAGCTTTAGCATGTCTTTGCCATTTTCCCCCTAAATACCTGACCCCTCCTTTGGCCCAGGCTATAGGATTCATTCTAAGCCCTCAGTCACTCCAGTGAGTGAAAGAATGGAAATATAAATACAAATAAGCCTGCCCTGCCCACGGGATGGAAAAAGTCATAACTTTATGTCTCTTGCACCAAGTGAAACAAGACCAGTGGATCCACTGCTGCTTCTCTCTCTAAGAAAGTTAAATTCATTTTCAAACCTCCCTGGCAGCATGGGCTGAAACTCTGCAAAGGCAGAAAGGTTGATGCAGCCTCCAACCCCAAAGCCACTCCCCCAGGCACTACCTAAGGAAAAATATTTCATTTCTGGAGCCAGAATTGTAATATTTGGGAAAAACAGGGTGTGAACATGGGCGACCATCACTGCACACCCCCATCACACCACTTCACGTGTTCTGTGTTCTCCAGATGAGACTGTGATCCTTAGCTGGGAATTATCAACAGGACAGACCCTACAGCTAAGGCTAACGTGACTCACTGAGAATGGAAAACACAGCGACACGGAGCTAATTTTAGGGATTGGATTCACATGGGCTTGGGGCTCTTTACATTATCCAAGGATGTTTTTCCTATTTTCCACCTCCATTTCAGAACAAACCAGAAACAAGCACACTCTGCCTGAGAGCCTGAAATTCTTCAGCTATGAGCTTGGAAGCCAGGGGGTGGTTCTGACCCCACAGGTACAGGGAACATCATCTCAGCCACACAGATTTTCTTCTACAGGAGAATATACTCGTCTTTATAAGAGTGAAAAACCTCAGCAGCTCCTCAGAAACTGAAATTAAAACACAGCACAAGTTCCTAAAAGTGACTTTCAAGTGAGGGAAGACCATACACACTGCTGTGCAAGACAACTGAGGTGCACAGGACCCATGGGATGACCTCCCAGCTCACCCCAGGAACTCGAAACGTGCTGTCCCCATCCAGCCAGGGGAAGTTGCTTAGCGCCACCACGTCAGGGTCTGAGTCCAGAGGAGGGTGCAAGGAGGCTTAAACACCATCTGCAACCAGCTCCTAAGCACCTGGAGGTGAAGGGCAGGAGATGCTCAGGAAGAAGCAGCAGGACAAGGTAACAAGGGAAAGGGTCCGTTTCACCTTGGTTTGGTGGGTGCGGGAAGCACCAGCAGATACGGGGGATCGGAAGCCAGTAGCAGCTGAGAGCAAAGCGCTTGCTGAAGGACAAAGCTTTGAGCTTCCAGTTAACGGGGTCCAGTCGAGAGCCTCAGTGCAGAGCCCTGTCCCCGCTGCAGAAAGACCGCACCAGCTCCTACCTGAGCTGCTCTCCTGCAATCATCACCTCTGCCCTGTGGTGCTGCTCCGTGGCTTTTTTCTTCAGGCTGCTGCTGAGGCTCTCCATGCCGGGCTGCGGGTTCCGCACAGCCCCTGGGGTTGGGGTGCCGAGATGCTCGGCCCCGGGGGGCAGGTGGGCAGCCACAGCCGCGACTCCAGCTCCTGCTCCCGCCTCCCCTTCCCTCTCCGGAGGAGGAGCCTGGTGCAAACTCATCCCAGCTTCGCGGGGCTCTTCCCAGCTCGGCTACAGCTCAGCCCCAGCAGAGCGCTGGAAAGGTGGCGGGGCTGGAGGCAGCAGCAAGAGCAGGAGCTGCTCCGCCTTCCCTGTGGAGAGGAGTCCCACGGGCTCCGGCCGTGCCCAGGCTGCAGGTTGAGTAGGGTCAATGGCAATAAAATGGACAAAACGCCTTCATCTTTGCCCTAACTTCCCTGCGAAGGGTTCAGGGGAGCCATTGCCCAGTGCAAACCTCGAGGCTTGTTCTCACCCTCTTCCCTCAGGGCTCTCCCCAGAGTGGGCTGCATCCAACACCATGGCCACTGCCTGCTAAAGAGTGGGCTCAGGGCAGCTTGAGCCCTTCCTCACTGCAGCTGCCAGCACAGAGCTCGGATGGAGGACAGGCTCTAATTTGCAAGAGCTGGCACTGATGAGCTTGGAACTCTGCTGGTGCCAAGATCTTTGTCTGTAGGGTGCTACTGACTGCAGCCTTTCAAGTTTTCCTAACCCTGATACCTGCCCCAGCTATATCTACCTGTTATTTCCACTCTAGTTTCTGCAGGCTGGAGCTGACCTGAAAGTGATAACGTTGAGCAGCAGAGGGGCAGCTCAGCCTGTGGTGTTGGACAAGTTTCAGGCTCAGTGCTCTGGTCCAAGTCAAACAGCTGCAGCAATCGGCTGCACCAACAAGGCTCCTTCTATCCAGGCTCTCCTGGAGGATACCCACTGATCACACCATGCCATAAACGCAGGCAAACAGGCTCCCCTTGTGCACAGGCAGTGCTCGGGCTGGCTTCTGGAGTCTGCTCCGACGTCACTGATGCTGGTGAGTCTGTGCCAGTCTCAGCAAAAAAGGCCTTTAAGATGCTCTCAGGGCATGCAGGGCTGTCTCTGCCCACTGCTGCAGCATCCTTCACTCCTAATCACAGAATCATCATGGCTGGAAAGGACCTCCAGGATCACCGAGTCCAACCTTTGTCCTAGTATCTAGCTGCTAGACCATATCCCTAAGCGCTGCATCCACTCGTTCCTTAAACACCTCCAGGGATGGTGACACCACCACCTCCCTGGGCAATCCATTCCAGTACCTAAGAACTTATCAGACATAAGAACATTCTTACCATGAATACAGAAACTGTTTAACACACTGAGAGTAGTAGTTAATTTATACTAGTAGCTAATACTGGTAGTTAATTTATACAAAAGGGGAGATCCTTTGAAGTTCATCACAAATATTCAGACTAGATAAAAGGAGGGCATTTTTTATGATGAGGGTAGTCAAACACTGGAACAGGTTGTGTAAGGAGATAGTGTGAGCATGTGCCATGGAGAGAGATCCTCAGTCACATCCCACCAACACAGCCTGGCTCTCAGCCATCACTGCCCAGGACACACAACCTGCAGAGCCACTACAGACCTCGTCCCTCTTGCAGCCCCTGGTTATTCTGGAGTTTGCCAGACAGCAGCACCGAGCTACAAGCAGAACGGTTTAAGGTTAATGTCACCTCACAAGCAGCATTACAGGATGAGAGGGCTCACCTTCTGCTCTGGCCCATCCCATGACTGCATCATCTCTCTGTGGAGCTTCTCAAGAGACTAGGGGTTCCCCTTTGCTTTTGTTTTGGATCAAGTGTTCTCCATCTAGAGAGAAACTGCTGCTGTTGTACTCATTGGATATTAAAGGTCTTCCTAATAAAAACCAGAAGAAAGTGAATATTTTACTGTTAAAACACTAAAAGATTTAACTTCCATAAACAGCTTTATCCAACCTAACCTTTGAAATAGACATTAATATTTCTACATAAGTCACAAAAACAGGGAAGAGAGAGATGCTATTAAAAATATATTATCTGCCCTTCTCAAGCCCTGAGAGCACTCACTCAAGAGAGCAGAGGGAGGGCAGGACAGCCAGCAATGCCCAGATCTGCCAAGGATGGTGGATTGGTGCTTGGAAAGATGGGCAGCTATATGGACTGGAACTGCTCATGAAAGGACAGAGAAGCACTGTAAACTCACAACTGCTATAGAGAAGGTGACTGTGGAGTAGTTGTTCTCCCAACAAGGACCAGTGCCAAGCTCATGAAATGAGTCAGCAGGTTTGTGACACTCTACAGGATTTTTTTTCTCTTTCACCGGTGTCAAACTAAACGGTGCTGTTTATCACCATTAAGCCCCAAAATCTGAATGGATGGACTCAGAGATGCGGTACATCTGTGCAGGACAGGTGCTGGTACTGAACATGGCCATCCAGATGCTCACTTCTCTCTTCATTAGAATCTGTTAGTGGGGGAGATAACTCACCATTTCTTACCTGCCTTCCCTGACATCTGCTACAGCCAACCTCGGAGCACAGTTCCAGGCCAGGAGGAACATCAGCACAGCAGCCCGAGTGCCACAGCCTCGGGGTTTATTTCACTGGTATTTATGGGGAAGAGTATCTCATCAATTTGGGAGAAGAGGAATGTTAAACCAGAGCCAGGCAGGCCCCATGCTCACAGCACTCTGTTCTTACTTAACCTCAGGAGCTTCCTTTGCAGACAGGACACCTTTCCCCAAAGCACTTTGTGTCACTGAAGGGAAAATCCACCCAGCAAACTGCTCTCAACTCCATACCAGATGAGAGAGCACTGCAGGGCTGGGAAAACCATTACACTTAATCAGTTATCACCTGGATCTGCAGACGATAAGTGCTGCTCATGGAGCCCAAGTGCATCCAGCACTGCAGAGTCACTTCATCAAGGTATCTTCTGAGGAACTAGTGTGAATTCTTCTGTTTCAGCAGACCAGGGAGTAGTTTGACTCACTGAGTGCCCAGAAAAGCCTCCTGGGGCAGCCAGGACCAGGACTTGGCTTTCAGCTCCCAATGTCATTATCACCTCAATGTCATTATCACCTTCTGGTTCAGCATCCACCGAGTTTTAATTTTATCTTTTCCTTCTTTTTCCCCAAGCAGGGCTGAGGGGAGGGCACAGAGGGAAACTGGTGAGTTTGGGTTTAAATTATAAATGCACTAAGTTGTCAAAAGATAACTCACTCTTTGGAAATCTTTTTTTTTTTCCTTCAGCAACACATCAGGAGGCAGCACAGAGGACACCAGGAGCTGTCACAGCCTTTGACAGTGACTGCAAAGTTTGCCTGAGTCCTTTGCCTGAAAGTCCTCAGCTCATGCTCTGCATTTCAAGCAGGAGAGCAGAGTGCTGCACCTTCTGGTGAAGGGCAGCAAAACTGAGATTCCAATTTTTCCTGCTCCAAGCTGGCATGCAGGATGCCAGCAGGCTCTGGCTGGCCATCAGCCATCACTTCTTGTCCCTCACAATGATTCTAATTCAGCTTAGCTAGTTAAAAAAAAAAGAGCTCGCAGCCAATATCAACAGAATAAAATCCCTGATTTTGCAGGGTCTGTAGTTCCCCTGAGCGAGGAAGCCCTCCCCATGCCAATTGAGAATGAGTTCTTCTTGCTAAAGATCATTTTCTCTCAGGGGGGGCAGTTTCTTGTCCCCAGCAAAGCTGTGTTCACCTGGGCTGGAGCCTGGCCAGCTGGGCTGGGCTTAGCTGAGCTACTATGGGAGCCAGGTTCCACCTCCTGCTTTCAGAAAAGAGGGTTCAATGTGGCTGTGAAGCTCACAATCTACCCCTGGGGCTATTTGCTGCGTAACTCCTTGATGTGAGTGCCACGACAAAAACCTCCAGAGAAAACCAGTTACCACAGCAGATCAGCCGTACTGGGAGCACCTTGCATTGAGATCGCACATCAGCACCCAGGGGAATGGTGGTGCACCACGGAGATTCTTTGGAAGTTGATGATGGGACTGGACAGCAGCGTCCCTAGAGCCCAAGAAGTTTGAGAAGATTTATTGCCTTCCACTGGTACAAAATAATCACATTCTTCAGCAATTTCTCATTAGCCAGTTATAAATCTAAGCTGGAGCTCTTGTGTCATTACATGCCCTTCAGTTTGTAATAGAAAATAAATGAGGATGGTAGAGCAGTATCCATCACTTACTTCCACATAAAAAGGGGATTGCTAACCGCAGGCAATCAAATCTAAGTGGTGGGCTTCAAAATCACAAATAGGAGGAGATCTTGGATTCCCTTGCAATTGTGAACAATTACGGCTCAGTCACAGTTCTACAAACGAGACCACCACCTCCAGAAAACGACAGAGAACTTTAGTTTAAAAAAAAAAATTTACAAAAAGGAAAATAAATAAAACTTAGCAAAACCCAGAAAAAAGAACTTCTCCCACAACTGCACTGCTTCAAGACCTGCAGCTTGAATGAAAACCCCACCAACTGCTTACCTTCATAATGAAGTCATGCAAGTTTTCATCGGAAAAATCCAGAGAACGACAAAAGAAACACTTAGGCAACAAGACACAGAACCTGCATCATCCTCACTTCCCCATTCCTTAGTAGCCATTAGAAACTTTCATCATAAACTTTCAATAGTTCCGTAGCTTCCAGCTCGCACAGCAGAGCTGGGGTGTGAGACTCAAGAGTCAGGTCAGAAGAGTTTTGCTCCCTCCGTTTGCCCTAAGAGTGAAGCTCTTCAAGGTGTTTTTTTAAGATCCAAGTCATAGAATGAATCATAGAATCATAGAATGTTAGTAGTTGGAAAGGACCTCTAGAGATCATCTAGTCCAATCCTCCTGCCAGAGCAAGATCACCTAGGACAGGCCACAAAGGAAACTTCAAGGTGGGTTTTGAAAGTCTCCAGAGCAAGAGACTCCACATCTCTGAGCAGCCTGTTCCAGGGCTCTGTCACCCTCACAGTAAAGAAATTTCTCCTTGTTGCAGATCACTGATGGGGCCATGAAGACTTCCCCAGCATCTCTGCTGCTCCAGCCCTGCAGTGGCCTCCCAGGAAGGAGAGAGAGGCGAGGAGGGCTGCACTCCCAGCTCTCAGCATGTCTGGAAACCCTCACCTGAGTCAGGGCCATGGCAGAGGCTGCACCATGCAGTAGTCAGTTCTAGACTCAGATTTTTCCCAGAGAAGAAATCCTCAGGCTTCAGAGGCGGGGAAAGTCTCTTTTCTCATGCTGGAATCAGAATGGTTTTGTTTGAAAGGAACCTTAAAGATAGAGTTCCAATCCCTTGAGCCAGGATACCTTCCACTAGACCAAGTTGCTCCAAGCCCCATCCAACCTGGCCTTGGGAATGGGAATGTGCTAATGATGTGCTAATTAGTCTTCTGTGAGCACAGCCAAAGGAACCCTCCTGGCAGGGTAAATGCAGGTCTACTAGGATCCATGAAAGATAAGCCTGAGCTATACACTGCCTTCACCCAGCCTGGTGCTCTCAGCCAGGGAGAGCAAAAGCCAAAATCCTGAGGTAATGAGTCAAATCAAAGCAGAGTGTGTGTGGTTGGAGAGGAATTCGTTTCCTGTAGGCTCAAGCCGGCATGAAAGTCAAAGGCACAGGGCAGGATGAGGACAGGAACAGGAACATTACTTCTAACCTCGTATCCAGCCTTTCAGACGTCATTCGAGGTTACTTCCTTCAGCTCTCAGGCACAGGAACACAATCCCCTCTAGAGGGAGGAGGGAGAAGTTAGGCTTCACCAGCTGGTCCCCCTGACCACAGGCTAGCAAAGGAGCATTTTTTCTCTGAGCTGGTCCATTGCTCCAGACTGATGACGTGTGGAAACAAACTCCAACTCGCAGAGAGTAAGAGCAGATATGCTTTATTGCTGCACTGAGGGGTTTCAGCCCACGAAGCACACTCTGCAGAACCCTGCACAAGCACACGGACACCAGCCCAAGGAAGAGTGATGGGAATTGAACAGGCATAGAGACTGGTAAATCTATTCTGCAGAGGTTTCCTTGGTTTAGCTGGGACATCCCTAGCTACCCAAGATGACTGTAATCCACCTCTCTGATGTCTAGTGCCCATACTGAGTTCTACTACCAGCTTAGAGCTACACCTTAGCATGGCCAACAAGCTTAAGAGACTCATGAGTGGTTTTAAGTTCAGACTCTCTTCTTGCCTGTACTGCAGGAACTGGGGAGCCTAAGCTGAACGGTTAAGCCTGGTCTAAGTGGACTAAACGTATAGCTCAATCTAGGGTACTGCACTGAGGTACAGCCCAGATGTGACAACTGATGGCTGGGAATAGGAGAACACAGAGTGAAAACAGCAATAGTACAAGGAAAACAACATATATACAAATGGGTTTTCCCCAAGGTACTCAGTACTTATGGCAACTCGAGGAACCCAGCATAAGTAGCAGCACTTCAACCCAAAGTGGGAACAAATATTTTTGATAAAGACACTCCAGCCTTTCTGTGTTTCCTGGCAGAAGCCAGTTCATCTATTGTAAAATTCAACTGGCTCAGCAGAGCCTAACAGCCCCGCAGAGGGAGCACGTCTTGGCACAGCTTAAAGGCAAAGACAAACACCAGTTTACAAACTGCGAAGGGCTGATAGCACTGGGGTTTCCTGCTTGAGCAGCAATCCTGGCAAGATACAACACAATTACATTCTTGGCAGCCCTTGTCACCAGCCCCACCACTTGCTCTCTCCCACTTTCCTGCAATGGCTGGAAGTACAAAAAGGCTTCTCCTAGGGGGTCTTTTCACTATTTATTTCATCTCTGCTATTTTAAATCAGTTTAAACATCACCACTGCGGCAATGATGATGAAATTTGGAGCCTGGCAGAGCACTGTTTGCAGATAGAAAAACGGCGTTAAGTTTCAGCTCACCTAAACCAACCAAACATCAGCTCAGACAAGGCTGATGAGGTGCAGCTTCTTGCTGACGGAGCACAAACAGCCTGAGCCAAGACCCACATGCAACATGTCTTGGCCTCCATGCAAGTGAGTGACTTAACAGGTGATGAATGATCCTCCTGCAAAGTATCAGGGCTTTGGATTTTACAGTTTCCCAAGAGGACGACCCAGCTCCACATTTGCCTTCCTTACAGGACTTTGTTTTCACTCAATGGCTGCATCCTGAAAAAATCTTAGTGAAAGTAGCAGAGAGCAATGGCCTTTGCCCTGTCCTGACAGGGCCATGGGGTACCTGGGTACTGGTCTAAAAGCCTGTGGAGTTGGGGGAAGTTAACAGCGGTCAGCCAGCTCCTGAGAGAAGCAAGGGTGTGCATGTTGCATTGCAAAAGGCACAGAGCAGCTGCTGCTGAACCTACCGGGACAGGTAAAGTGCTTGAGCAGGGCAACCAGGACACATCCCACTGCTGGCACCCAGACACCGCGGAGGGCACAAACATTTGGTTCCTTACAATCAGTGAGCTGTGAAGGCAGGCACTTCAATTTCCACTGCATAGCTCTCTTTAAATAAAAGAGGCAACCAAAGCTGTCTTAAAACTGCTTCTACATGAAAGAGATCCTAGATGGGTATTTAGACTATGGAACTCCCATGAAATATACAGATGGAACAACTAGGTTTGGGCTACTGTCTGCAGTGAAGAGTGAATTCACTGAAGAATTCACTGGCAGTGAAGAACATGTTAATGCAGTTACCTAAACCAAAACAATTCCATACTTTTAACATTAATTTCCTACTTTCTTAACTTCAGAGCATCCCATTTGGAGTTCAATCTGTGATGTCAACCACATGAAGAACTAACTTACTTCACTCCAAAGGCCACACAGGTTGAAAATCAACTGAAGTCTCCTTAAGAAGGGCAAAACACCGTTCTGCTCTATATCTCTTTGCTTTATTATAATACTCTTTAAAAGATGACACTGCAGGTCAAGTCCGGTACCACTCTACAGAACAATGAATAGTGTTCACCGAAAGGGCCGTTCCTGTGAACATCACAAAAAACACATCAGGAGAATTAAAGATACAGTACTCCGTACTCCAACCATGGTTCTGCTGCCATGGAGATGAGAGGGCTCTACAGCTAGAGGTTGTGACACCGTTACAATCAACCTCTTAATAACAGATGTGGAAATGGTTCTTGGTTTCTGTGTAAATCGCTGATTGCTCAAGACTTCCTTACCAGGGAAATTTAACAAGGCAAAAAGGGGAGAACTGAAATACCTCATTAGGCTGCTGTTCTCCAAGAGGACCACTGTATCTTTAAATGGATCCTGGATTAAACAACAAAAGGCTTCACCTACACTTGTTAAAATTATTGCACAGATCATCACACTGATAAATACATTATGAACCCATGGAATGTTACACAGTCTGGCCTGGAAAAGAAAAGCAGCAGCATTATCCTTGAGGTCTCAACCATCAGGGAGAGCTGGCCAAGCACTTCTTGAAATATAATCATTGCTAAGAGATTCCAGGACACAAATGACAATGTTTTTAAATAATCCCAGGATTAGGTTTCTGGTTCAGGAACATTCTCTAAGACTTTCAGTCTTTAGCAAGTGGCACTTAAATTTAATGTCTTGAAGTTTTTCTTATCTCCGACTACCTCTAGGAACCCAGGTGCTCTTTATTTTTCAAAGTTGAAGCCATACAAAGGAATAAACCACTTTGAAACACCAAGAAATTTAAACCAAATCCTGCCATGTCCAGTTGTTGCAGGAGTCATTCCACCTTCTGCAGTTAATACACAGAGTGGACCCTCTTCATCATCCACCAAACAGGGGAAGCATACAGGGACACTACAGCCTGGCCAACCCACCTGTCCACACAGGTCCATGGCCATATCATCACAGACAGGCCAGAAAATAAAAGATGAATTGGGGAAAAGATAAAAAAAAAGGTTTTATTTATAAACCATCGCTCCATACAGTCACCCTGACCACACGTGTTCCAAACAACTGCAGAAACTTCTCAACCATCTACACTAAAAAACTCCACAAAAATCCAGGAAAACAGAGGATTTGCAAAAAACAAAAAGAAAAAAGACAACAGCCTCATTTCCTCCTCTCCTCTGGAAGACACAGTAAACCATTCAAACAAGTCATTAAAAAATAGCGAGATCATATGGTCTATTCCAATTTCTGCCATTCCACAGGGCTTTGGTATCTTCCATTAACACCTTTCCAGGATTGAAAAGGAGAGATGGGAACTGTTCTGTCACTGTCTCCTCAACTGCAAGAAAAATCATTATGTGAAGCTTCTGCCCAAGTAGGGCTCTGGCTGTTCAGTTTAATTTAGGACATAGTCTCAAGAGGTACAAAAATAAAAGCAGAAGCACAAGGCTTGTGCCAAGCGTAGGTGCAAGCAAACCGTTAATAAATGGAGAATGTATGCAGACACATCACAAAACGGTGCCTGAAATAAAGCAACTCTGCTACCAGCCACATCAGGAGGTTAACAAAAGAGAAACACTAATACACTTACACAGGGGAAGCTGACCGAGCCTCACGTCACTCCAGCTGTCAGACAGTGAGATGCATTCTGCCCTCAATGTGATCACAACACTGCATAGAATCACTGAATAGGAGGGCTGGAAGGGATGTCTGGAGATCATTTAGTCCAACCACCCTGCCAGAGCACATTCTAGCAAAAGCAGGTTCTCCTAGTGAAGAACTTCACAAAGAGGAATGGCCAGTGCCACTCTCACCAGTCACATCGCACTGCCTGCACCAGTACACACAGAACAGGTTTGTACTGGGCAGGAGAAATGCAGGTAACAGAGGTGGCTGCATAAAAATACAGAGCTACCCTGGACATGCAACTGAGTGATGACAAAGGTTCTGTTTGAAACTGGAAAGGAGAGCAAACCCCTTGTTTTGCAGTCAGGCTGTAAACGTGCAGTGGTACCACTGTAAACTGGGATCTCTCGTGCCTTTGGCACTTCCTAACACCGCAAGCACCTGATCTGGCTCAGCTTGGAGTAGTGCTGGGGCTGTGAGCAGCACCCGGTCTTGCTGCAGGAACTTCAGGAAGCACCTGATCAGAAGCATAAGACCTGATCATAAGCAGAGGGAAAAAGAGAGATCTCAGCTCTAGCAAGGCTAGAGAAGACTAAAAAAATACAGGCTTAGGATAAAGAGAGCTACTTCTACTTGAGCACTTTAAATCTGCTACTTTTGAGGTGATTTGTGATTTTCCTTCCTCTTTAAGATCAAAAACCTCTGTGAAGAGGAAAAGGAACAAAGCATTCTGTAAGGTAACTTTGATAGCTCAGGTTGCTTGTTGGGTTGAACAAATTAATTACAACACATACCCAACAAGCCTTTTCTTTTTAAGATTTATAGGGCTCACAGTAAAGAACCCCACACCGGCCTGAAGCAGGCTATGTGATAACACCATGATTTGAAGCTTTTCAAGTGAACTAATTTGGTTTGGGTGAGTTTGAAACCCACCCCCAAAAATAAAATGGGATGCACAGGACACCTTTGTTGTTCAAGTCACAATTATTCCATAGAAGTTACAGTTTGTGCCATGAAAAGCAAATTTGTTGGGTCAAAACTGAGACATCATTGAATCTTCTGTTCCTTAATGCTTAGGAGAAATTTCTGAAGCTTCCTAATTAGTGTTTCTTTAACAAGATCCAAGAAGAAAATGTTGAGAAATACACGACGAAATAGCAATACAGTTTGACATGTTATACAAGATTCATTTTGGAAAACATCTGCTTAATTTAACTCTTATTATTAAATTCAGACATCTACTCATCTTGAAAGGGACTTGCTGCTAGCCTCTCTCCTCAGTGTTCTCATATTTTGCAGGTTTTTTTCTTACTGGAAACTTTTCTAGGTATTTGGTTCACTGCAAAGTTGTCAAACAGATGTCTCAAAGGCCAGAAGCAGCAGAAAGACTTGGGTTTTATCAGAACAGATAAAAAGACATGGGCTGGGAGGAAGAAAGAGAGACAAACCAGACGATATAAAATACTCCAGCTGGGAGAAGGTAAGGAAGGAGAACACCAGAGCTCTGCATTCTACTGGTGTAGGAGAACTTAACTCTTAACCCACTGAGCAAGGACAAACAGAGCCACTCTGGATATTGATAGTTCAAGTCTAAACTATGACTTTACACAAATCACTCTAGGTGCTTTATTCTAAGGGGAGAAAGTAAGTTTTAGAAGACTAAAAACAAAAATAATAGTCTCATAAAGATTAAAAACAAAGCTCTAATAAAAAGTATCTTGAAGACCAACTTTGAATTGCCAGACTTAACATGGTCAGAGCAATTCATAAGGCATTTGAACTTAGATCTGCTCAGCTGCAGTTTGCTTAATTCATGGTGAACTTTTCAAGCCACTTCCCAGTCCTTTGTTTTCATGAAACACCTCAGGTCATCTCAAAATTAGATGAGGACTGGATGAACAGACATGGATGAACCTACACATGCAAGGCTGTGCCAGGAAAGTGCTTGCACTCATTTTCTTTTTACATTCCTGTTAAGAAAGTCACTGTACCCAGCTTCAATAGTGCAAGAATACAGTTATCACTATCCCTAAAAAAGGGGAGAGCCACCTCTCTGAATAAAAGATTCAGACGCTACTTTTTCTCTAAACCAAGACAGAAGAAAGGAGAATGAATGGGAAACACAAAAGTAACAGATTGATAAAGTCAACCATAATACTCCTGTTGTGAGTAAAACTTTCTCCCCTCAATCAGCCAGCATAGCCTCCCTTTCCTAGCTGTGCAAAACAGGGTTCATGGTGTTCTACCAGTCATCCCACACATCATCAGCTGAAGATGCCTTTTTTGTAGCCTCAGGAGGTTTTTTGGTCTTGCTCTCTCCTCCTGTATTTTCCCAGTTGGTTTCCCAATTTTCCCAACGGTCGCTGTTACTGTTCTTGTTGTTGGAGACTGTTCCTGAGCCCCATACATCCCAGCTATCGGAGCTCTTCTTGTCAGTGGAATTGTCCACATAGGTCCAGCTCTCACTGCTTGGAGATTTATGAGCTTTTGGTGGATCTGAGTTGCCAAAAGTCTCCCAGAAGCTCTGATCTACAGCATTGTTCTGGTAGCCATCCCCTCCACTGTTCTGGTAGCTGTCTCCCTCAGCTGGTCTTTTATTGAGGGGGGGGGCGGAAAAGAAAAAAAACAAACAACCACAAAACAGAAGGTAGAAACATTAGTTAGGAAAAATAAGTGACTACAACCAATGAAAACTACAAAGTTACTGCACTTTGCTTAAACAAAAGCTGAGAACAGAAGAACTAGATATATTGCTCTGAATGGCATAATATTCTAATTAGCAGGTTTTTCTTAACAGTACTAAGAGGCTCAGGGTGAGAGGAGATGCATTTGGAATAACTACACCCAAGGTGTGGGGTACTATTTTGTTCTCAGTTTAAGAACTGTCATTCACAAACAGATTGAATTTCTCCTGCATCACATACAGGAGAGCAACTAGCAGACACAGAATAATTTCCTCATATTTAGTAACTACCTGCTACTACTTTACTGCAGAGTACATGAGATAAATTAAGTGTTTAAAAGAGACAGAAAATACTAACGAAAAACAAAATACCTTTGAGAATTATCATCTGGTTTGCTAGAGAAAAAAGTGGTGACATCTCGCCATCCCTTACTTCCAACTCCCTGAACCTAGAGAAAAAGAAGATGCTCTGTTTATTGGGACTGAACCAAAACCTCTTCCAAGTCCAACAGCAGAAGCCAAACCACATTCCTGTACTTGTTCAGCTACAGAGAACGCATCTCACTGGAACGTTTTGCTCAGAATTTATTAATATTTTTGATGAGCAGTTACATGGTTGATGTAAAGAACATAAATGTTTGACAGCATCATGCTGCTGGAAGATGTGCAAGTAGGTCAAGTGGAGCTTTTGCAGCCATCATTGTCACAGCTTTTGAATCCTCCCCCAGAATTCCTTGATCAAAATGCTGCAATTACTCCTTATATAAACTAACTATATGCTCAATGTAAAACAACAGCACTGCTGCTGTTACATGATTCGTGCCAGGAAAATTTATATTCCTATTGTTTGATAAAGGTACTATCACCCTGCTTCAGGGGTACTTCACAGTGAAAAAAGGCCAAAGGTTCAGTTCTAGAACAAACACCACTGCCAGCAGAATCCTTTGGTAGTTATTATAACACGCTGGCATTGAATTAGAAACACAAGTTCTGAAGCGACACCCACAGAAGTTACTATTCTAAGAGACAGACAGAGAGGACAAATCCCAGAATTTCCAGACTCTAAACCAAACAGGTAACATCGCTTGTTCTATTCAGAGTTCCCAATATTTAAGGAACTGAGCTGGAACACAATAGAGGTTCCAATGCTTACTTTCATGATGCCAGAAAGACAGACCCTCCTAGATAAGACCAAGTTTCAAATCAGGCATCAGGCTCATAGGACTTGTGTACTCAGCAGGTACAGACAGCACTTACCCCACAACCAAGCAATGACAGCAGAAGACAAAGAGAAAAGGTAACAGAACATTAGCAAGTTTAACTGTACAATTGTTAATGCAAGCTGTCTCCATATTCTCCAGCTGACATTTTCTTTTGGCATTTGCTCTGTCTTACAAGTCTACATCATGCCCTTAGTGAAACCATGATGCGGATGATGATCTTAAAGAACTTTTTGAACCAAACTAATTGTGATTCTGTGATTAGATCACACCAAATGGCTTTCTGATACCTTGACAGCTATACTGCGTGCTGAATTTGGTATTCACACAAGCAGGGACTACAGTGCTCTGTTTCACTAAAAGACTCTTCATAAGAATATGGAGACTGGCTTCCTGCTTGGCCTCCTCAAGACAGGCAGGCCACTTCCTACCTTGCTGGCCAACTGTGATACCCCCACGGTGACCTCCTCAAATATTTTCCCCTCTTTCACCTATATGAATCAAAGCATTGGTAGTTAGTCATAAAATCCAGAATTACTGACACCTTAAGACAAGTTTACTTGGGCTTCACCCAACAATAAAACAACCCCTGAACTGAAAGTGAATCTGCGCATGAAAACACCAACACAAAAACATTGTCAACGACATTTTCTAAATATATTTTACTCAACAAGAAGATCTGTGTTTTAAACACTACTGATCTATTTTATTCCCTATCATTTCTAAGTGCCTACTGAAATACCAAAAGGATTTTGAGGGTCAGTGAGAATACAATTAATGCCTTTTACCAATTAATAAACGGCAATTGTTATAAAACAACTGACTTTTACGTAACTATACATGAGCCAGGCAGTCATTGTTTAACTCTCAGTTCTAAGTGTCACTTTCTGAAGTTACAGCACAATGTCCTAAGGGAAATAGAGGAGTTTCTTCTTTTTATTTTAATATAGAATGCAATTAAGTTGTCCTACAAAATCAAAATCAGCTCAAGGAAATGCACCCTAAAAATAGCCCTGAAAATAATGCAGCTAAGCCCTCTGAAATAAGCTGTGAATAATTCTAGGGAATAGGAAAGCAATTAGAGTCTTCCTTTGTGATTTGAAATGCTACGTAAAGAATGTTGAATTAATAAAGGTAAGTGTAAGAAAAATTATCTCGTGATGTAATTAAACCATTCTTTTCAAACTGAAAATGAATCCACAACCCAAAGTGGTTGCACTGCTTCTCTTAGGAGTCTGCTTTATTAAACCCAGTAACTTACGGGAGAAGGGACGTAGGTAAGTAGAGCACCACATCCCCAGAATAGGCTTCATCAGAATTTTGGAGCTGAACCAAAATTCTAGAAGCAAGGAACAAACAGGCCAAAAGGGACAGTGGGAAATGGCCTTGAATTGCACCAGGGGAAGATTAGACTGGATGTTAGGGATTTTTTTTTTACTGAGTGGTCAGGCATCAGAACAGGCGGCTCAAGGAAGTAGAGGAGTCCTCATCCCTAGAGGTCTTCAAAAAACATGAAGACACAGAATCACCCTGGTTGGAAAAGACCCCTGGGATCATGGAGTCCAACCATCTACCCTACCTTACAAATTCACCCCTAAACCATATCCCTCAACACCTCATCCAAATGAACCTTAAACACATCCAGGGATGGCAACTTAATCATCTGTCTGGGAAGCCCATTCCAGTGCCTGACCACCCCTTCTGTGAAAAAATTTTTCCTAATATTAAGTCTAAATGTACCCTATTGTAACTTGAACCCATTCCCTCTTGTTCTATCACTAATTGCTTGTCAGAAGAGACCAGTACCAACTTCTCCACAATGTCCTTTCAGGTAGTTGCAGAGAGGGATGAACTCTCAGTTTCCTCTTCCTCAAACTGAAGAGCTCCAGCTCTCTCAGTCTTTCCTCAGAAAGACTTATTCTCTAGGCCCTACGTGACATAGTACCTTGCAACATGATAGCGTTGGTTGATGGTTGGACTTGACGATTTTGGAGGTATTTTCCAACCTTAATGAGTCTATAATTCTGCAACAGTACTTTTTTTTTAAAAAAAAAAACCATGAAATGATGTAAAGTTTGACGCCAGGGAGAATCTATGACCCAAGTTCATTGTCATTCAAGAGCTCTGCCAGGCTTTTTTTACCTCCTCACAGGTAACCATCTGCACTTGCTCAGGTCAGCCTGTCTGCCGCCTTCCACTTGCTGCTGCAGGTGCCACTGGCCACATGGCTTTGGTCACTAACAGTTGTAAAGCAAAGATGAAAATCTGCTTCAAAATAGGCTCCTACATACACCTCAGCAACTAGCACTGCCAACCACAATATGTCTGAACGCATGTGAGACTCTCTTTTAGCCAGCTACCAGAACAGAGGTCACAAGGATGTTCTTTCTATCAATAAATCATCCCCATTCACCTTAAACACAGCCTTTGCCCCAAATCCTACTGCCCCTGAGGAAGCAGCAGACGAAGTTCAATGGCTCCAAGATATTGACCTGAGTTAAAATGATGCTGGCAGGCAGATGGGTAAAACAGCATATGTAAAAAGATCCTACTAATAATTATTTCTTTAAAATATTATTTATTATAATAACTGATGTTTCTATCTATTTAGGGTTCAATTTTCATCGAGTCCCTTCTTTTGTTATTGAAAGCATGAAATCTATAAAATAGTATCTAACAGGGAAGGACGTAACAGATTTGTGGACACATGGGAAAGCCTGGTGGAGGGCAATTATCCTCATTAACCTTTCTGTGGTAGAATATGAGCTCTGAATTATTAGATGTTTCCTCTTTGCTGTTGTGCCAGTACATGAGAGAACAGAAGAAAGCACCAACTAGGCAGTTGTGGCAAGAGGCAACCATCACCCCCCCAAGTCATCATAACCATGTTCTGCAAATAATCTACTAATTCCAAAGTTACCTTTTCCTGTGCAGGTTTGAGAACATTTTCATTTAATGTCTGACCTAACTCTGATGCCTATTTAAAAGCAAAACAAAAACAAAGTCAGTTATCTTTTGCTTTTTTTAAAAATAGAAAAGCACAGCCAACAGCTTCGCCAGGCCCATTTCTCAGCAGAACCTCCAAAAAAACATGTGAAGCCTTTAAGTTCTGATTTGTACAAGCAGAATGAGCTGGAAAGCACCACATAGCACAGTGCTGCAGAAAACAGTAAAAGAAAATAAATTTAAGATGGATGTGCAAGGCAATAGGTTGTTGGAGATGCCCAGAGCCCAAGCAAAGTCTGACCTTGCACTGGAAGCAAAAGCAGTGGTTCAACCAGCAACAGCCTAGAGGATGAGCCAGGCCTCTTCCTAATGCCTGCAGCTGAATATTTGAAAGAGCTGACATCATCCACATTTTTTTTTCTTATTAATGGAATTCCTTGTAGAATCAAATCTTTTTGGCCAAGTTTTCACCAATTCTTCTGTCTTGTAGCACTACGATTGTCATCTATTAATAACAGCTCAATTGTTTCTAAGCAACACCCGAGAGGCAAAGCTGTGACAGAAGGTTTTTGTCGTTTTTTAATTTTCAGCTCCAGGTTTGCAGGGAGAGAAAATAATGAGTTTCAGAAATCTACTGCAACCCAGAACAAGATGCACAAAGATCTGGTGCTTCAGAGGCATCTTACACAAATGTAAGGGCAAAGTGGAAGTCACTAAATTCCTTTCATAAGCAAATACTGATGGAGACAGCAGGGTCTGCAAAGGTTTCACTGAAATCCTTCCTTTCCCCACCACCATGAAGAGCTTTTCATCAACTCAAACTTTTCTTCAGAATTGCCACATTGCCTCCTGAACTAGCGCAATTAATCCAAAAGGGCCAACTGCTTGCGAGACAAACATTATTCCTAAACATTAGCAACGATGAAGTTTCTCTTCCTAGTGTTTCTCTCTTCACTCACATTCTTCCTGGGAATGGATCAACCTGAGCAGCCTCCTGTTTGAAAAGCTTTTCCTTCTGCAGCAGCACTACTAGGACCTCCCCTGTGGCCAACCACTGGCTCCTTACCAGTTCAAAAGTTATTTGAGAAAACAAAAGCAAAAAGGAGCCTCATTTCCACCTAATAGAACACATGAATGCAAATCACAAAGCTCACTTCCATTGGAAGTGAGGCGAGAAAATAGTTAAGAATGACAACCCAGACTTTTCAACTCTGAAAAAATCCTTCAGATTGAATCCTTCATGTTTTAAACCTGGCAAACTGTTTAGGTTCTACAATAAAGACTGTAATACCCAAAGTCCAACAGGTCAGCCATGCTACAATTGGGTATAATTCTTCTATCATCTCGCTTACCCAACCACATAGTTTCGTAAATATGGAAAGGGAAGATTCAGGTACAACCGATCTGAATTGCTTCTTCATCGTATTATCACTGAATTTAGGATATAGAGTCCTACTACCACCATTACAAACGCTACCTAACGGGGCATTTATGGGTAGCTCCTGACACACCACATTTCTGCATCAGACATGCAAACCAAAAGCCTGAAGTCATCTGTGATTATGAAGAGCACAGACAAAGGTACAGCATGTGTGTGTTCTCAGAGGGCAGTTTGGATATGTCTATCCAGTTTAACCCATTTTAAATAGGTTTGAAGAGACATTACTGTATGAAACACACAACATTAATCTAAACAGATTTGACTTAAGGCAAAATAAAGAAAAGACAGCTTGAGAGCAAATGAACATATTCAGCACCAACAGTGACAAGGAGTCCATGCACAAGAATATACGTGAGGGCTTTACCGGCTCTGGTTGCTGCTTGTAGCCCCAAAACTTTACCCAGACAGCAAAAGAGAAAGAGCAAGGAAGGCAGAAGCAGCTTTTAGCACAAAACTGTCAGCAAAATTTTAGGTAAGTTAAGTAGCATGAACCTCTTCCAACCTCAGCATCTACTGACAAGAGAAAGCAGTGAATATGTTCAACCCTTGGACACCAAATACTTTTAATCAAAAAGACGTTCAATCTGTTCTACAAAGTAAAACATCAGATGTTTCAGAAACAAAATTTAAGCTTCAGCAACACAGCTTAGACTCTGGAGCTGCATGTTGCTCTGGTTCTTGGCAGTAGATGCAATGAGCTTTTACACTTATTACATTCACTATTAACACAGAAGAAAGGGCAGTTTTCTAAAGGGAAACTGTTGGGAGGAGTAGAAGAAGAAAACCTGCAGAACCGTTAGGTTTTTTTTTTTTACATAAGCCAAGCAGCAAATACTTTAAAGCTTCTACGTATCAAATTCAGGTGCTTGTGTTAAAACATGCAAAAGTTATTAGTGTAACTTATATATGCTCAGTACTTGGAGTATTGTCATCCTACTGTGTATGTACCAGCACCTGCAGCGTCACGCTGGTGTTGAGTAGATGGGAAAGCAGCACCAGGTAGACAAGATACAGTCAGGAGGAAAAGGAAGACTCCCCACACTATATATTATATGTACGCGAGTCCTCTATCAGTCAGAGCCTCAGCACAGTAAGAATTCCATTATTTTATACATTTTTACATTTTAGTTTAAAAGTTTTCCATGCAAACAGATCTTGCTTTTACGCCAGAGCTCTGTGTAACTCGGGTCTCACTGTTTCTGGTTTAATCTGAGTTTGAGAGTGGAGATGCTTTTGTAATTCTCCTTTTCAAAATACAGCCAAGCAAGGGAATTTAATTCAAGTTTGTAGTATCTCATTAGGCTTTAGCCTTTGAAAGACAGGTTGCATTACATCACCAAGGAAACTGCTTCAAGATAGACCGTACTGAAGAGTCACAAACAAAATAAGGGTATTTTAAAATTGCAAACCTGAATTAAAGCTTTTGCCTCTCCAGTACACCCAACGATTACACACAGCAGAGGATCACTGTTTATTTTCTGCTTAATTTGAACACTGTAGTTGACTGCAATAAAAGCTAAAACCTAGATATTACTGTGCACTACAAAGGACAAATCACACTGGTCTGTTGATCAAGTTTAAATCAACTGGTGCAAGCAAACACATGACATTTAAAGCTAATTACAGCAAGAGCTAAATCCATAATCACCTTTTGACTTGCTTGAGATCCAAACCTGGAGGCCTGTGAAAAGAAGCAAATCCACTCAAGTTCACTAGGAATTAAACCTCTGCTGTTTAAATACACACACTTAGAAATGGTGCATGATTCTCTCCAAGAGGAATGGACCTTGGCCAGAATTACACGGCGAACAAAGAATATCCCTATCACCATCTCCAGCATTCCAGATTGTCCCAAGGAAGCATCAATCTCTCTCAACTTAAAACAGTCTTCCATACAGACTATACCTGGGTGGGCCAATTTGGATGAGTATCAATGTCTCACAATGTCACCCAAAGTAAGAGACAACTGTTACATTCAAAAACTGTTTAAGCGCAAGTGATAACTGTAACAACCATAACAGTTTGGAAAAATACTAAATAAAACTGAAAAAGAAATGTTGTAATGAATTATTTTCACAAAAATATTTCCACCATCATCCATGAAAACTGTAATACATTTTTATTCCCTCTGGTTTTAGCCTATGTTTAGTTCAGTGATTGTCACCTAAGTGCGTGAATTCGCAGAACATGTAGAGCGTGAAGACCATGCCTCAATTTTTCCCAAAGCGCTCCTCTGGGCACAGCCTCTGTCCAACAAGATTTCTATTTAGACTGACAGAAATGCTGCAGTTGGAAAGAAAGCAAAGGAAGGGGAAAAAAAAAAACCATAAAACCATGAGCTGTTTGTAACTTGATGTTAAATTTCTGCTGAAGAATGTCTTTTGGCCTTACTTGGTACAGACTGACATTGCTGCTTTAGAATAAACTTTTTTGTTGAGTTCTTTCTGGATACTTAAATCCAGCGGGGACATTGACAGAAATGCCCATCCACACACATGACAAGTAGTTACAGCATTTTACACCTGCATTCATTTTACACACCCTAGAGATAAACTACATTTTGTTCTTTGTGTGTCTCGGTAATATTTTTAAAAGATACAACCCTAAAGGGATCCAAGTTTCCAAGAGTTACATCGAAATATATTTTGTTTACTTACACCTTCTTTAGCAGCTGAGGCAATTTTGCTTGCTCCAGTTGTAAAACTGCTCCATCCCTAAGAAGAAAGAGAGAATGTATAAGCTACATATAAATAATACTAGTGAATAACCAAGTGTTCAGTATCATGTTAAATTATGTCAAAACATTCTCCAATACACCTTGTCTTGTAGCCACATGAACGACTCACAGGAGTAATCATAGGATCAGAGTAGTTCGGGTTGGAAGGTACCTTAAAACTTACCCAATCCAACCCCTCTGCAGCAAGCAGGGTCACCTTCAACTACAGCAGGTTACTCAGAGCCCTGTCCAACTTGACCTGGAATGATTCTAGCGATGGGGCAGTATACAGCAATAAATAACATAATATATTAATGAACTTCCATTATTTGAGTCCAATCAGCTGCAATCTGAATAAACCTGGAGAGATTCAGTTGTTATCCTACTAAAAATATAATTTAAATGATTTTTTTTCTCTTAGCAGATCATCACCACCTGATTTTAAGCTGTGCTGCACATCTTTTAAACACAAGGCTATGAACAGAAGGTTAATACCCATGTCTACCCCTGTCTTGTGTCAGTCTGACTTCCATCAAAGCAGAGACTCAAGTGACTCAAGAGAAACCTAAACTGCAGTTTGTCTCTGTGGTCAGGAGAGGGCATTGGAATCATAAGTTTCAATACCATGTATAAATAATGGTTAACAGTATCTCTGACTCCTGTGTCATCTCTGCCATCCCAGCACATCTACAAGAAGTTATGGATGTGGTTTCCCATCTGAACAATGTGGTCTATGAGCTAGGACACAATTAGAAGATGTTCAGCAGACCTATACCAAGCACCCTGTGTGACCACATGATGAGCACTCTTCAAAGGCCCAGGTATTACCATCTTACTATTACGTTTGTAAAATTTCTGCATTTCTTTTAAAAAAAACAACTAAAAGTGGAATCTGGTGTGAATACTTAGACCAGTAAGGCTCTAAGGAAGTCCACAGGCCACTAACTGGCCACCTACTGTATTTAAAAGCAACTCCAAATCCCAAATAACCATGCAGCGCTGTTACTCTGCACCAGTATGTCCCTGACTGCCTCTGATTCCATTCCCATTTTCCTTCAACAATGCGTCTTTCACTATCTTTGCTCTAATCATGACAACTGTTCAGCCATATGCTGTTCTCTCTTCACACCCTGTCACAAGTATTTCAAATGTTTTCATCACTGCTCAGGGCTTCTGGCACCCATCTACACACACATTTCAGTTGTCTTCCAGTGAATGCACCTAACATGGTTGATCCATTTAGAGCATCACCAGACAAACTGCTGTTCCCAACAGGTAACTACTTTTTTCTTTAGTTTTATCTACCTGCAGTCTTTAGCTTCTCTTCTCCGTTGGTATTCTCCCATGTAACAGGGCATAAGATAGAAGAAAACACTAATTCAGGTCACAGAAAGCTTTGAGCAATTCCTTACCGAGTACAAAGATGACATAGCATTGTTCAGGAAGTCATCCTCTTTTTTTGGAGGGTTTACTGTGTTTCCAAACCCCACATAGCGATTTTCTTGGCCACTACCACAAGGAAACAAAAACAGCATCTGTATGAGCCTGCACTCATTAAAATTACTGAACAAAATGTGAAAAGCATGAAAGTAAGACTAACGGATCTTAAAATACACCTGGAAAAAAACCCCCACACATCCCAAAGCACCTAGCACCCAAAATACAAACCCACACTTTTCCTGAAGGGTAACACCCACAAGGACCCACTGAGGAATCCCCGTGAAGTGCCCTCTTAGGAAACTAATGGGGTCTCAGTGATTCTCTGGGTCTAACAGTTCACTTATAGGAGCAGTCTGAGTAAATCCTCATAAAATGATACATGAAAATGGGAAGAGGAAGGAAACAAGAATGTTAGCTTTAACTCACATAAACCCTATTTGCACTAAAAATGCTCCAGTTTGGAGCCCACCACTTTAGTGTTCCAAACTCTTTCTTCAACACTATTCAAACATTTTTGATGTCTCAACATATTAAGAGGCACTTTTCTTCATCTCGTCCTTCATTAAATACTATTAACATAATTCTAATCACAAACAAGATGTAAACTAGCGAATCAGGATCACAGCTGTGTAGCTGTTGCGTAACACCAGGCTGCCACACTAGAGGGCCAGGCACTCCAAAGTTAATATATATTACATTACCCTTGGTAGGAGTTGACATCATCATTTAACCAGTCTTCAAAAGCCTTGTCAGATGAGGCAGTTGCAGTCTGAGATGGTCCAGCAGTACTACTGAAAGGGAAGATTTACAAATCAAACTGGACATAGCAAATCCCACTAGCTCAGCAGTGCAGTCAGACACATCTTAACATGGATGCAAAATCACTTTCTTCTATCAATCAAGTAGCGAATTTGAATACAACCACTAAAAGCCACCAGAGTATTGAATGAACAAAGGAACAGCAGACCCAGACATGGAAAACGCTGCTCTGACCTCAGCTACCCCTGAACTTGCTGGGTGATGGTTATGCATGAAGCACCTGTTTGCTTGACTTACAACTGCTTATTAAGTTCACTTGATTCTTTAGCATAAAGAACAAACTCCACATGCAAAAGCAGAGAAACAAAACTGCTCCGGTCCAAGTCTGATGGCCCTGATAATAATTGGCACCACAAGGAAAAAGACTGCTCCTTTGGCAATGGTCTCTTCTCACAAGTAAGAAGTGATAGGACAAGAGGAAATGGCCTCAAGTTGTGCCAAGGGAAGGTTAGGTTGGACACTAAGAAAAACTTCATCAAGAAAAGGGTAATCAGGCCTTGGAACAAGCTGCCCAGAAAGGAAGTTGAATCACCATCCCTGGATGTGTCTAAATGTTGTGAACATCTGAAGCTTAGGAACAGGGTTTAGCAGAGGGCTTGGGACAACTAGGGTAATGGTCGAACTCTATGAACTTAAAAGTCTTCTCCAGCCTAAACGATTCTGAGATTCTTACCTGACATTCAATCACAACCCAGCACAGCAGTCAGGCCTGTGACACACTGCATGGAATTGACACAACTAGTTTCAGGTGGATGACAAGTCATGATAAAACCAGCACAGCTTGTCCTCAGCTCTAGGTCTCTTGTTTCTGCCATGGTTTAAGGTTTGAGGCAGAGAAGGTGGGAATTATTCTAGAAATCAATGCCCTGCGACCTCATTTTCCTTAACTTCAGCAAAAGAAATGCTCGGTCAGGCAACACTATAACAGAATAAAACCAGCAGACACTCAAAGTAACAGCGATGTTTTGATCCTACTGGAGCTGTGTCAACATTAGACAACTAGAACACATACCGATGAGAGGAAGAGAGAGACATTTTAGGCTGAGGTGGGGTCCAGTTCCTGGCAGGAGAAGTTTCAATGGACCACTCCTTGCCTTCAGCTACTGTAGCTACCTAGAAAAGAACAAAAATTAATCAGAATGCAGATCCAAGTTTCCATATAAAATGAGGATAAGTAGTCTTTTTTCCCCAATTTGCTGCCAGCTGCACAGATCAATTAATTGCTTTTCACAATAAACCAATTTTTTTCTGACTCTGAAGCTAGTAAAGTTGAACTGAGTACTGATTTTATTTCAGGTGCCTTATTCAAACAGGCAGATTTGAAGAGAAAAAACTAGAACAAAAAGATCTAAGCACTGATCACAGAGTACTGGAGGAACTGAAAAAGATGCTATGTTTGAATAATTAATTAATTAACTGTGGTGTTACTACATACACAAAAGATTTAACAACAATCAGTTCAGATCAAACTGCACTGCTGAAGTAGTGAACCATTCACTGTGGACTGGAACAGCTCTGCTAATTAGCTAGAAAATCTGAGTCACCTCAGCTAAACGCAAAGTTGCAGAGAAAATTATTCTTAGAAGAATTGGGAAGCAGCACTCTGAGACTTATACCTTTCAAGTGCCATTGTGGAGGTTCAAAAGGTTATTTCAGAGAGTGTGGGATGAGCACACATTGCTGAACTGACCTGATCTCTAAAAAGAGCTGCAGCTTTGCTGTTGTATTTCTCTTGCATTGTCCAGCAGGGATCATAATCATCTTGAGACTCTAAGAACTCTCGAAATTTGCTGTTACCTCCAGCCTTCATTTTCTCCAGCTCGATATCCTTCCATTTGTCCATGGTTACAGAACGGACAAAACTGCAAAGCAGTTTAAAAAAAAATATGTAATTTAAATTGCAACTTGTTATAACAGCAGCCAAATAAATACAGCTTATTGTGACCTGGCTCAAGGGTTGGGAGTATAACATATAATATAGAAAGACAGATTATCACAAAGAAGGGGCTTGAATTGCACTGAAGTAAGCTAAAAATCAGGCCATTAATTGGCACATAAAGGAGACAATGAACAGAAAGCAAGTGACAGAAGCAGCAGCTTTCTTCACGGCCAGAAATTCATTTAACCCACTATGTAAAAGAAACCTTTCCTGTACTTCTTCCCTTTGCAATTTTATTTTCTTTCTTGTCCATTTAGACAGTTGGACCTGACAATCTTAGAGGGCTTCTCCAATCTTAATGATTCTACATTCACATTCTCAAGTCAGCTATTTCATTTTTATTTCATGTAACATATGGAATAGTTCCAAACTCTCATTTCTTATGCAATTCCTACTCACTAACAAGCTTCAAATCACCTCTTTGAAAAGCAAAGCATGCACTGGTGCATTGCCTCCTTACTTTGGTGATTGCCCTCCAATCCCTCTCTTCCTTTCCCATTTGAGTAATTATTCATGCTCTGCCCTTATTTTATATACACAGATTCCTGCTCGGTTGAGTTTGTTTCTTGGAAAAACAAAAAGTTATCATTTATACTACAAACTACAAAATCTCCTGAACAGAACAAAACTGTTGTATACACTTGCATACACTACAGAAACATTCTGTGACCACACTGTCTTTCTGCTCAACTCTCTAGCTGCTCTAGCACTACTTCACTTTCAATCAATACGGTTTATACAAGATTATAAGAACAGAGTACAAGGACTGGTGATAGCTGACTGCACAACCTCAAAGAGGAGCTAGAGCCACTGCCTTCTAGAACTGGACACACTGCAGCTGTATCAGCACAGCTCACACCTCAACCACGTATAGACAAGGTGAAGAGAGTAAATCTCCCTTTGGAGAGGAGCACGAAGCAAAACTACCAGTGAAATGTGGGAATTGAGGCATCCTGTACCCTTCTGAAACAACAGAGTGTGTTCCTAGTCAGGGGTAACCCAGAGCAGTTTGTGGTCTGCTGGAAAGGCTGACCTGAGGTGAACGCCCAAGCCACGGTGTTTTCCTGAGCACTCGAGGCAGATCCAGATTCCATAGGTCACACTCACCCACTGCGGGTTAAACGCACCACACTCAAAACAGACCTGCGAGAGAAAAACAAATTCTCTCTCACACTGAGCCATCACTTTTCCAGGTGAGGTTTTTCCACATCACAGTCCACAAAGGCAGAAAATAACTTCAGAAGGGGAAGTTCTCAGTGCCTGGAAATATTCTCCCCGACAGCATAAGCTTCCTTCAAATATTTAATTATGCAGCATGGAAAGAAATACTCATTAGCTTGTCTGACTTGGAATATAAAAATGACTGTACTGACTACCAAAACTAGCAAGAAATACAGATGAACAAACAAATTAAAGGCAAAGAATTCAACTCTTTCATTTCCATATTGTTTTGGAAGAGCAGAAAGTAACCAAACTGAATTCTTGAGGTTTTCTTAGCAAAATAAAGATCCAACATTTAAAGTTTGAAACATTCAGTAAGTCATGCTACACTTTGGTACTAAACTGATTTTTCTTTATAATAGCTTTATTGCTCATGCAGTGGAACAACTTGCTCTGCAGAGGCATCTGGACAGGCTGGAGCAATAGGCTGAGGTCAACTGTATGAGGTTTAACAGGGCCAAGTGTCAGATCATTAAAACCCCCTGCAATGCTCCAAGCTGGGGTCAAAGTGTCTGGAAACTGGCTGGGAAAATGATCTGAGGGTATTGGCCTCAAGTTGCCCCTGGGGAGGTTTAGATTGGCCCCGAGGAACAGTTTCTTCCCCCATAAGGGTTGTCCAGGCCTGGCTCAGGCTGTCTAGGCCACCGGTAGAATCCCCATGCCTGGAGATGTCGGGTGAGGGACAGGGGTTAGAGGGAACCTGGTAGTGCTGCGGAAGCAGTTGGACTTGATGATCTTAAAGGTCTCTTCCAATCAAAAAAATGTTGTGATTCCATAACCTTCAGTTCCCATGATTAGAATCGCCACTCAAGATTTCACACACCAATATAAAATAACCTGAAGCTGTCCATGGGCTATCACATTCAAGGATGCATTTAATGAAGCAACCTGAAATAGAGCTTTTTAATTAAGCTGTGCCAAAGACACCACTTGTTCAAGAGACTCCAGGGGTTACAGCATGACTAGAACTTCTGAAAGAGCTGTCAAATATGCAGCGAAGTGTTACAAACCAGCTACTGGAACCAACACAGATGTGGGATACCCAAAGCTGTGTGTTACCATCAGCTAAGAAATGCTGGTAGTGGACCCCAAAATCCACCTGGAGCAGGTAAAAAAATTCCATTCTATAAAATCAAACAAAAGATGATTGTGGTTTTCTTACATTGTTCTCATCTTGTGCTCTCACTTCCTTAAGAACTTTCCTTGTTCTTGGACTTGCCATGATTCTGCAAAGGGGGAAAAAAAAACAACTAAGTCATACCCAAGGATTTGATACTGGTAAGAAGGTTGGTACCTTACCTGAAACAGTTTAAACCACCAAACTACAACTCACTGCAAGGGGAGGAAAGAACAAACCAATCACCGTTAACACCCACAGCTGTACTCTTCCCAGTTACTTTGTACATTTTAGGCAATTTAGTCATCTTTAACCCACTCTCAGGGAACATGTTATTCAGGAATAGCTAGAAGACGGACGTGATAAACACAGAAACTCTCCCATGGTCTATTTTGTATCAAACCAGACTCTCACTTGATGCTGCTCAGGCCCCTCTGCTACAGGATCTGAAAGCACTAGAAGATCCAAAGAAATTGTGATTTTTTTCCCCCAGGTATTGAGTTTGCTCATCAACTGAATTCTAAAAAAAAAAAAAAAAAACAAAAAACCAAGGCAAGTGCCTTTCTGGCAGACCACATCATCTTACTCTATTTACCAAGCATGGAATGCAGCAGCAGGGAGGTACATCAAGCTACAGATACAGATAAAGTTCACATTAAGTTAAAAAAAAAAAAAACAAGTGACTCAAACACAACACACAGCCTGGAGAAAGTCCACAAAACACTCTTGACTACAAACGTAGGGTGAAACAATAAGTTCACATTTCCAATTGATTTGGTAGAATGGTGGTTAAATTAACTTAAAGTAACATAACTTTTTGCTCTTTACTTCTAGCCATCCTTCCACTTCTACTCCAGAAAACAAGTATCTAAGACTTAATAAAAGACAGAGAAGTCATTAGGCTGATGAAAAACTACCAGCTATGGAGGTTAAGCTTACTGGTCAGTCACGACACAGAGCAAAACACAGAAGGTCCATGTTTCATCAAACACTGGTCTGACTTCACACAAGTCTTGGACACTTGCCAACTGCACTGCTTGATTAAACCAGTCGTGAATTTGTAAATTATCCATAGGGTTAACAGATCTTGCAATACTTTTAGCAGGTAAATGATTATGTACAATTGCTGCAACCCACTGGGGATGGAAGGAGAACCCAACTTTAATTAGAAAAGGCTGTTTCAAAAAGAAAATTGTCACAGTTACAAAATGTGCATGAACATTGACTTCTTAGAAATCTAAAGTAAAGCAGCTTCCTCCAAAGTGCAGCCACGCAGTACAATAAATGCAATTATACACTAGCTAAGACTGATCCTGAAAGAAATAAGCTCAGCATTGTACCTAAGTATTGTTGTTGCTGAAAGGTGAAGTTATCTGTGGCAGAACTTGCTGCCTGCTTTCTCAAGCGCCAATTCCTTTGTGAATTAACTTGTTGGCTAATTCTGTGTAATTTACGAGATACGGTTTTTTTCAGCATAATTTACAGTACATTCTGGAATCCCCAATATAAGGCAGATGTAGAACTGCTGGAGTGAATCCAGAGGAGGCCACAAGGATGACCCAAGTGCCAGAGCAGCCCTGCTCTGCGAACAGGTTGAGGGAATTTGGGATGTTCAGTCTGGAGAAGGCTCCAGGGGGGCAGCTTCCAGTACTCAAGGGGGTTACAAGAAAGCTGGTAAGGGACTTTTAATGAGGAACACTAGTGATAGGATATGGGGGAATACCTTCAAACTAGAAGACGGTAGACTTCTTAGGAATAAACTCCTCACTCAGAGTGCTGAGGCACTGGAACAGGTTGCCAGGGGAGGTTGTGGCTGCTCCATCCCTGGAAGTGTTCAAAGCCAGGTTGGGTGGGGCTCTGGGCAACCTGGTCTGATGAGAGGTATTGCTGCTCATGGGAGGGGGAGTGGAGATGTTCTACTGATCTCTAAAGTCTCTTCCACCCTAAACCATCTAAGAGTCTCTTCTGCCTTTCAATCTTAATTAATTTGTATTAGACAAAACCAAAGAAGTTGCAGGGGGATGAAAAAGTGGTTTAGACCATAAAGGTTACTGGAACTAATTTTTGAGTCATCCTGCACCAAACCAAAACTGAAGAGAATTATTTCTATCAAGAATCTAAAGGAAATTGTACTGCTTTCAGAAAAAGAAACCAAAGTGGATAATGGTACACACTCGGGCCAACAGCATTCCAGTAACATGTGAGGGGGGAGACTGTGCTACTCACAAGCCACGTTTGCTCGCATGTCACATGAGGACCACAAGCACAGTGACACAAATTGAATTCACTTCAATTCCACAGATTGACACTAGCAAAGTAAGGGATAAATCTTCCTCTGCAGTAGAGCAGTTAAGTAAACAAGTCAGCAGTAACAGACAAACAGCTGTGTCCTCCTTTTTAACTTTTTTGTTACAGTCTCTTCACACAATAATCCCCTTTCCTTGAGACTGTATTTCCCCAGTGACTTCTTGTACATGATGAGTTACAAGGTCCCTTTCCTTGGCTGGTTGCTCATTCCCCTCACAGCTATCCCCTTATTTACCATTTTTAACTTCCTTTTTCCCAGGATTCCATTCACAACAATAATAAGCAAAAGACTTCCAGCCTCACTGGCAACAATCACTGCTGGAAAGCCTTTTCCCACTCCAAATCTGCCCAAGCCAGGAATTTTCTGCGGAGCAGTGCGAGATGTCCGCCTTACAACAGTCCACATCCACATCATTTCAGTGTTTGCACATAGTAGGAGTCCCAGATCTCCAACTCCAAGAAAGCAGATGTCTTTGGGTCAGCCACAACTGGTTATTATTATAAAGACTTCTTAAAAGAAACCCATTGTCCAGCTACAACCTCAACAAATGCCCTTTCCAGAAGCAACAAACTTCCTGACTAAACCAACCACTGCTGTATGGAGAGAAAAAAAAGCTTCATCCACACAGTATCATCCAAGAAAAGAAGGACGTAATAATGACCACCAGATTCTCACTTTTCTCTCCTCCATCAAAGCCTTCAGAAATGAAAGGGGGCAAGGAAGAAGGCACAGTCTAAGCTTTCTAACAGATAATATCTTTACAGGTTCTATTTTTATTGACATCTGCCCACAAAATGATCAAATTCTCATTGTTTAACACCCAAAAGCTGAGCCCTAGCAGCTCATTGGGCATGCAGCCACAGGGCTGTTTAAGTTTCAGGAGTAAATACTGAAGCAACAACCATGCAGACACCTTAAACAAACATGCATTGGCTTGGCCTAGCATAAATTGATATGCACAGTAAAGACAATGTTTATTTACTTTAGGAATAAGTTTTGAAGAATGGTTTTTTTTTTTTTGGACTAATGGTTCCAAGATGGAAAAAGACACAGACCAACATCACACTCCTACTTCCTCAACAATCAGTTTCCAGATCAAAGCCTAGATGTGCACCATGAGTTGCCACATTAGGAATCTTTAGGTTGCTAAAAGCAAGACAGCTGAAGTGGAACTAGATACTTCTAAGACCAAATGAGCTACAATTGGACTTTGCTCCTCTGACGTAGCAACAAATACACACAGCTCACCTGTAACGTTCTTCGCTACTCTGTAGATGACAACTAAGCGGATGACGTGGTCCTGAACGACAAAATCTCTTTTGTTGGAAGAGACTTACAAGATCATCAAGTGCAATTGTTAACCCAGCACCGCCAGGTCACCACTGAACCATGTCCCTTAGTACTACATCAATATGTCCTTTAAATACTTCCACAGGCAGCCTGTTCCAATGTTCAGTGACCCTTTCAGTGATTAAATGCTCCCAAACTTCCAGCCCAAACCTGCCCTGGGGCAACTTGTAGCAATTTCCTCTAGCCCTATCATTTGCCAGCAGGTAGAAGAGGCTGAGACCCTCCTCTCTCCAACCTCCCTTCAGGTAGCTGTAGTTGGTAGCCTCCTTAAGCCTCCTTTTCTCAAAGCTAAACCCCCCCCAGTTCCGTCAGCTATTCCTTCGAGCACTTGCACTCCACACCATTGAAATCATAAAATCGTTTAGGCTGGAAGAGACCTTTAAGCTCAGAGTCCAACCCTGAACCCAACTGTCTCAAGCCTGCTGCTAAACCCTGTCCTTACTAAGCTCCAGATCTACATGACTTTTAAACACAACCAGGGATGGAGACTCCAACCCCTCCCTAGGCAGCCCATTCACAATCTTCGTTACCCTTCTCTGGCCACACTCCAGCACCTCGATACCCCTCCAGTAGTGAGTGGCCCAGAAATGGACACAACACTGAAGGTGCCACCTCACCAGTACCCAGTACAAGAGGACAATCACTCCCCTACTCTTGCTGGCCAAATCAGTGCTGACACAAGCTTCCTGGCCACCTGGTCGCACTGCTGGCTGCTATTTAGCCGGTTGTCAACCAACACTCCCAGGTCCTCAGGGCTCCCTGTAGGTCCCACCAGAGCAAAAAGACCACAGAGACCTGAAGAAACACTCCGAGACACCGTGCCCCGTGCCCACGGCGCTGGCTAGGTTAACAAACAGATATCACAGAGACAGCCGCCTGTTTGTTTTAAATCGTGCGGTTTGAAGCTCAAGGGCCTTACCAAGGGCTTCGGAGTTGGGGGGGATCGTGGAGGCCAATTCCTTCCCTGTGAGATGCGGCTCCCTCAGAACATGGCCGCGACCCCCACAACCAGCGGCCTTTCCTTCCTAGGAATTAAAAAAAATAAAGTCTAGATAAAGAGACAATAAAATAAAGAGGGAAAGGCCGAGGCCTCCCCCGCCACGACACCAGCACCTCTGGCCCTCCAGCGCCTACCCCGTTCCCTCACGGCGCAGCCGCTGCGTTCCCCGCCCCTTTCCTTCCTCCCGGCGACGTAGCGGAGCCGCGGGGGATTGTGGGAGCGCAGGTTAACCCCATCGATGCTGGGGGAAAATCGGGAGTTGAGGTGAAGGGGTTGGCCCTAGAGGGCAGTTGTGGTGTAGGGTCGTTTAGGATGGAAAAGCTCGTGGGGTGGAGTCCAAGCGCTGCCCCAGCACTGCAGGTCCTCGCTAACCCCTGTCCCTCACCCCACATCTCCGCAGCTTTGCAACCCTCCAGACACAGAGACTCTCCTACTGCCCTGGGCAACACTTTAGGGGGAGAAATTGTTTCTTAAGGACAACCTAAACCTTCGCTGGGACAACCTGAGGCGATGTCCTGTTCACTTGTTCCTTGGGAGAAAAGACCAATCCCCACCTCACTCCAACTACCTTGTTAAGGAGTTGCAGACTGCAATAAAGTCTCCTCTGAGCCTCCTTTTTCCCAATTAAGTCCCCCTAGTTTCCTCAGCTGCTCTTCAGAGCTCTTTGCCCTTCTGTGGATGCACTCCAGCCCCTCAATGTCATTCTTGTATTGAGAGAACCAAAGCTGACTCCAGGATATGAGGAGGGGTCTCTCCAGTGCCCAGTACAGGGGGATGATCCCTGCCCTGGTGCTGCTGGTGACAGCAGTGCTAACACAAGCCAGGATGCTGTTGGCTTTCTTGTCCACCTGGGCACACACTGGTTCATCTTCTGCCACTGTTTGCAAACAACCCAGGTCCTTTTCTGCAGGTCAATTTCCAGCCACTCTGACCCCAGCCTAGAGGGTTGCAGGGGGTTGTTATGACCCAAGTGCAGGACCTGGCACTTGACCTTGTTAAACCTGATGCCACTGACCTCAGCCCATCGATCCAGCCTGTCCAGATCCCTCTGCAGAGCCTCCTTACCCTTTAGCAGATCAACACTCCTGCACAACTTGGAGTCCTTAGGTGGGAAGAGGACCCAGAGCTGCTTTGCAGTGCCCAGAGAGCACATTTCATTTATGCCATCTCTAATGCCTTTTTAATCATCAAGTGTAGCAGACACAGAGAAATGCTTTAGTATTTACATATGAGTCCCACTGAGACTATCTGCTGCTCATTCCAGTGCAACCCCTAGCCTGGTCTTCATCATTAACAAGTAGACTATTATCTTGCTATCAGTGCACAGGAAATTAACAGGAGCCATTTTCATTAGCATTAATGGTAGCTCCATACATAACCTCCTTGCATCAACGAGAACATAATGGGCCCTTAAATGTGAAGGATAGAGAGAGGGGTATGAGATACAAAGCAAACTCAGCCTAAATAATTTGCTCTTCCAGTCAAGGAGAAAGTGGTCTCTGCTGATAAGCACCATTATTTTCTGGTAAACACGAACTAATGGGCAGCAAGGTTCCCATTACACAGACGCTGTATTATAGGGCCTAATGAGAATGTGAATCTTACTTTTTCTGTATAATTCGTAGATACTCCAGTGACTTGTGGTGAAGGTTCTGCAGCAGCTCTGGCGGGGTGCATTGCGTGTGGAATACTCAGATGCTCACAGCCTCAGGGGAGCAGTGTTGGGCAACATTTTTCATCCGTTGTGGTGCTTGTCCAGCAGACTGATGCCTCCCATGGTCTTAATTTACCAAACACACATGTTCACGCTCTGTCCAGGCAGCAAACTCTTGCAAAGGCAGCTTTGTCTTCCTGGGAACAGAACTGCTACCACCAAAGGAGCATAAAACCCTGCTGCTCTGTACACTAAAGTAATAATATTGCGGTTTCCCCTGAAGTAGGAGGTATCTTTAACCCGTGATGTAAGGAGTCCTATGTGAGGGAAGGCAGCAGGATGGGACTGTCTGGTTGTCAGGAGGAATGACGGGAAGCCTCAAACATCTGCCTTTCTCAGCAAGCCCACGAGCACACGCCATTCCCTGGCAAGTCCTGTTTGCTCCACTGGCAGAATTTGGGATGGGTGCATAGCTATCTTCCCATCTCTGCAATGTGTGGCAAATATCTGTTCTAAGATAACAGAAAAGGCCAGCAAGAAACCTTTACAAGTTTTATTCCCTACTTCTTCCCCTTCTCTAGTGATGAATTGATTCTAGCCTGAAATGACAAATATTTTTAGCACAATTGCCATTGTTGTACTTGTTATGCCCGCTGCCAAGCACGTATGAAATGTGTTGATAAGGAACAGGTTACAAGACAAAATAATAAGCTATAAGGCAGGCACGGTCTCTTTGAGCTGTTTTCCATTTTGAGATTTTTTCAGATAGAGATTATTTAGCTGGCTATGAGAGGATGATGGTCAAACGTGTAAAGGGGAGCTGAACTGAGAGTACGGAAAACAAAGTCCAATTCTGCATAGATTTGACGAATATGTGCACCGTAATTGCAGTGAGGAAGACTCAACTTTTGCGAGTGAAAGCTTATTAAGAAAACCTACCTAATGTGCAATTTTGCTTGTACATTAATGATTTTGGACAATGGCATCAAAACTTCATAGCTAAAAACATAAAAAAATAACCTCTCTGGAAGTGATTTAAAGCCAGGATAATTCATTTTCATGTTTCACCTCTCTTACAGAATTCCCAACCCCTTTCCAATCTACTGATAAAACTTGATTTTGGCTATGAAATATTGCAGTCCCTCAGGTAAGTGAAGCGGTGTCACTGCTCAGGTTAGGTTGCACACAAATACCTCACAGATTCTCTTCTCAAACAGCTGGCAGTACAAGGATGGTGCTGGGAGGAATTCCTCACTTATTTCTCATAGCTCTTCAAATATTGAAGAAAGAGAAGCACCAAATTCCTTATTACCACCTCTTTTAATTATTTTCATTATTAATAATTTTATTTTTTACTTATTTTTATTTTTACTGTTACTATCTTGTTATTACCCCCTGTGTGGGCTGAAGATAGCACTCGGTACTAGCAGTGAATACTTGTCATGGCCTGGGAAGCTGCGAGTTTTTACTGCCTTTCTCTCTCCCAACACACCTGAGATTAGCCACTACATCAGAGTGAGGTGCAGGGTGTCACATAGATACCCTTGTTAGATAAATCTCTTAAATAAATCGGAAAAGCACAGAGCAAGGAACATGCCTGTTGGTGTGATACATTTCACCATTCATGTTCTGTGCTGTCATTACTTGTGACTTACGTAACTACAGCTGTGACAATAATCATAATAAACCCCTGAACTCAGCCCTTTTGGCTCCATGAGCAGTCTCATTAACTGATGGGTGATAACACCCTTCTCTCGCGGGGTGTTCTGGTGCATCAGTGTCGCATGCTTTGAATCGCAGCGCCCTGCACAGGGTAATTGGGTTGTCACCAGGGCCACCAAAGACTCGATCTCATTTTTAACTTCACAGACTTGACAACTCTGAGTGACTTCAAGGAGCATCTTATTTCTGTACACACTGCAAGCTCCAGCACTGAATTTCATGTCCAGCTCTTCAAAGCACAGACAAGACCAGGAGAGTAATCAACCCCCACCCTTCCACTGCATATTTATAGGATATTCACTTCACATTTGAGCTTGCTGTGCCCACTGCTCCATGCAGCTGGGAGTGCATTTTAATGTGTGCTTTTCTACTATCAATCAGGTTCCTACAACATCCTTTCATTATGTTTCTCTACTTCAGAGCTAGAGCTCAGGAAAAGCTTAAGCAGATACTTGTATTTAGAGACCCGTGTAGACCTTCTCCCTATTCAGAGTCTTTTTCATTTGAAGAATGAGGCAACATTAGTAAACTCTTCATACAAGACAGCAGGAGAGCTTACCTCTGCTTTGAAACAGCAAATAGAAAAGCAAAAGCCTTTATTTATCAAGCAGCTACTGCCACTCATGACTTCAGTTTTGTGTTAATGTCAACACGCTGTCACGTCACAGTGAAAGCCACTAGAGAGTCCATCTAGCATGGGCTGGGAAGGATGAAGATCCTGGAAGTGCTTCTGGCTGCCTGTACCTGCTCTGTGGCTGAACTTTGGGAGACTGGTTCAAGTGGCTTATTTCCAAGGCAATTAATTCTTTCTAAAGTAAATGCGAGCAGCAAATGCACCTTCAGCCTGGCGGCACCTGACACTGCTGACTTCATAATACACGTTAGCTCTCAATGGCCAGGACTGGGGAGAATGTTACTGAAAACAGGGCAGAAAAGCATTTCTGGATGTGCAGGTGCAGCTCCTGCCTGTGTGGTTATCCCACCTGCTCAGATACGGCAGTTCCTGACACTGTACACTCCTGTACCCGCTGCTCTAGGTAGGTGTCCTTCAAAAGACACTGAAAGAAACCAAAAGATTTCTTCTCCATCATATCACACAAGGCTTGTTAAATTGGCTTTGGGAAGTTCATAATCATTTGAGGGGAAAAAAATTATTCCTAAGCAAACAGGGAAACAGCTTGTCTAAAGAAAGTGCCCAGAGCCACTGCCCATAGCTGTTCTCACCCTTCTGGCTCTTTTCTCGTCACATCATTTGAGAAATGCAATTGTTGCATGGAAACCTTGGATAATCATTCAGTATCAATACCCTGGGAGCTGGGCAGCTGCATTGAATTATTCCTTGGTCACACTGCCTGGGGAAATTGCAGCTGGAAATGTGGTTGCAGTCATGCCAGGGACTCAGATTGCATGGGCTGAGCTGCTGGGGCTGTCAGCTGGGACAGCTTGGCTTGTTCTGCACCGTTAACCCTTCGAGTCTCTATGTTCTACCTTTGTTATCATGGAGAAGTAGAAAAAGTGTTCTCTGAAAGACTGCTTTAAGGGACATTATGGCAGAATTGTTGAGACATCTTATTATTTAGCTGTAAAAATGTGAATTTGAACCTTGATTCCACTGTAGTGGTAAATGGTGGGGGAGCAATACCAGTCATGTTTCCTCTGTACAAGCCCTTGATCATACAAACAAAGCAGTAGTATCAGCTTCATGTGGACAAATTGTTATTCTGACGTACTGAAGAACTTCATGGTTCTGCCTTGTTCCTCTACCATCCTCCACTTGCTTATCAAAGACTGATGAGAATTAGTTGTGCTGCTGAGCAAGTGACTATCAGGGAATTACAAATGCAGGATGTAGGTGATGGTGGGGTAGAAGCACCAAAAAGCCCGATTAGAAGACACCTCTCCCCCTCAACATCTAAGACTTCACAGGGATCAGAGGGAAAATGAGAGATTTCACACACCCATTCTAATAAACTTTACAGACTGCCCTGGGCTGCTGGAGAACCATTTCAAAGCACAGAAGCCACTGGAATTGTTTCCTTTCTTGTGCAGTGATGAGAGCAGTCTTTAAAACATTGTGCTTTGGTCTCACGGGGCTTTTTTATTCTGCGATGAATTCACCAGGCTGCAAAAGAAGAGGATGAGCAGAAACTAGTTCCCTTGGACATTATCTGCTGAGGATGTGTTACTATGACGCTGCTCACTTTGGGGTTCTCTGGTCCCTCTGGGGAGAACCGGGACATGTCTGTGCTATTGCCACCTCTCTTAGGTCTTCTACTCTGATAGTCTAGGCTTCAGCTGGCTTCAGTCCCAGGGCAGCTGAGCTATAACAGCTCTCTAGTTATTACCCCAGGGTAATGGAAAGTTTAAACAATTACAAGTTTAAAATTAGAAGGTCGGAAGTCCTTGCCCTTTTTTCATGATCTCTCTAGCTGGCTCAGTAATCTTTTTCTATGTAAAAAGGCTTCAGTCAGACACAGGGGAATATCCCAAAGTCCAGTTCTTATACCCAGATGCAGCTGCCCAAGCTGAGCGGTGACAACCTCTGGTCGTCAGCAGTCAGGTCCTGTCACATTTCTCCTCTGAGGAGCCAAGGCTGAGGCTCATGACCTGTCCCCTTCCCTCCAGGAAGATGATTTATCCCAATCCATTTGTACCCATACACCTTTTAAGCACCCACAGTGACCTGTGGCAGGAAGCTGTGCAGCTCACCCAGCTCTTAACACAAAGACTTTCCAACTGACGGTTTCTAATGTGTCCCCTGCGCAATCCTGCTGCACATGGTTGAAAGTTGCCATCCGTCAGGCAACTGGCAGCAGGTTCTACTTCTAATTTGTGGCAGAGCAATCCAGTGTGACCTGCCACCTTGGGAAGGCTGCTGTCTGCCCCGAAGGTGGGCGGGGGGCTGGCTGATTAGCCCATAAGGCCATAAAGCACTGAGACAGGCACGTTTTGCCTTTTAGGATGCGGTGTTTATCAGGTTGGAGCACTCTGGCACTGCAGTGTTTGATCTGGTGTCTGTAAAGGCCCTGCGACCCAGATGAGGTTATTAAAATGGAGAGGAGGTGAATGTAAATTAACTGAGCAGAATAATGCACCCCGTGTGTATCGTGGGATGTGAGACCATCGAGAGCTTTCAGCAGCTGTGACAATTACAGGGTTTGAGCTGTGAAGAGACGTGTCCCCAGCTAATACTTTTAGCCTCTATTGCTCATCTTGATCTGTCAGAGCCTGGAGGCTGCGGATATGAGAGATAACAAGCTGTGGTAAGATACTGCTGCTTTGTTTCAAGCTTGCTCACTTTGCTTCTTGAGTTCTTCTGAAGTAAACCTATGATTTCAGGAACAAATTTGGATGCAACCACTTGGAACAAGTGATAATGTAGTCCCGTGGTCACAGGTTTATCTGCCTTAGCAGTGTAGCTGGATCCACACAACCCCCTCAGCACAACAATTCTGGATGTGAAGAGGTTCCTGAATCAGGCACTGGATGAGAGAAGAGAACAGGGTATTTTGATCTCTGGAGCATCATTTGAACCTGAGGATGAATTGGATTTCATTCTCTCCATGAAGTCAGGAGGTGACCAGCGTGTGAATCAGGATCTTAAAGTGAAGGGACATCCTCAGGAATTAAAGGAGACAAAAAGACACAACCAGAGTCAATTAAAAATCCAGAGGCACAGCATTTGGAGAGGACTGTGGTAAAGGCTGCTTGACCAGTTCCTTTTTTTTGGACTTCTCCTGATGGCTGATGGAGAGGGTTGGAGCTGGCTGTGATTGCCTCACTTTGTCTTTACGCATCAGGGATCAATATCGCTGCTGAGAATCTCTATCCAAAACCCATTAATCAGGAGAAATCCTTCTTGACTGATCACTTGAAGCAAAATTTTGCCCATCAAAAGCTGTGGATGAGGTTATAATCTGGGAGTAAAAAATTCATGATACTGAGACATTTTGGGTTTCTGTCCTTTTTCTCTGCTGGTTTAAAGCTGTAGTTTGGTTTATAAGTTAAACTCTCAGGTTAGACGTGCAGGAATTCAGATGGGTCAAGGCTTCACAAGGGTTTTGGGAGATGCTGGTAGTTGCTGTGGCAGCCTTGGTAATCTACCTGCTCATTAAATAAACCTTATTAGGGTCTAAGTTGTACATGTTTTATTCACTTACTATTTTCTGAAGGTCTGTAGGAGACTTTTTAATTAGCCTGCAAAAGAGCAACCAAAAACCTCAACCTGGTGTCAGGACACTCCAGCTCAATGCACCTGCTCCGATCTCCAGAATGAGGACAGATTGGAGACCACAGGACTGAAGCAAGTGTCCAACTTTGAACATGGGAGCAGCGCCACTGAAATCAGTGAGGATACTGGGATATGTCTCTCTGTGTCCAGGCCTCCTGCTGAATGCGGATTATAAGGTCAGGCTCTGGGAGTTTCGTGTCTCTCTTTGAAATATAGGTTACACTATCCCCGTGGTTTCACTCTGTTACAAGCTGAGGGGAGCTGGTATGTTTTCTTTCAGGAGCTTGTGGAGCCTCAGCCTTTTTCTGAGCTTATCAAGGTAAAAGTATAGGCAGAAAAATTCCCGTTTATGTGAGATGAGGTGTCCAGCAGCAATACTTTTCACTGCTTCATGCACTGTGTCCTCTGTGGCACCACTGAGCTGGAAAATAGCTGCTCACGGGAGGGCAGCTGAAGCAGGAGGCAGAACAAGAGAGGCAGGAAACCTTGAGAAATGGCACAAAGGCCAGGAACTAACTGTTCAATTGCAACCCAGCCTTCCCCATGCTGTTCCCAGCGGTTGCCAGAGCCCATAACACAACCTAGCCCAACCCCAGCCTGGACTCCAGCTCCTGTTTTAATGCTGATGTCAGGTTGCCTGACCCTGTAACTCAGAGAGCAACCTCCTTATGCAGTTTTTAAGGAGTACTTAATCTGCATTCATAAAAAGATAAACTGTCTTTTGTCCCTATTGCATCCAAACTCCATCTTCCTAGGAATATAAATGCTTCAGAAGCTTCTTCAGTCCACTGTTTTCCAGGTGAAGTTAATTGGTTTCATCTCCGGGGGTGTTCCTTTCACCTATAAGAAAATGGGTTTGATTGTACCTGACTGCATCCCCTGGTTATGCACAGTGCACGGGTCAGATAGTCAATAAACCTTACCATTTAAAACCAGTAGGACTCAGAGACTGTCTCCTCACCTCAGGTATTCAGAGTTTGCTTGTTTGTTTGTTCTGTCTCTCCTTGGGGCTGATTTGAATAACAATAATGTTGTTAATATTAGGGGTTTGACACAGAGACCACTTCGGGACTAATCCCGCTTCCTTAGGGTATAGTCGGGCAGTGCTATCCTCAGTGACAGAACTTGATTCTATTGCTGCTGCTGCCTTCTCCTTCTCACACCACTTCAATAAACAGTGTGAAGTGCTTATTTAAAAGCAAAGCAGACCTGGTCACTTGTGGTATGAGGTCACACCCTGCTTTTGGGAAGAGAAGCAAAACCCTGACTTGCTTCAGAGGAGAAAGGAGCAGCCTGAGAGTGATAGAACAAACCGTTGTGTGCTGCAGATTGCAGAGATGGCATCATCACCAGATGAGTGTCTCCCAAATCTTCTTATCCTGTTGTGCTGAGCTTAGCATCTGTCCCAGTCCCAGTGCATGGTGTGACCAGCTCCTCAGGCTGACCAGAGATGTGGATGGCAGTGAGGGATGACCCAAGATCATGTCTTCAATCCATGCTTTTCCACCTGCAGAGGACACAATGTGAACAGCTGGAGTGCGTGAAGGAGATGGTTGTGTGCTTGTTGAATTCATTCCATCTGCAGTTTAAATGGACTGAGTTGCTTTCCCACAGATGCAGGGTTTGGTGAGTGGTTCCTAGGTAGTGCTCAGGTAGAATCTCTTATTGGAAGAAGAGGGATGGTCCCTGATATTCTGCTGCTACCACTCCGTTGTGATTTGCTCTCAGCCCTGGGCATTTTGAAGAATTCCTCCCCCCAATTCTGAGGTTGCCTTCCACATGCACTCTCCCTGATGCATTTTGTGAGAAGAATCAATGTATTTATAGACTAATTCTAGACCATGATTTTTAGGCTTCGTTACTTTTAGGGTGAGCAGGACAGCACCCGCAGGCAGAGAGACATCCTGCCCTGACCCCCCCAGCCTAGGTACAATGCATTCCATCAAGGAAAATGGGACATCTAGATACCATCTACGAGGCCATCTAGTGACAAAACGAGGGGTATTGGTTTCAAGGTAAAAGATTTAGATTGGATCTCCAGAAGAAATTTCTCCCTGTGAGGGTGCTGAGGCACTGGAACAGGTTGCCCAAGGAGGTTGTGCCTGCTCCATCCCTGGAAGTGTTCAAGGCCAGGCTGGATGGGGCTGTGGTCAACCTGGTCTGGTGAGAGGTGTCGCTGCCTATGGCAGGAGGTTGGAACTGGGTGATCGCTGAGGTTCTTTCCAACCCAAACAAGTCTGTGATCCTGTGAAATACAGCACCAGAAGCTGATCTGCCAGCTCTCTGCGGGGCACCCGGAGCAGCCCTCGTCGCACTGCCTGGCTCTGCCCCGCCGGGGAGGGCTCTGCCCTTGGAGGTGGGGACCAGCAGCTTCCCTGCCCCTCCAGCCCAGCCCACCCTCGGGCCAGCAGCCGCCGGCGGAGCGTTTCCCTTTTAAGCCGTGGACCCACTTGCCTCCTCCCCGGCTCCCTGAGGGGCTCCGACAGCCGCCACCCCCTTCCCTCCCTCCTCCTTCTCCTCCACCTCCTTCTCCTCCTTCTTCCCTCCCTCGGTCCGTCCCTGCCCGCTCCCAGCGGCGGCAGCTGCGGGCCGGGGCAAGGAGAAGCCCCAGGGCGATCCCGGTTGTCCCTGTGTGTCCCCACACCCCGGGATTGGGGACCATGGGATGCTGCACCGGGCGCTGCACCCTCATCTTCCTTTGCGCGCTGCAGCTGGTAAGTGGGACCGCTCCGGGCTTTGCGGGGGAGAGAAGCGGGGAATGAGGGAGGAGGATCGGAACAAACCCCCTAGCTCTGAGCCCGCTGGTCCCGGGGCTTGTGAAGGCTCCGGTTCTTCCTCAAGTTCTTATCGGAAGAGGGATGCGGGATGTGCCTGGCTGCGAGGAGGAATAAAGTGATGCTTAAAAGTGGGAGAAAGGCTTAGAGAAGAGCAAAAAGCAAAGCAAAAGTTCTCCATTCATAAGTTTGTGCTTATAAAAGCCACTAAAAAAAAAAAAATATTGAAAATAATTTGTGAGAAGGTACTTAATTCGTACCAAAACCCACCCGAACCTTCAGCCTCTCGCTGTCCTGCTGAAAGACAGGGCTCCCTGGTGTGTGCATCCCCCTCCTTTCTTGTCCTCCTATTTCTTGCTCTTCCCAGTGTGTCTCCCTTGTCCCTGCACAGGAGGTTCTGTGCTGCCTTGCAAGGGTTGATCTCAAGGCTCCCCAGGATGAAGAGTTTGGATAGAAGGTGCTTATCAATACACCAAGTATTTATGGAGGAAAAAACTTGGCAGGGTGCGGGCAGTGTTGGTCGGTGATGGCTGTGGGTCTTCCATCCCCATGACATCTGCGTCCCCGAGAAAGCAACAGACAAAGGTCTGCTTGTTCCCCCAGTGTCTGTGCATCCAGCAGGGATCTGGAGGGTCCCCTGCTTGTCAAGAGCTAATGGCCTCCAGGGCTCCTAGAGCCTTGAAAAGCCAATGACAGCCCTGATGTGTTTGATTTTATGTCTTTCTCCCCAATTTGCTGTGTTTCGGAGCAGTAGCAGTGGGCAGGGAAGGGCAGAGGCACCCTCCTGAATTCTGTTCAATAGTAAGTTGGTGCCAAGGAGTGAGTCTAGTTAAAACTCTTTGTTTTGGAGTTGTTCTTGGTGCCAGCGGCGTGGCTTTGGCAGAGGTACGGCAAGCGGGCACATTGCGGGAGAGACCCTCCTCCTAGAAATAAACAGGAACTTGCTAGTTTTTATGAAAAAGAAACTACCAACCTAAGACTGAACGGGAGGAGGGTGGAAACACAACCTTGTTAGCTCTAACTGGCACCGTTTGAAGATGTGGATGGAAGATTTGACTTGGAGTTAAACAAAATACAGAACACAAGTGGTGGGTTTTCTCGCACAAAGCGTCTCGCCAGGCATATTTATGAGCTGGGCTGAATGGCTAGGGAGTGTATTTAGTCTCCTGGATTATTTCTTTTGATTTTTCACCCATGATCACAGAAGAAAGAAGCTGTACCCTGTATTACACTAGAAATTGGCACCTCATCACTCGCTGTCTTTTAAGCCCATCACTGGGTCGCACTCACACATGCTGGAAAAAATAATTTAGAAAGAAGACAGAAGCAAAAGCCATGGGCTGCTGCTGCTGTTCTTATTTCTGACAAGCGTGGGAGTTTTCTCGTATCCAAGATACGGCGACAAAGAACCCCCAGCATTTGATTTTCCTCAAGACCCTCCTACTTGAAGAAAAGAATCAGTTTGGCTCATTCTTAAGCAAGTTTGGATGCCTCAGCCGTAGTGATTTCCCATGGCACTTGCTGGGTGAATTGGTAGAGCTGGAAAAATGTGAGCTATGGTGAGGGAATTCCTGGAGCCCTGCTCCGATGGGGGTGAGGTCAGGAGATCCTGGCTGGTTCCCAGCAAGTGCTTGGGTGAGGGTGAGACCCAGCCTGGTGGGTTTTTATATATTAAATATTTTAAAGGAAACTTTGTAAGCCCTCCCCTTGCTTCCCCACCAGTTCAGCTGAGTGACCTGCAGGCCCCGCTGCTGCTCAGGGTGGGATCTAAGACAAAATACCCAAGAGATCAGGCCAAGATCATCAATAAATTATAATGACGTGAACTTCCTTTGTTCCTCTCATATCTCTGCTCTGCTTCATTTGATACTTTGAACCCTTCATGCTCTTCCCTGTGTGTTGCCAAGCCCCGTGTCTCCCACTGCTGGAGTCCCAGGGGTGAAATCCTGGCTCTGCTCTGGTCTGTAGAGGTTTTGCCTCTCACTTAGATGGGGAAAGGATTTTAGTGCTGGGATTTCCCACTTGGGTTTTGCAGCCCACATGTTCTCATGTCTGATCCTCAGGGCTTCACAGAGGCTTTTCTACATGATGCATAGGAACAAAAAAAACCTCCCAAAAATCAAATTAGGGATTTGAGTCGCAATGCTTTGTGGAGGGATTGTTTTATTTAGGTGCAAGGAGTTGAGTCAGCATGTGGGGAAGTAGTTGCATGCTGCAGCCTCAACATTTCCCTGGAAAAAAAAAAGGGGGGGGGGCGCAGAATCCAACCGCATTCATCACGGCAGTGTCTGCTCCCAAAGAAAAGTTTGTGATCCAGTCGGGGGCAGGACGATGCGCGTGAATTGAATAGCAAGTACATCGCCAGCCCCCCAAGGGCTGAGCTCTCTTGGCGCAGATAAGGGGAGGAGAGGAGCCGCGTGCGTCTGTCTGAGGGAAATCAGAGTTGTCTCCCCAGCGATTTGCTAATCAAGACAGAGAGGGGAGGCTGTAGTTTGAATAAATAATTTGCCATGTTCCAATTTTTAGGTTATTGTTTCCTTGAAACGTCCACAGCAGGCTTGTGCTTTGCTGACTGAGAAGGTTCTGGCTGTCCCTCGCGCTGATCCCAGTGTGTGTCGCTGTCCCTAAGCCTTCCCACCTTCCTGATCTGGAGCAGAAGTTTGGGTGAACGTTGACCCAGTCAGGGCCACCCTGCAGATGAGTTTATCCTTAGCCATGGCACAGAGGAGGATGGTGAACAGGGTGTTTGTAGCTCAGAGTTTGTGAATCCCAAAGGTGTTGCCACCTCCCAGCCTTTTGGCAGCTGCACATGAAACATGAGCAAAGTTTCAATGAGGCATAGACCTCCCCAGGGAAAAAATCGGTAGGAGAGCCTCTGCAGAGGGTTAAGAAAGATCCCTTATAGAAATTAGGGTTGAAAAAGGCTCATCAAGGTCAGGATTTCTCAACCCCTGTGGTATGACAGGCTGTCACACCCAGCGGGACTGTGGACTGGGTGGGTGATGCTGAGAAACCACAAATGAGGGCAGGGTCTCAGGCAGGGAGATGAGTAAAGTCTCCTTGATGTGCTTCTTTCCTCTCTGGCAGTGTGAGATTGCACCCAAATGGTGCATTTTCTGGAGCAGTAAGTGATTGTACATTCGAAGGCACCATGAGAATTTATTTCCACTGAGCATGGAAAAATCCCTTCCCTCTCCGTGCCCTGTCCCAATAAATCAAACCACTGCTGTTTCTTTACATTCTGTGCATGGATTGAGAGCTCAGATGCCAAGCAAAGCCTGGAGACAATTTTACAGAGATACATTATAAATCCCCCTAGAATAAGGGCTTCTAATGGAAAAAGTGACTAATACTTCCAAATGAGCGTAGGAGAAGGCGCCCTGGGACGGGGCTGCGCATCCAGACTAACCAAAAGTAACTATATACCTTTATTTATTTATTTTCCTCTCCTGCTCCCTCACTCCCTTCTTTTCAGAGATGCCTTTTTAATCCCTTACAGAAGAGGGGGTGGTGACCAGTTCTGGAAACTATTTGAAACCAGCACTTCTCTCTTGTGACTGCAACTTCTCTCTTGTGACTGAAGCAGTTTGATCGGGGCATAAAGTGATGGAGAAGGGGCAGAGGGTAAGAGCAGGAGGGGAGCGGTGTGCAGACAGGTGGGATTGCAAAGTAGGATCTGGGGCAAATAATAAATGCATGAGTTAAAATAGGTGGGTTTGATGGGGGCTGCAAGAAGGAGCATGGGTGGTAGAGCATTGACCCATCCACAGTAAGGAGTGATTGTGGCATCTGGAAGCAGTAGAGATGACTTGCTTGGCTTTTCTCCTATCCTCCCCTACAGCTGCCTCTGGAGCTGGGGCAGTTTGCTGCATCTCCTGAGGGAGCTTGAGCTCAGGCAGCTGCACGACGGCTGAGCACAAAGCACTGGAGGCAAGAGCAGGTGCAAGGGGAAGCGCAAAGTCCCTCTGCTCACCACGGGGCCTAGGACCCTCCAAAGTTACCCTGTGCTCTCCCCAGCTGTTTATCTCTAACATGGCCTGTGCTCTCAATTATAATCCCCCCCGGGCAAGAGACTGCCTTTGGTGTATCAGCTCAGCACCCAGCACCCGGATGCCTTGAATCTTTCCTCAAGTACTCGAACACTACTCCAGGCTAAATAATAATGTAAGCCCAAAGACTACGTTTGACAGATGCTGTCTTCCCTGAGTCTGTTCCAGACAAAGGAAAATTAAAGCTCTGCCAATAACAGAGCTCGTCAGCATTTTCCACTGACGCTGACTTTCAGGAGAAACCTGGGGATTTGACTAAATGAACATTTTCATGAGAAGTATCTGCTTTCCAGCAGACAAATTCAGAGTCTTTCTCCCAAGTTTTGGCCAGAATATTTTGGCCAAAAATCAAAAATGTGCTGGCAAAAGTCTTTAATTTTGGAGTGGTGGAGATTTTCTGTATGAAAAATTGAATTTTTGCATGAGATTTTTCTTTTCCCCCCTTTTTCTGAGCAGCTGGAGGCAGTATCACTGTGGTACAGCGGTCTAAACCCAAGAGCGGCACAAGGGAAGAGCTCCGGGTATGGGTTTGGGACGTGCCCTGTTGCAGATTGTGCCTTGCCCGTAGCAAATGACTCACAGGAACTGAATTTCTTTGTGTCCTCTAACCAAACCCAGCCAGAGCAGGAATGAACTTTGGCAAAAGCCAAGTCAGGAAGCCAAGCTGAGGGCAGGGTGCTACTGAAGTTGACTCTCCTCCGAGAAGCTGAGCTTTATTTTGGCTGATGCAGTAGGTTTGCCTGGCTGCTCTGATTTCTCCGGCTCCTCTCAGCTCCTTTGCCTTTCCCTTTCTCCTTCTCCGAGTACCAGGGCCATGCAAGAGGAGAAGGAGCTGGTTTTCCCTCAGTGGGGAACCTCTCCCTGCATCGGTGTGGGGTTGAGAGAGCTGACGTTGCTCCATTGTGTGCTAATAATATAAGGAAACTCGGATCATTTTGGCTGGGGTGCAAGATGGAGTTCTTCCAAGAATCTGCTCCAGAGGCACTCCAGTTGGAACTCCTGGAGAACAAACTGAATAACAAAGGCCAGATTGTGATCTTTTCCTCCAGGAAAACCCTGGAATAGCCCATCACTTCTTGAGCACTTTAGAAAAGGTGTGTGATATAAGGGCCCAGGAATAGGAATAGTCTGTGACTTAGTGTCCTACTTGTGGGGTCCACTCTGTCCCTGCTCCTCTTGGGCTGCTGCAGGAGCAATGAGGTTGTGTGTCTCAGTTTCAGTTTGGTAAAAAGGGAGTTTTCGACAAAGTGGAACCTTTGGTCTCAAAAGTAGCACATTCCCCTCCCATTCCCCATCTCCAGAACACGAGATGGGAAAAAAGGACATAAAGGAAAATACTCTGGCATTAGAAATGTTTGCTGAAAATGACAGATGGGGGGGGGGGGGAATATTGTGCCAAACCCCAAATATTTTGGAACTTTTCAGAAGTGTTTTCAAGCTTCTATAAAACAAAAAAACCTTGAGAAGTCTCACGAGCTGCTTTGGTGTGGGGTTGTTTTTTCCTTTGGAGGTGTGCACTCTGGAGGCTCTCCCAAGTGTCTCCGATGTCATTGCGTCTCCCCCGAATGCAGCTTGTGTTGGGGTTCAAGGGCAGAGGTCCCCAAAGGGAAAGCAGAAGCTTGGGTGTGGTGCAGGTCTGTGCCATGCTGGGCTGACTCATCTGCTCATAGAACAGTGGGTTTGGGTATTTTTGTTGTAGAAGGAAGCTCGGAGAACAAACACCCTGTAGCACTGCTAATCTGAGATATTTCGTAATTGTTCTGGAGTCATAATAGCATCTTAGAGTTCAGAACAAGAATAAATGGCTTCTGTTTCGCTTGTTTATTGGGCTTTGATAGACTTGAAGAATCGTTTAGATTGGAAAAGTCAAAGCTTTGAGATCATGGAGCCCAATCATCAACCCAACTGCCCCAAGTCTGGCACTAAACCATGTCCTGCAGTTCAATAAGGGTCAGAATCTTATTTCATCTTCTTCTTGCCAGAGATAATAGTAGGGACTGCAAAATTGAGTGTTAATAGTAGAAAAAAGCAGGGAATCAGTGACAGTAAATGACAGGAAAGTAGGGATGAGGACAAAGGAAATGATTGAAATATCTGGCAGGAGTCTCTGTCATGGGGTTTCCCCAGAAGTGCTGCTTCTCCCCATCACATCAGATTTGTATTTCATGTCAATGGTGCTGTTGCTCCCAGTTAGCTGTGCCTTGGGCCCACAGCTGAAGGACCTTGTGAAGAGCAGAAGTTTTATTTTGCTTTATGTTCTGAGGTTTCACAGAGCAGAAAGGAGTGAGCAGCAGGTCTCTGATGGGGCGAGATCAATAAATCCTCCCTTGACATCGTTATAGCTCAAACCAGCCACCTTTTCCACAGGATGCTTTTTGGTCTCATTTCCACAAGGACTTAGTTGCCATTTTCCTGATGTCTGTGGCTTGTTCTGAGTGCAGCTGCTTCTGTGTCAGGACAACAGACACAAAGAAGTTGTTGATCAGGGAAACGCATGTCCCAGATTCTCCCTCCAAGGTGAGGAGTAGTGGAAATGAGGAGAGCAGTTCTGCTGATCCCCCTTCATCCTGGGAATGCTGCTTGGGTGAGTTTAGGTTTGGCAATTGAGATCTCTGATTCTGTGACACCTCTCAGCTGGAATGATGACGGTGTGGCACTGGTGACCTCCACTGCCATCTGCCACTGCTTAATGAAAATATACTGTGGGAATAAAAGCAGCAGCTTGACTTCATCACCTGCTTGGAGAAGGCAGACGTCAGGAATTGCAGTGCCAGCTCCTTTGGCACCTTTCAGCAACCAGCCAGACCTGCAGGCAGCTTCCCACCTGCTCTCCAGGCTCAGGCCACAAAAACAATCTGCTTTTGTCCTTCCTGTGGATTTTTTTCTCCATTATTTTCATCCAGTTCTCAAAACCCTAGAAAACTAGAATCATCACCATACTAATTCTGCACCAATGGAGCAAGCACCCAGATGGCCATGAGGCACTGATCTCTGGAAGGCTAGGGGTACAAGCTTCCACCCCATTTTGGCAGCAGATGGTCTTGCTGCACAGGAATGGGATGAGAGAGTTGAGTGTGGGGGATCCAGCACTTTGGGGCAGCCCCTCACCATAACCATAAAGACCTGCTCTCCATTGCACTGCCCTCAGAGGAGATGAACACAGATGAGAATCCCTGGAGATCAGATGCCTAGAGCAGGGTGAGTCAGGGCTCCTCATCCTGGCTCACTCTCTCACCTCACAGAGCTGCCCATGAGCTGGCTCTCTTAGGTCTAGGAAGACACCACTCTGCAGCTGGATCAGTTTTCTCAGCAAAGTTCTCCAGGTGTCTTTCCCTGTAATTGTGCCATTCCTGACTGACCTGGGACATCAGTAACCTGAGGAAGGTAGGTCAGAATGATACAGGACAGACTCAGCCCTTCCTTAGGGAGCATTTGGGCAACCACCCACCTGGCTGAAGATACCACAGAATCAAAAACATTAGGGATTGGAAGGGACCTCAAAAGATCATCTAGTCCAATCCCTCCGCCACAGCAGGATCACCTAGGTCCAGTTGCACAGGAACATATCCAGGCAGGTTTTAAAGATATGAAAGAACAGGAACTGAATCTTACTGAGGACAGTGGTGCTATACTTCTCCTCAAGAGCCAAGTACACTTAATAAAAATGAAAACTCAGAGGAACATGAAGTTACAGCAAATATGCAAAGCCTGGGAAGATGCCTCCTGTGACTCCTCTCTGGGGAATAGGGACCTGTCTTGTGTCTGTTGCGACCCTGACAACAGCTGTGGACCCATTAAAGCATTTCATGCTGAACTACATTTTCCAAGCGCTATTCTCTGGAGAGAGTTCATTTGGAAGCACCGTTTCGTCTGAAAGCACCGTTTCATCTGAGTGGGGAAGGTGAGATAGAGGACACTAAAGAAGGAGATGGAGCACTTTACTACCCACATAGAACTTATAAAACAGTGAGTGTAAGCTTGCATGGAGAGCTCTCCATGGTGTGTCCATCCATCACAGCTAACAGCCTCACAATTAACCATTTGTCACTGCCTATCTTCAGCAAAACCTCAGAATTACCTCTGTAGTAACCAGAGCTCAGTCTGTGTACCAGGATGGTTAACCCACCTGGAGAACAGGCCTCACATGGCTTTGATCACATTTAGAAGGTCTGGACTTTGTCCCACAGCACTACCGTAAGAGCATGGCCCTGCACAAATGGCTTCTTTGTGTTGGAAGTCCATTGGGTCGACTCTTAAGGTCTACAAGTAAACATCCTCTACATGAAGCTCATCAGGTAGACAGTCTTTTCATGGAGAGTATGTAGCAGGGGCTTCGTTTCATGTTGCTGTGATGGTCCAGATATACAGGAGAGCCTGGCACCCTGCTGTGGGGCTTGGGAGCATCCTTCCCTCATTTGGGACATGCTGGACTCTTGATACTCCATTAAGGTCAGTAGTCCCACTTTGGAGGAAACATCACGTCCAAAAGCTCCAGGGAGAAGGATGTAGTCATAATCTCTTAAAGAAACTTTCCTGCTTCCCTGAGAAACAATTCACGAGTGAAACTGAGTGGAGGAAAATCACCTCCTGAAATAGAGACCCACTTCATCAAAGCAAGAAAGAGCTGACCTGCTCTGCCTGGCTTTGACTTTCATTTAGAGGCCCTGAAAGCATCAGAGACCACAAGTATGTGTTTACCAGACATCAAGTTCATAGAGATAAATTCTAGGCTCATTAACCTTGTGGAGAACGACCAAGACTTGAGTCCTGATACTTGAGGAGACTATTGTACCTCCCTACAACCCAAAACATCTTTGAGATTCTGGGCCAAAGATCTCCTGTTCAACCTTAACTGAAGAGAACATCCCAATTTGAACACTCTGCCTATAGATGTCTTGCACGGGTACCTGACCTCCTAGCTTCTTAACCAAACCTGCTGGTGGCCGCTGGTAACCCATTAGCAGCAGGTTTCCATGTATGAGGTGTGAGTGGGCTCTGGCAGGCAACTGGTATCCCCAACTGGCACTTCTGGTGATATCGTTGTGGGAAAGGCTCCACTCCTGCTTACAGTCTATACGTAGGGAATTAGGGGAGAAATCAGATTATCCTAATTACCCAGAAATCCCAAATATGTGCAGAGTACAGTTTGGCTCACTAGCCTGGGAGACTGACAGGGTGTTGGGAGAAGCTTGATGGTTGTTCATGGGTTGTTCTGAGTCCTTTGCTTTCTGAGCATGGGGAGAGAAACAAGTATGGGGGGTTGGAGGTGGGATTGACGGCCTTAAAGGAAATTACAAAGCTGGGAAAGGGAAATTCTTTTTCAGATATCTGCCACTTCTTTAGGATTCTTTCTTTTTGAGCTTCCCTTCTCATTACTCTGAGAGAAGGCACTCAAGGGAAGGATGGAACTCCTTGCTGTCTAGCTGGAGATCCCTGCCTGGCTCCTTCTCAGATAGCTGTTCTGTGGTCTCCTTATCCTGCCTTTGTGCCAACATGGGCAGATCCCTCAATGCTCACAGAAGCCTGAGCATCCTGAGGTGTCTAGATCCAGGGACCCAGGCTGGTTCCTCCAGCTCCATGCTGGACACCCAACCACCCACACAACAAACCACGACAGTGTATGGGAGGGCTGCAGGAGCCACCAGCATGAGGTGGGGACAGCTGGCACACATAGCTCACCGTGTTCTTGGGTTCTAGTGCCTGCAAAATGCTCTGCCATCAGACCAAGAACTTCTGGCTATTACCAATGTCCAAAAGCACACTCATCCATTGCTTGTGTCTTTAAATAACCCTGCGTGGCTTTTATTCCCGACCTAGCCAGAAGCTAACACACCCCTCAAGCTTTTCTGGAAAGGTTAACTGTCCAGCTCCTGAGTAAGCAGCTCGGTGAGTCCTGCTGTCAGTTTAAAACATTAGCTGGGAAGTTTGCTAAGAGGAGCTGCAGAAGCTCAGAGCTTCCAGAGCTGCCACCGAAACAGCTTAAAACTGAGTTGTGTGACAGCCTGGAGGAATAGATAGGGCACTATAAAAACTCTGTTGTGACTTCAGACAATAAAGACTGTGTCTCCCTTCTGATGAATAATGGCCCTTTGTTTTATTCCTGAGATGACAGAGCAGTTACAACTGCTGAGAACGATTGCAGTGCTAAATATACAGCTGAGCAATAAAGGCTCTGCAATCTATGAACTGGGACTGAATCGGTACTTGACTGAATCATTTAAAGTACCATGAATTTCTGAAGCAGCTCATGGTGACAAGAGGTGGAGGGGGAGCAGTAAACTCCGTTTAGCTGGAAGATGTTTTCCTTGCATAGGATGTAACCTGGATTTCATGGCTGCCAAGTTTTTCCCTTGTGGTGTCTCCTATGGCCACAGATAGTCCTTTGCTCTCAGTTTTGGACACTAACCTGCCAACAAAGGGCACTTCAGATGGTGGTGGGACACTGTGCAGATTTTCTAGCAGAAATCCTGGCAACTCAGTCACGGCAGATTCAATGGGAACACAGCAGTAAATCCCATGTTCTACTGTGACCCAGGGCTGAGAGCTCAATGGGATTTACTGGTCCCCATCAGAAACAATGATAGTCTGGAGCCTGCTCTGATAAGGAGGACAATACTGCTCCTTGCTGCTGCCGTGTTGCCACTCTAGTGGAAGAGGCGATGTGCAGATACCGTTATCGCTCTTGTGGATGCCACCCCTTGCCAGATTAAACTTCCTTGAAATTACTTCATGTAGCAGCAAAGATGTGAATTTCTGTAAGGTGGATTAGCACTGATCTATTCTAGCTAATCCTTGCAGACAGCCCTGCGAGTGAGAAGATCAAAAACCTGAAAAAAACTGCCTGGAAAGTTTGGAGTAGGGACAAGCCAATGGTGCCAGGGATGAGGAACCATCTTGCCCTTGATAGCAGCAGGGAGGCAGGGCCATGTGCAGATGGATGAAGCTTTGGTGTCACAGGCTGACAGAGGGGAGGTCTTTGTCCCCTTCTCTGGCTGGAGGAGGCACAAGAGTGCCCCATGTCCCTGCAAGGTCACCAAACCCTTGCTCTGCAAAGACACAACCGCTAAAGATTTGCTGCAAACGAACTTTGTTCTCCAGAGCTGCGAAAGTGGCATCTATTGACCAGCTTCTATTTTCAAAGGGAAGCAGGCTGGGGGAAGGGGAAAAGAAAAGAGAGAGGGAGAGAGAAAAAGAAATTCATCTGTTGAATAAACCATGAGGCATTGAGGAGCTGCAAGTTGGCAGGGGCAGAGCAGAGGCAAAGGGGACGCAAACGTCATGCGAGAAATGAGGCGCAGGAGGGGCCATTGTGCGACGCTGGAGGAAACTTAATTGGAGAGTCCGTTGGTGGGAGGCCAGAAGATGGGTTCAATAAACCAGAGACACTCGACTGGCCTGAAAACACAAACAAATTGGGTAGCCACAACAGAAAGAGATAAATGATGCCCATAAAATAAAGAATGGCCCGGTGACACCGGCTAAGCAGTGACACAGAATGACGCCTCTGTTCGCCTCAGCCATCCTAATTGGGAGGCTGGGCAGCACCCAGTGAAAACTCTGCGTTGCACATTTTCCCTTTATAATGAGGAAGATTTTCCCCCCTCTCCCTCCTGCCTGCCCCAAAAACCTCCCCTCAGTCCCATTTAGCAGCAAACTGAAAGATCTGGTTTCATTCCACTTTCCCAGAGCAAACTCACCGTGGCAGGGACTGCGTTAAGGAGGACAAGTAGAAAATGATAATAAATTGGGGAATTGCTCTTCTTTCACCTTGTGACAAATCTATCCAGGGGGTGACTCTGAGAGTGTGATAAGAGCACGGACAGGGCTGCCGCTTTGCTTTTGATGCTTGGTCATGTGGAAAATGACCCCATTCTCCCTCAGAAGGGCTTTCCTTTAAAAATAACCCTTTTTTAAAGATACCAAATCCTTATTGGCACTCTCGGAAAGTGAATGTCGTGGGTGTCATTTCATCATCTGCTTGGACTGAAGTGCCAAAACAAAGGGGACAGCACACAAAAAATGAAATGATCATTGCCACTAACATGAGTGGGAGAACTTGTTAAACTTGTGGCTTTTTCTGATTGCTTGACACTGTACTGCTAATAATCTCTGATGAGGATCTTTGGTTTCATTGACTCCTCAAGTTCAGCAGGAAAATGGAGTAGCACAGGAAAGAAATATGGGCTGAGAGACTTCCATCATGGCTCATTCTCGTGCTTTGAGCCCAAAACTTGAAGCCCAAGTGCCTTGAAGCACTTATTTCCAGCACTCATCAAAACAGGGATGTGTCCTTCAATGACTGCCCAGAGCAGATTGTGTGTCCCAAGATGCGTCACCAGCCTGTGAAAGATGCTAATTTTGAGCCTCAAATGTCTTGAGCCTAAACTCTTCGCCTTCTCCATAGAATCACAGAACGGTTCCTGTTGGAAAGGACTTGAGATAGGGGAATTTAGTTCCAACCCCCTGCCATAGGCAGCAACACCTCTCACCAGACCAAGTTGCCCAGAGCCCTATCCAGCCCAGCCTTGAACACTTCCAAGGATGGAGCAGCCACAACCTCCCTATGCAACCTGTTCCAGTGCCTTAGCGCCCTCACAGGGAGGAATTTCTTCCTGACTTGTCATCCACATCTCCCCTTTTTCAGCTTGACTCCATCCCTCTTGTCCTATCACTAGAGTCCCTCATGAAAAGATCCTCCAAAGCTTTCCTGTAAGTAATGGGAGGCTGCCTTAAGATTCCTCTTGAGCCTTCCCCAGGCTTCTCCTTTAGTATTTACTTGATTAATCTGTTGGAGCACTTCATACGTCTCCATTTTGTCACTTTTATTGACTTAAGTAAAATAGAGCTGGATCTCTGCTTCCCAGCCTGTAATGCTCATGGGGAGGTTTACAGCCAAGGAAGGAATCCAGGAGGTGAGACCAAGCTGCTAGGGCTGTCCTGAGGGTACCAGCAACTCCCAAGACATGGATGAAAGCTCAGAAGTCATGTTGGGTCTCTTAAAGTGGCTGAAAAAAATGTAATATCCCTAGTTGATATGTCTTGAGGGAGGTAAGGGGAGGTAGATTTGTTACCTGTAATTACTGAGGTAATGAATCAATTATTTAAATAAGACTGATATTCTTCCAGCTAGACAATCAGAAGATGAAAGTCAATAGCAATTTATTCATTTTCAAGCCACTGTGTGAAAGGGAAGTTGTTTGTGGGGACTGTGGTTATGGGAAAGTTCCTGCCATACCCCAAAAGCCTGTGACAGTCCCTATTTGTAATGAAACAGTCATTTTCCTGTTTGTTCCAATTTAAAATCCCTTCCTGTCAAAAGCATCGTACTGGAACCAGAAGCTGGACAGCCAAATGTTCCTCATGTCCAAAATACCCTTTTCTCCCCTGTTCTTTTTCATTTCATGCTTTGATCACTGGCCTGGCACATTGATTAGGGGAGAGCTGCTCAGGATTTCCTCACTGATATTTATTTCCTCACTGACATTTATTTCCTCACTGATATTTATTTCTTCACTGATATTTATTTCTCAGCAAAAAAACCCCAGACTTGTTTTTTTTTCCGCAACTATAGTTTTTTGAGGGAAATTTTGCTGTTGTCCTTTCTTCAGCAGCAATAAGCACATTGCTTTATGGGAGGTTGGTTTTTTCCTCTCTTGGCAAAGTACAGAGAGCAGAGTGTTACTAGTGATGCTTTAAAACTTCACTGTCGCGCAGTGGGTCATTTTAAGTCAACAAAATGCAAGCAGATTGCTCAGCCCATCTGCAGCTGAAACTCCTAAAACACTTCCAGCCTCTAATTCGCCTGAAAACCTTCTGCATCTCACCATGACATGCAGAGGTGGGGTAAGTCTTCTGGGTGGGTTTTGATCTAGACACCCAGTTGCACCTGCAGTACTGGCTCATCTGCTCTGTCCTGGCATCTAGCTGTTTAACAGATTGAAGTTACATCCCCTGCAGCAGAGAGCAAGGTGAGATTAACAGCAGGGACCAGCAGCACTGGGGGTCTGGCAGGTGGGTTGACTGGGCATCTTTTGCTCAGCACTGCTGGGGTTTGGTCAGACTGTGAATAGGGCTGAGTGTGGGGGG
>JAOXOE010000848.1:4124987-4146202 GCA_028565055.1 Phoeniculus purpureus | reverse complement strand
GATGTCCCTGCCCATGGCAGGGGGATTGGACTAGATGATCTTTCGAAGTCCCTTCCAATCCCTAATGATTCTATGATACTATGGTTCTCACTGCTGCAGGATTTTTACATCCCCCATCATAGGCAATGCAGGTCATGGAAAGGCAACAAGCTGTAGGCACATGAAGTTACTCAACCTTAGAGGGTTTGTTCTCTGTGGGTAAGTACGGCTTGCAAAGCAAATCCACTCTTTTGAGTGTAGGATAGAGTGATGGTGTTGCCTAGCACCAGAAAAACTCACTTTCTCGCCTCTTTCTCCTTTTGGACCTGGTAGCCCCTATAAGGAAAGAAAATTCAAAAAATTGAAGACTGAGGAAAGGAGGAGCAGCAGAAAACAACAATTCAGTGAGGATGTGGGTTACATTAGTGGGATGCAGAGCACAACACTTGTTTCCGACACTCTCATCATTTCCCTGACCTCCTGAACACGACTAGAAGGGCTTCAAGCTCACAGAAGTATTTTCCTATTTTTAAGGCAGCAGCTGGAGCAGCGGCACAAAGCACCATCAGCAGCGAAGCAGAACTTCCTCAGATACTGTCTTTGGTTTCCCAGCATAGCAGATGGGATTTAACATCTGCGCTGCAACATCTAGACCTGCATTTGCTCCTGCAAGCCCTGTGTTGGCTGCTTTAGCTCAGGACTGACTGATTCTAGAAACTCACAGCATAAGTTTGTTTGGATGTTAGGTTTTGTGTAACTTGTGAATCTACTGAGAGCAAAGAGAGGAGGGATTTGTTAAATGCTCCATCAACAGTTAAGCAGCCTGGGCTCTGCATAGCCAGACATCTCCTTAAGAAGGATGAGTGTCCTTTAGACTCTGAAGGAGAGCTGCAGTGGGAACAGCTTGTTTCCACTCAATGATTTCATCTCTTGGCCTTCTTTGAGACCCAAAAGCAGAAACTTACTGTTGGCCCAATGTCACCCGGAGGTCCCTTCTCTCCACTGCTGCCTCGGGAGCCTGTCACTCCTTGGAAACCCTACACACAGTAATTACAAGACACAGATAAAAGTCCAGTTACTCCCTAACTTTTTTCTTGTTGAATTCAAGGCTGAGATGTCTCTGCTGCTCCAGGGGCACCAGCAGTTTGAGTGTAGAGGACTCTAGCAAGGGCACTGTAGCCTTGAGGTTTACGCCAGTACCTCGTCCAGCCACGTCCAACACTAAGAGTATATCGTGTGTGAATCATGCTCACATCACTCCCTATTACTGTCTCAACCATGGGCAAGCCAGCAAAGCTGAGCTTTGCCAGTAAAATGCAAAGTGTTTTTCACCCTGTAGGATTCAGATCCCTCATTACACATTCGGGTTTAGGCAGAGCCTAGAGCCAAACCCTTTTCTCCAGCCTCCTAACACCATGCTGTTCTTTTTCCTTGAAGACCTTGCTTGCCTCTAATACTTTACAACAGTAACCACAGCTTAGAGAGTGGGAAGTGTCATCTTTGTCATCTCCTCTCTGTGAAGTTTCTTTGCCCCTTGGAGCCATAAAAGGAAGAAAAAAAAAAGCCAAAAGCAACCAGAAGTACTTTGTTTTTAATTTTCCATCTATTATATTTCAGTTCAATAGAGATTAACAACTCTTCTGACCAGGGAATATTAAAAGAAGGCTTCAAGGCTGCACCAGAATTGCTTCCAGAGCCTGCTCTGAAGGCTACAGATCTTTCCTTGTAGCTACGATGCTGAGGTTCAACCTTGCTGGCTCCACATCTTCCCAGGATGAGCAAGTACAGAGCTGAATTCAGCCTTAGCTCCCGTAAATACCTGATTTCAGCACAACAGCTCTGGGGAAACCTTCGATACCTGCCAGCATCTTTCAGCTCCCACTGATTTCAGTCTAACAAGCCCACTTAACTCAAGCTCAACCAACAGTTGAAAAACAGGAGCACCAAGAAGGGACAAATAGCGAAACAAGGCTTTCCTTGCTGGGTCAAAGCTTCCCCAGAACCTGCCAGGGCAGGGAAGGTGGCCCTCTGCATTGCATATCCCCTTGATGGCCCTAGCAGAGGCTTTCCCCTGACAGCTCTGAGTGACAGCTGGCCAGCAGAAACCATGAGACTGTGATACAGGTCACTCCTGCGTACTCACCCGTGGTCCTGGGGGTCCTGGGGGCCCAGCTGTGCCTTCTAGTCCCCTCACCCCCTGCAAAGCCAAACCCAGTCAGTCAGCAAATAGAGGATTGTAAGAGCCCTAGCAAGCAGTGAGGTGGATTTCCCATGTGTTGCTTTTAATGGGATCTTTGCAGGATCGGGTGAAAAATACATCTGCCAAGCAGGCAAGAAGGATGGCACCTGCTCAGGTCTGGCCCAGCCTGAGATGACCCCATTTTTTTGTCCTCAGACTCTCTGGCTTTGTGAAAAGACCGTTTGCTGATGCACTGGGTGCATTAGAAGAGTCTGGCTGTTTGGGTCTCTGCTGGAAGGCTTACAGATTAATTTGGGGTTACAGATGAATTTTGGGCATCCACACATGAAGAATAAGATGTGAGGTGTTTTACCTTTGCTCCTTGAAGACCATCCTTGCCTGGAGCTCCCTGCACACCAGGAATGCCCTGTAAATCAGAATCACTGGGTGAAGTCGGTATCTGATCATCGTTGCTCTAATTAATCTTATAACAGAGGCCATAAGAAAAGGTGGAAGAACCAGAGTTATTTGTTAAAGCAATCGCTGTCATCCCACCTTTAATTCCACTACATTTAGCTTCTAGACTGATAGATCTTTCTTGCATCAACTGACTCTGCTCCCTTTGGGAAAGTGGCGTCCCTCGGAGGCAAAAGACAAACGACAGTAACACCTCTGGCTTTTCAGTCTTGCTCGAAGTGGCTATTGGGGAAAATGGGCAAATCTTTGAGACAATTAGAAGGAAGGGCATCTCTCATTACCTGCATGCCAGGACTTCCAATATCTCCTTTCTCCCCTTTAATCCCTGGTGGTCCCTTGGATTAAAACAGAAGCCCAGAGTTAGGCTCGATGCAGCATCCTTTAGGGCAAACAGCATCCTGCAAACAGCATCCACGTCCCAGGTTGCTCCTGCTCTCTGCAGTGCTGCAGGTACTTTACAGCCATGGTATGTGTATGGGGATTCTGCCAGCCCACACAGCAGCCTTCACTTCTACTCCTCGCCAAGAAATGATGATGGCTGCAGAGAAAAACCCCTGAAAGCTCCACTGGGCTGCTTTCATTAAGAGCACATTAGGAAGAGTCTGGACAAAAGGAGCATTTTGCCAGAGGAAAATTGTTATCATCTCTCTCTAGTGCAGCTGACTAGCTGTTAGTAAGGATGATGTAAACACACGGATCATGTTCTGGGGCTTTATGGAGACACCCATTTCTGAGACATGCTCTAACTGCAAAGAGCAAAGGATAAAAAGAGAAAAAAGCAGTGGAAGGGAACACCTACCACAGGACCCTGAATCGTGATGCCTTGGGAACCTGGAGAGCCTTGTTGGCCACTGGGACCCTCTGGCCCTACTTGTCCAGGTGGTCCTGGTTCACCCTAAAGCCAAAGACACAAAAGTAAAGGAAAGAAAATAATTGGTGGCTGGTCTACTCATGGGCTACATGGCATGACCTAGGTCAGCAAGAACTGCCTACAGGATCCAAGATCAGGACAGCGAGGGGTTTCTAGTAACATTAGGCGCTTTTGCCTTTGCCTTCTCACCCCTGTATAATTCTATGATTCTATTATTTAAAGGTATTGGTGCATCTTCCATGGGAGAAGACAGCAAAGCTGCAGGTGCTGCTTTGTAAATCATGATTGACCTTCCCAAGCAAAGAGAAGTGTTTCTCAGCCCATGTCTGACATCTGCATCCATTCCCATTCCTTCTCCAAAATCTTTCCCCCTGTAACCATGCTGCTTTTCCAGGTGTCACCCCAAGGAAGGGGAACAACGAGCTGGTCTGGCTCTGCTCCGTGTTGGTCACTGGAGCAGTGAACACTTGCACCAGGGCTTGCTCCATTCTCCAGGGTTTGAGGAACCACGTCCAGCCAACCCTTCTGGTCATCTTGGAGCTGCTACTGAAGGCTTTGTGTGGGTCTTGTTCTGCGTCAGAGCAGCGCCAGTTCTTGGCAGCAGAGCCAGAACAAGCACAAAGACTGACCATTCTGCAGCAAGGCTGCTTCCAGAGAACATTGCTGACCACGTACACTGCATTAACTCAGTGCAATCACGCTCATCATCTCCATTTCCAAAGCCAACTGAGCATTTAATTAGTAACAAGTGATCCCATCCTCCTCAATGCATCAGTCCTCAGGGCTCCGTTTGGGTCTGCTAGGTGCAGTGAGGTAGTCCCCAGACTAAGGATTCCAGCTCAAACCAGGAACATACACATCCAGCTGTCCAGAGAGAGCGGTCTGAGCTCCTGACTCCCACACAGGGAAGCAAACAAAGCTACGTGTGGTGTCATCAGGACTCACCTTGGGTCCTGGCTCTCCCTGCTCCCCTTGAGGTCCTCTCCTCCCAGGGCTGCCCTGTCAAGTAGGACACAAAGCTGATGTTATAAATTTTATCATCTTTATTCTGTATAACCAGGCGCCCACGGGACAGGAGTTTGAGCCCTTTGCTGTGTGCAGTGAAAGATTTCTTGTGCCTCACAGAAGGTGAAGACAAGAAGCAAATAAACTAAGTCATCCAGCAAACGTAGAGAAGGACAGAAGAAAGGAACCACTCAGCCCCTCCCTGACAGGCAGTGGGTGCGGTGCCCACATCCCCAGCAGAGCCAGATGAAGTTTCAAACTGTTCAACCTTCTCCCTCTGACTCCTCCAGCAAATCCATGCTGAGACAACGTCACATCTGAACGTGGGAATGCACTTGAGAGGACAAGCAAGAGGTGCTCTTGTCTACAACCCTTTGGCTCTATTAGGATATCATCCCAAGAGAATAGACACATACTGGGGGAGACCTGGCTTAGTTCTGCTGTGCATAGGTGCTGGATGGAGAGGAGGAACCGATTTTCTGGTACGAACCAATAGCGGGTGAATTTTTGGCATCTTAATCTGAAAGTTTCTGCCTTGGAATCTAAAAAAGCAATGGATTTGAATTAAGAAGGAAAGGCAAGGAGCCTTGGGAAAGCTGTTACCAGAAGCACCCAGAAACTCATTCCAGAAACCAGCAGGACCTGGCTGGACATAGACAGTGACAAATGCAGGGTGGGACAGAGTCTCACTAACCAGAGTTTTAAGAATAGCAGCGGGTGCTCTCGTGACTGCAGCAAATTACCCAGGGTTTAGTGGTGTGAGGATGAGGTTATGTGTCCAGACCACGTTTTCTCTGATGCTCAGTGGAGTCCTGCTCTTTAAAGAGTTGTACTGTGGAGGTGTTTAACCATGGGGCAATGCAAGCTGGTAATTAGGCACTTAGGATATTGAAGCCAACTGTGATAGTGGAGTGCGCCGTGTAATTAAACTTCCATCAGAACGAGCACGTAATTACTCTGCAGCGAGGCACTGCTCCTTGCAAAGGAACTGAAATCACAGTCAAACCACAGTAATGCGAGAGGTGACCTGGAGCCTTTTCGTTTGATGGGTTTTTAGTGGCTGTTTTCCAGGAGGAAGACACCCCGAGTGGTGGAAATGGGGGGCTCTGGACGGGTTGTGCAAAGAAAACTCTTTTCCCCAAAACCTTCAAAAAGCCAATTTTTTTTATCACTCCTTCCCAGTGTTTAAGTGGAATATTTTCTCCTGCAGTTTAAGCCCGTGGTGACTCTCCTGTGTCTGTAATGGACAGGGCATAGTGTTGCATTTGCCCTCTGTTCCTGAGCACGTTGCACAGTTAATGACTGTCCCCACTTCCCCCTTATTTCCTTCAGGTCACACTCACTGCAAAGAGAGTTTAGTGGACAGACAGGATTGCAAAGTCTCCCCTTTCTCTTTACGCTGCCCACCGACACAGACACTTACAAGGCTCCCACTTAACAGAGAAACCAGAATGGAAGGGTTTGTGGTGATTTCTCCTTGACTATTTACAAAGAGTTTCAGAGCCTCCAATCCATGAAATCCCTGCGGGCATCCCGGGTGACCGGTCCTCCTCTCCTAAGAGGATTAGTGTGGCACCAGGAACTGCTGAGCCTGTTCCCAGCTGCAGCTGTTGTGTTGCCAACTTGTCATCTCCCCATCTCATCAGCAGCTGAAATCTGAAGGGCACCTTGTCCTGACACAAGAAGGACAAAGCTCCATTAAATAGGACAAGAGAAAATGGCCTCAAGTTGTGCCAGGGTGGGTTTAGGACAACCCAAAAAGGTTGTCCAGGCCTGGCCCAGGCTGCCCAGGGAAGTGGTGGAGTCCCCATGTCTGAAGAGGTTGCAAAGCTGTAGAGACGCGGGGTGAGGAACAGGGGCTAGTGGGGACCTGGCAGTGCTGAAGAATGAGTGGACTCAATCTTAAAGGTCTTTTCTAACCAAAACACTCCTGTGATTCTAAAACCTCACGAAGTCCCAGAAGCATTACCCTCGCTCCTGGTGTGTTCAAACAACCTGAAGCAACACCAGTGTGTGCAACATACCGTGTGACGGGTGAACTTACAGGGGGTCCTGGAGGTCCTGGCAAGCCGGGACGGCCAGAAGTACAAGAGCAAGCAGGAGCTATGGCAGGGCAGGTCTCCTCGTCCCTCTGAAACGAAAACAAGCCAAAGTGACATGAGCAGCTGCACACTAAGAACAGGGTGGATCACAGATAACATTTTCTATCTTTCAAAAGATGAGAAAAGCAGACATTTTCTCTACTCCTCTGAGAGAATTTTGTGAGCAACTGAGTGTTTTATTTTTCTCCCTAATAACAAGACCAAAAAGACAATATGAACCAGCCCTGCCTGAAATGTGCATAACACACACACTAGAAGATAATTTTCTCCTTGCTAATTGTTTACACACCCCACAGAGCAACTTTCTGTGGTGAGAGGAAAACTTGAAAGGAAGAGCAGAAGGATGGATGTTGTGACTCAGGGCTGAGGTGGCAAAGCTGCAGGACTGACAGCACTGCTGTCACAGAAGGGATCATGACAGAAGAGACATATCCTGCACTGGAATGTGCGTTCTGATCACTTCACCAAGGAACACACAGATTCTATTCCCAAGAGAAGGGAAGTCAATGTTTTCACTCTTAAGTTTATCAAAATCATTTGCAATGTCACTTCGGTGCCATGGGCTTGTTCCATCATCCCCAGCTTCATGTCAATTGGCAGAGAGGTCCTTCTTGTCTTACCAGTGCTGGGAGTTCACAGCATCTGTCTTCCTCTGCCCCTGTGCTGCTGCATGTGATCTGCAAAGACTGCAGCTGGAACTGTGGGAACAGGAGAGTTTGTCAGAAACGTGGTGTTGGCACACAAGATCCATCATCAGATCTCAGGTACTAAAAATAACCTTCAGTGGTGATTTCACAGCACTTTTCCACGTGGTCGCAACTTCAGTTGTGCCCCCCAAAAGAATACAAACAGTACTCTTGGCCATGGAGTGTCCTACAACCCCCAGGTCCTTGTCTTGCTAAGCAAGTCAACCAGCAGCTCCACACCACTCAGTAAAAGCCAGGTCTCTTGTTTACTCCCAGTCCTGCAACAACAAGCCAGTTCTTGCATCACTGGACTTCAGCATCACCAAAATGTGAAGCAAACTCAGCTTTGCTCCCTTTCAGGGAAAGGAGATAAGGGTGAGGGTGGTAGCAGCCACCAGACTTCCCAACCTGTCTCTCTCACCGCATCCCTCACAACTACCACATCTTCCTGTTCTGATTAACAGATGAGCACAGACCGCTCAAAGCCAAACCACAATAACGAGGCAGGGCTATTTTTTCTTCCTTGACACCATTTCTCGTTTTTTTAATGCTTCCACTCCCTGAGTTTCACACAGAGGAGCTGCACAGTCCCAGCAGTGCGCCATGCAGCATACAGATGGAGATGAGCCCTGCAGATCAAGAGGCATTTAAAGTTATCTTAATTTAAATAGGGTTCCATGATCACCAGTAATGAGATACTCTGTCTTCTCAAGGGCAGCAGGAGCCATGGAAGATGTAAAACCTTGCTGGGCTTGAAAGGGAATGGGAGCAGGGATGGCGCGAAGCTGTTCATTACTGGGCTGGATCTGCCTGGCTAAGCTGCTAGTGGGAAGAATTTGGGAGCGACAAAGACGACACAGATCCCTGCCTTGTCAGCCATGGGGTTGTGATCAAACCACCACACAATGTATTTATGAAATACTGCTTGAATACCAGCATCCTCGGTTCATTATAGAGCTGACCCCACCTCTTACAGGCAAGTCAGTCTCCGCATTTTCCCCACGTATCCCATTCCTCTGCTTGTCTTTTTGCAGCTGGGGAGGCATACGGGACCCACTGGTTTTACTGAGCTGCTTTGATGCAAAGGAAGTTGTAAAGCAGCTGATGTACTGTTTTTCCCTGGCCTTCTAGATCCAAAAGCAGAGTCAAGGAATAAAAGCTTCATGTAAGTCATGAATGATTTTCTAGAGCAGATAGGATCAACCACTAAGGTTGGAAGAGACCTCCAAGATCATAAAGTCCAACCAATCAAGTCAACATCCCTCGTTCCACACATATTCAGGATTCCTGGGTTTGGAGTAAGGACTTCACACTTACTCTTTTCTCCTCCAGGGAGGGGGATCTCTGCAGCACCGTGTGATGCTGTACGGACAGCCCCACAGGCTGGCACCAAGTGTTTGGGTTGGGGAGGTTTTCATGTAGCAGCTGACAAAGATCCTCTATACTGAAGAGTATCTTCCTATCATTTGCAGCCAGGCAAGTGATAGGAAAACATTCTTCAGTACAGAGGATCTTTGCAGCCAGGCGAGCCCCAACATGCTGAAGACAGACACATCCAGCCCTGCTGCCTGAAGTCACAGGCATTTCCCAGCATATCTCAGCGGGGGCTGATGTGCACAACATCCCCTTTCTAAAGCAATTTTCAAACCCTGCCATCTGCTTCAGCATCTCAATGTAGGAACTTTCCCAGCCCCAAGACGATGCAGCCAGCTGAAGGCACTTCAGGAACACATTCAAGTTGATGATGCCTCTGACCACAGATCTCGAACAGAGTTGGGAGGTGAGAGGAAGAAGCACCAGGCTAGGAAAGCTCATTAAAGTCAGAGATCATCAGGATCAGGACACGGATGTGTGTGCAGTATTTGTCAGCATTCAGAGTGAGACCGATGCAAGACGGATCCATCTGCCCACCCCAGCCAGCTCCAAATTCAATCCCCCATGGCTTTCCAGCAGCATGTTCTGCAGGGGACTCACCGGGACAGACCCGCTCCTGGGTCCTCTGGTCCTTGTCACTTTGCCCAGCATGATGAAACCAGCTGTGGAGATGCTGCCAACGGTGTTGATGGGTTTCTCTGCTATTTTCTTACAGTCCAGATAGAGTTTGATCTTGAAGTGGCTCACGGCCACATGCACCTGGGCAGCAGATGGAAAGACGGGGGGGTTGGAGCTCCACAATGAGATGAGAGTGGATTTTAAAGACAGTAATGTCTCTGCCCAGTGCCCAGACTGCTGCTTTTACTGGTAGTGGGTTTTTAACAAGCAAATGGATCAAGGGAGCTCAGGAATAAGTTGTATTATGTGCTAGGTGTGCTATCTGCATTCCCCCCGATATTCCTCTCAGGGGAAGCCTTTCTGGAGTTGTAGTATTAAATAATTCCGTTTCAGAACTACTTGAATAATAAAACTGCCTACAGATATCAATAGAAAGGGTTTGTTGCTCATTTGGGTGAAATACCTTTGATCTGAGATCATAGATGGCCCAAAGAAAAACCTGTTATGAAGGATACAGTGGGTTTTGTACAAAGCTAGGCTCGTTTTTTCCTTCCTTCTAGCACTAAATAGTCACCACAATCCCAAATTCTAAAATAACATTTGATTTTTCCGCTTTTCCTGATTTATTAAGACTGAAGAACCCCTCAATTTTAAGTTTCTGCAGAGGGAAAGGGAAGCAATCTATATGTGGAAACCATATTTGAACGCGAGATGAACCTTAATTCTTGACAAACTCCAGCATATCAAATAGGTTTTCCAGTTCCCTGGCAATCTGGATGCAAAGCATCTGGATAATCACTCCTCACTGTGAACAATACGCAGTGATGGCACAAAACTCCCTGACTGGAGCAAGATCGTGAGCTACATTTCTCCCTCTGTTGATAAGGACCTTATGAAAGCTCCCATAGAATATCTTCTTCACTTCTTGCTGGTCAAAGGAGACTTCCTGTAAATCAGCCTTGTAGTCATGATTGAAATAGGTCAAGGATTTCTTACTGGCTACAGGGAAGAAATAGGACAAATAACAGCTTTGAATCAAAAGAGAAATGGATTTCAGCCATATATGAATAATAGTAAATAAACAGGTTTAAATATGGTGAAAAGCTTCAGATGTTATAATGCAATAGTCCTCAACAGTGGTGAAGAGTATATCAAAAGGAATATGTAAGAGTAGATGAAAAAGGACTACGTCACAAGTAGAATTTAAATTAAAATATGTCTTCTAATTGCACTAGACAGTATTTAAAATGCAAGATTGGCAGCAACAACAAAGCTCCCCAAAAAACCTGCTGCTGCATAATGAAACCATTACAGTTCCCCCAGTGACTGCCAGGATGAGCACTGCTGCTTGCAGAGGCACTAATGTAATGTATTCAGCAAGAAACCTTACGATCAAGGTTAACACCAAGAAGGGGCTGGAAGTCCTCGTCTGTTATTTGCCACACGGCAAAGGGCTCCTTGGGGGTGTCGGGCAGGAGGCGCAAGAGGATGGTGATCGTGTGCTCGGTTGGGACTGCAAAGAGGTGGATGTCACTGGAATGAGACAAATCGAGCAGGTGTCAGTGGTTTAAAGAGCAAGAACCAGTAGATATCGTCCTGCAGACAGGGCTCATCCATAGAATCACAGAATCATCAGAGTTGGAAGAGACCTCCAAGATCATACTGTCCAACCATCAACCCAAACCCACCCTGCCCACTAAACTACGTTTTCAAGTGCCAGAGTTTCCACCCATCAAATTTCTTGGGCAGGTGTCCTCGAAAAGCTTCACCCCCAGGAGCTGAACTCAGTAAGACAGGAGAGAGCCTGGTGCCTGTTTTGACACCCTTCTCAGGTCTTTGAAGCCTGTGCTGAGTGATGAGCTCTCAAGGGCCTTCCCCTCATGCTGAGGGGGATCCCCAGGTGGAGCAGTCGGTGTCAGTCCATCACTGCCAGAGCTGCCTTGGGGAATGCCAAGGCACAGCAAGTGCAACTGACAAAAACATCCCTGTCAGACTCCAAAACACTCCCCCCGGTCTCTTCAAGAAGGACCTGTAGCTGTCACAGAGTAAATCTTGAAGCTTTGTCAGAAATCAGTGCAAACACCCTTTTGGGTTCAGCATACTGCCCACAGACAGCCCCTTCCAGGTCCCCGCATCCAGCTGCAAAATCTGGGCTCAGCTCTGGAGCTCATGGCTGTGCAGCGATGCCCATTAGCTTCTGCTGCAACCACTGCCAAACCCGTCAGCACACTGGGCACGAGCAGCAGCGAGAGGAGATGAGGCACCAAGGAAGGTCATATTGGTTATGCCTGAAATACATCTGTAATTGGAAACGGGACACATTTGCATGGGCATATACACAGCTCATCAGGCATCTTTTCATGACTGATTCATGAATAATGCCAGGTTCTTACTTCTCTGCCTGCTTCTGAAGGAGTAATGTCCTTGGGAAGGCGTATGGAGCAGCTGAACAAAAGGATTTGCCCGTAATTTTTCCAAGTGTTTGAATCAAAATGTTCTCTGAATCTCCCTCACTCTGTTTACTCTGAGAAGCTTTTGCTCCTTTCACTAAGATTAAACTGAGCCCGTGCAGCAGTAATTAGGCTTCAAACAAAGTAGCACTGACTGTCAGGAGTCGGATAATTGCTGATTGACAGTGGTAAAATGTGAGTGAGGTTGTGGGAACAGCCTGGCTCACGGGGGACCCTGTGGAGAAGCCTCATTCACAGTAAAGCAGGGTCAAGTCACAGCCTGGAGTCGGTGGTTACTCCCTCCCATCGGTAAGGACCAAGCTGCAGAGAGCAGCTATGAGACAAACAGGTTCTAAAGCAAAGATCTGCCTCCAAACCAGAGATGGTGGGAGAAGGCATTGAAGACGAAAATGTGACCTCAAACTGCCATCACCCAAGTGCAGGTGGTTGTGGCCAGAATGCCTAAAGAACGGTGCAGTGCCCACACACAACATGGTCCTGATGTCCATCACAGCAACCAGCCCTGCTGGGAAAGGTGGTTTTGTAAACAGGGAAAAGACGTCGCAGTGAAAAAACACAATGGGCAGTCCCCTTCACTTCTGGGTGACATGTTCCAGCTCATCTGGAGGCAAGTCAGAGGTTAATTTTTTAACATATTAAGGAAAAATACTCTAACCTTCTTCTCTCCTTCTCAGTCTACACATGGCTTGGTTTAGCTTATCTTATAATCTTCACCACTTCATTTTAAAGCTGCCAGTGGGGCTGCATCACTCAACCACAAACCAGTGACCTCCCTTTGCTGCTAATAGGTGCATGGGACTGGTGCTGAAGGTGACACCGGTCATGACTCCAGTCCCACCTGGTCCTCAGGGTGAGCTGGGTGTCTTTGAAGAGGGTGAAGGTGCGGGAACCGCTGAATATGAATGGCTCCATGGCTACGCCTTTAATGGAGGAGTATTCCTTCTCCACCAAGCCAAAAGCTTCCATCATATCAAATCCTGGAACAAAAATAAACAAGGGGAAAGGTGATTAGAAGTGTGACTGAAAAGCAGGTAGAACTGGCCTCTAGCTCACACGGAGAAGGCAATGGGAGACAACAGCAGAGCAACACAGCAGCAGCAAGGCTGTGCAGGCTGGAAACCTGGAGGTTACTACACGAGGGACAGCCAAGGGTAACAGTGTCTGTCTGCGCACATGGTGCTCATGTGCTGTCACCTCCTCCTCCTGGAAAAGACTGAAGATGGAGACTTCTGCAATTACGTTTGTGAACATTCAGAATGAGAAACAAATGAGAAAGGAGGGTTGTTTCTCTTCAAGTGGCTGCAAATACATTATCTTCAAAAGACATGGAATCAGCCCAGTAATTGCCAGCAGAGAGGGAGAATTATTTCTGCTCTGAAGTGCCTTACATGTAAGAGTCAGAAAAATTAAGACAGACTTCTAAAATACGAGCATTTCCATTTGTGTCTGTTTTCACGTGATGCCCAGGGGTGACCTGCCTTCTGTGCTCTACAGAGATTCCCCCCTGACATCTCTGACATCTCCTCCCTGGCTCGTGCAGCTTCATCTCACTCTCCCAGCTCATCATCAAAGCTCTGAGCCATTTCCTCATTTTAGTTTTCTCTTCTGTGAGACAAGATCTTACAATTGGGATTTATTTTTTCATTTATCTGAGCTTGCAGCAGGACGGGACAAAGGAGACAGCTCGTTCCTCAGCAAATGGAAAGGCTACAACTTCATTATGATGCGGTGCTTTCAGTCTGGATTCCCTCACCCCTTCTCCACTTAAAATCTTCCTCTGTTTCTTGCCTCGAGTTTTTATTTTGCCTGGGGGTTGGTCCAGGGTGTTGGTTGTGGTTTTTTAAATTTCATTTTCCAACAGTACTAGGGAGTTTGCCAAAAGAAATGACCTACTTGAGAGCCGGTTCATCTCTCACAGGGAGCTTCTGGCACTGGAACTTCCTTTAAGACATGCAGGAAGTACTGTCATGTAAAGGCTGAGCGTAAGGCTGGGGTTACAACTGCAGACACATAGGTTTTGTGTCACGAATCTGCCATGTGCTGGTTTCAGGATTAAAGGCTATTTTCCTGCTCTTGTTCTCAGACGTCTCCCTTTTCCTTCAAAAAACCAAGACCTGGAGTGTTTCCACATTCACAGCCCAGCACCACCGGTGCTTGACACTACTGTACCTTGTACGGAGCCCTCCATGGAGCTGATGGTGGGGCAGGCTGGGAGAAGAAAAGACAAGAGAAAAACTGTTAGGGAAAACAAAACGCAGTGGGAGGTTATGGCAGTGAAGTGAAAACAGATCCTGTAGGTAGAGCAATGGGAAAACACAGCAAAACTTAGAAAATTCTGCAGCTTAAACCAGAGCCTGGGCTTTAGTCTCATTTATGTGCACATGGAGGGAGAGAGAGAGAATTTATCTTTGTGCAGACAGGAAGGTTGTTCCCTGGCTTGCACATCACAAAAATAAAAAAGCTCTTTCATCATCAAACACCTTTACGACCGTTTTCTTTTGACTAACCTTACAACATGAAATATAAGCGAGCATCCTGCACTCCGAGGTTCTCTTTAAAAGCAGACATCAAAAACAGTAATTTATTTTATTTAAGAGGTGTTTTTACTGCAAAACGTGGCTGAATGGTGGTGTAGAATAAAGCTATAAGTGGTTCCAAACACTGTACCTGAATCTTGGAATATACAGAGCAAGAATTAACCCAGCCTGAGGGTTTGGCTTCTGAATTCTTTAAGGAAACACAAAGAATTTTGGCAAAGATTCGCAGTTTGCATTTTGGAAACCCCCTTGATGAAGCCTCTAAGATGTCACAGGACAAAAAGGAAAATCAGGGGAGGAAAGACTTGGAGGTGAAGCTGGAATACGAGGCACCATGGTTACGAGCACTCTCCATTCAAAGGCTCAGGTAAGAGGAAGTTTTCAATTATCCACTTCCACGTAAATCCCAGGCCATGGGTGCCAGATGGAGCTGGGACAAAAGGAATGCTTGACGCAAAATGAGAAGTGTCCCTGAAAAAAAATCAAGGGCACTTGACAGGATGGGATATTTCATAAACGGTTTTCTAGGTCATCAGTATAATAGAATGTAGCTGATCATTATATTGAGGCTTCATTACAGTCTTGCTATTGCTATTCTTGCGTCAATGCCATCTCATCCCTCGTCAGAAGAGCAGGGCTCCCAATTTTCCATGCCTAACTTCTCTAAAATGTGTATGAAATTTAAAGCGGGACGTGACTTATCCTCCCTTAGTTTCCTAAGTCTACAGGAATTTCAATGCAGTTTTTCATGATCAAGGCAGACATCAAAGACCGGGCACCCAATCCTATATTTCTGATGGCCGTGGCACTGCTGAAGCCAGAAGTTCAACCACAAAGACTTTCAAGTTGTCATGATCCTCATTATTCAATCTGAGGCATAGTTTTATGCATTCATAGAACCACAGAACGTATTAGGTTGGAAGGGATCTCCAAAGACCATCTAGTCCAACCCCTCTACAACAAGCGGGGACATCTCTAACCCGACCAGGTTGCCCAGAGCCCAATCCAGCCTGACCTTGAATAGCTCCAGGCATGGGGCCTCCATCACCTGTCTAGGCAGCCTGTTCTGGGGATCCCTCACTCTCAGATTCCAGAACTTTCTCATATCCAGCCTCAATCTGCCCTTTTCCAGCTTCAAACCATGACCTCTCATCCTATTGTTGTAATTTCTGTAGAATTTGATATAAAACTATTGATGGGATCTGTGGAAATCAGTCAAGAAATTAGTTACAGAAACCTGAGCCTCAAAACCATCTCTTTGAGCTTGACTAGCCCCTGGCTGTGGAGCAGTGTCCTGTACCCAGGATGATCTAACTGACATCCACAAGCTGTACACTGCTTTTTCCTTTCCCCTTCCAGAAACCATCTGGCTTTCCAAAGGTGAAGCTTTGCTCAGACTTGAAGCATGATGAAGAAAAAGAAGAAATTCCCACACCAAGTCATATGAGCAGCTGCAGACTTCCCATTTCCCAGGTCTCTGACTTTCCTGCTTGCGAGTCCAGTTGCTCCTCCTGACCCTTGCCCAAACCCCCTCATGCAAACACCCCTGGCAGCCCTCACGTCCTTCCCAGGCTGGAGGTCCTTTGATTGCTCACGGCTCTTTGATCTGGCATATCAGAGGCAGGGCGAGGATCTCTGACACTGGCGTTTGGCACTTTTGCTTTGAACATTTTTTCTCAGACTTTCCAGCCTGAGGTTCCTGCTGTCACTTTGTTCTCTTTGTTCCTTTGGTTTCTGCTCCCCCAAACCCCAGCCAAATACAGTTGTTCACTACACAATAAACACTCTCTCTGAAATGTCAGGCCATTTCTCCCAGTAATTTGGTTATGTAGTAACATTTGAGCTTTTGCTCCCCAACAACCAGTTTCCCCAGCGCCGTTAACGTGTCGTCTCCAGTCCTTAGAAAAAGCCAGTCTATAAACCTGATAGAACGCAATAGTTCCCCTATTGTCTCTCCGTCCACCACAGCCAAACGACTAGATTAAATTCTACAAGGTGACTCATCCACCTTAGGGGAGGATTGTTTTCTACTTGCAAGTTCACAGGACTTTTCCACTGGGGCCTCAACACCAACAGACTTCCTCATTAAGCCTCTAGAAAACTTAGTCTGATCCATTTTCTGTTGGGTACAAGTTCCAAGCTCTCACCTCATCCGCTTCATTCGTCCTTTGTGGCTCCCCTCAATATACTTGGAAACCAAAGGTTTGGTTGGAATCACTTCAAGTTGACAGGGAAAGGCACTGCTGCCGCAAGATCTCTATTCTAATATTTGCTTACTAATAACTTTTTAGAACCCCCTTAATTCAACATTTGTCGCTAATCCGTTCCTTAGTTTGCTTTGTACTATGAGCACACGCTCATTAAATTTAATAAAGGGCTTTGCGGGGAACTTTAATTTAAAACGTGGCATCAATCCCTCTGCTCCATTTCGGTCGAGTTGTGCAGAAAATTCTTTAAAAGTGCTCTCAAGTCTCTTCACTAAACGAATCTGATTTCTCAGAAGCTATGTGGGTGCTGCCTGTCCTTGGACAGTCCCCAGAGGCATCTGTCACAAAGCAGTGTACCTGCTCCTGCCTGCCCTGCAGAGCCCACAGCGTTCAATTTGTTCCTGAAAAATAAACCAGGCAAAGCAGGAGTTGATAGGAGGTGATTTACCCTCTGTTTTAGATGGAACAAATCCTCGGATCGATGGGAATTTAGACAGCACAGGAGCTGAAAGAGAAAGCAGTGCACATGTGAGCTCTGTGATTCAGGACGGCGATGCCTGGCTTGAGACCCAGATGGTCACCTGCCCTTCCTGGTCATCCTAGAGTTGCAACAAATAACACACAGCAGTGAAGAACTGGAGGCAGAATTTTCTGTTTTCAAGGCCAGTTGTCTGCCCTGCCACAGCCCAGTATCCTGACAGAGACAGCCTCAAGCCTAAGGATGGGAGGTGCTGCAGAACATGCACTGATGCACTTACCGGTCCGGCCGGTGGCAGATGTGCTCTCGCTCTCTCCAGTGTAGTGGATGGCAGAAATGACCACTTTGTAGGCTCGATCAGGCAGCAGTGACTGCAGGGTCACACTGCTGCTTTTGCCAGGAGCCATGATCTACAAAGGGATGGGAAAGAGCCTGATATTTGAGAAGGGTTCCCGTTACAGGTCTAACTCACATCCCAGAGTCACATGGAGGGGTTCTAGTGGCAAGTCCCGGGACAGCGGGGCTCAGGGCACCATCTCTGCTCGGCTCAGACAATGGTGAGAGCAAGCTGAGGGAGCCTGGCTGTGCATTGGACTAGTTGAGCCCAGCTGTATTCCCCAGGCATGTGCGTCAGAAATGCTTTATAACATGGAAACCAGTTTGGGGTTTACTAGAAAATCTGGGGTTTAAAATGTGAACATCTAACAGCCAGAGGGGCTGTAGAATTATCATCAAGCCCTCTGTCTCTGTGAATTCCCCAGCCCAGTTCAGGGAGGAGAGAAAACTGATTTAGTAGCTGCTTTGATGGGCACAAATGTCTTCATCACAAAGAAATCTCTTCATGAGGCGACCATCAGCAGGTCAGGAGAAGAGATTTGGTTTTGTAGCCCTGTGAACCAGCTGTCCCTGGAGTAAACCTTGAGGTCTGCTGGGCATGAAATTGCCCCAAGTTCCTTTGGTCCAGCGTCCATCACCTACAAAGGAGCTGTATACTTACTGTTTGCTGAGCACTAGCATCAGAAACAGGGTTGTAGGTGATTTTGTAGTGCTGGATGTGGCCGTCAGGAGGGGTCCAGCGCACCTGGAGGCTGGTGGATGTCTCAGAGTCGATGAAGAGGTTGGTGGGTGGGCTCCGAGCATCTGTATCAGAGATTAAAGGTCAATAGAATAAAAGAGAGGTAGTGATGTCTATAAACAGGTCCAGCATCCCTCCCAAGCCCATTTCTTTGGTGCTCTGCTGTGCTGGTAACTGATGCTCAGAACAGAAGTAGTCACCTTGGGGACAAGCAAGAGAGAAAACAGACTGTGGAGGGGTGAGAGATGTTCTAAAAACATCCTAAAAGATCCCAGAGCAGCCAGAGCACAACAGCTTTGTCCAGCTCTTTTCTCACCAACACCCATGGTCTCAAAGACAGGACCTCTTTGGGTGCCTGGCCCTACTCCCCCTTTTCTAGCCCTGGGCTGTAATGTGGGGATGTTTCCCAAATAGGTGATGGGCTGAGCCACAGTCAGAAAGGGGTTTGCAGAGACGAAAGCTGAGCAAATTTTAATCATGTAAATGTATTTCTTCCCCTGGGGTCCTCCTGTAGCAAAGCAGTGGCAGAGGCTGCTGTGCTGGAGCGATTCCTCTGAGCTGGGGCTGAGAGCTAGTAAAGGAGCGGCAGAGAGTGCTACATCCATCCAAGGTTCAAACGAGGCATTTGACAATGTGGGACATGGGTTTCTCTACTCCTGCAGCTTGTTTCCCAGCAGTGTCTTGCTCTGCAAGCGCCTAGCCTTGAACCCACGCTGGTGTGAAGACACAGAAGTCTCAGACAGGGAAAAGGAGGCATTTTATTCACAAGAGACTATGAGCGATGGGTGATCTCCTAGAGAGAGCCAAGGACACACACCCAGGCTATGAGATTTCTATTCAGTCTTCTGCCCACCCAGAAAAGTCTGGGGTGACCTTAGAGCACAGGTTGGATGAAGATCATTCGCGTCTTCATTGAGCTTCCCTCCCTTTTCTGTACAAAATGAGCTTATTTTTCCTGAAGCTGAACCGAGATTGCCAGTAGCTGAATCAGGCTGGAGGCTGTTGCTGTGCATCACCACGAGGCAAAGCAGAGAAGAAAACAAGTGTGGGAGGTAAAGTCACTTCAACGGCTCTATTATTAGTACTGTGCTCTACGTCTGCATCTTTGCTGCTGGCGCTGGCTGTTTCCTTCAGCTGAGGTAAGTGGAGGGTCTGGTTAAGTGAACTTTAAAGTCAAGGAAAGTCTTCTGAGTTTGGTTTATTCTGGAAAGCCCCCAGGCCTGGCAGAATTTGATGGCATAGATGCGACAGCCAGGGGAAAGGTCACCTCCTGAAGCTGCCCAGGAGGACAGAAGCATCTCTGACACAGAGGACACCATCTGTGCCTTTGATTACCTCTTGAACCTCTGCTCTTCCATGGGAGGAATCCCAGCCTGCCTGCTCTCGGGTCTTTCCAGCACCACAGTTGCCTTAACTGGGTTACTGATAAAATAATCCTAGGTGTTTCTTTTTATTCTTTTCCTTAGTTGAGACCAAGCATTGAACAATCTCCAGCTGCCCCATGCACTTTGTGAAACCGGGTTTTTCTTGGATTCAGGCTATATAGAAGTAAAGCAATGGCAGCAAGGGACGGGCTCCTGCAAGGAGAGAGGTGGTTCTCCGCTTTCCCTCCTCCCAAGCACACCAGCAGGGAGGGGTCCTCTGCTCCTAGAAGGATGTCCAGTCCACCCAGCACTGGTGGTGGGGATGAAATGAAGGTATCACCATTATTTCTGTTGCACTGCTCCCACTGCATGTAAATAGTTCAATTTTCAAAGACAAAAATTGCAATTTTTTAGAAGATCGAGGGTCCGAGTTCTTCCAGCTACACATCTTAACTCCAGAAGTAATCTTTACCTCCTGCTCTCTCTCTCAATGTTTAATTACACCATCACAACCTAAGCACTAAGTGCTGACCTAGATGAGAAAGGACCTGCCCCATATCACTGTCTCCAACTTCTGTTCCTTTCCCAGCTAAAGCTGTTCAGCTATTTCAAGTTCATAAAAACTTGGGGGATAAACTTCAAACCACGGCTCTGAAACAATTGGATTTTTCCACTAGGAAGACAAGAACCTACATCCCAAACCTGCCAAATGTCACATTGCAGCGATGAACGGCTTTATTTTTAATAAGAAGATGGTGTTTCAGATGAGCTGGTGTCTGTGAGTGACTTGAGCACCACTGTGAGTGGTGTCCCTTGAGCATAACCCATTTGGCCTTGAAATGGTTCTTTTGGGTGGGGCAAGAGGCATCAGTGGTCCTGTATAAAATGAAGTTGGTGCTGTCACCACAGCCCCAGGGGAGCAACGTGGTTCCATTTCACGAAACCAGCACGCAAGAGCATCGCTCTGACTTGGCTTTTTTTTTTTTAACTTCTCAAGCTTCAAAGAAGAAAGTGTTCTGGGGACGATGAGAAGCTTGTGTTACCAATCTTCCTGCTGAGTTTCACTTCAGGCCCTGCCCTTAAACTTCAGCTTTTCTTGCAAATTCCACTGAGACACTTTTAAGAACTTCATGACTTGACCCATTCCTATATAAAGAGATGTTGCCAAGAGAGGAGAGGACAAAAACAGCTATGAAAGCACAAGTGGATTCTCTGTCTCACCTAACATGGACTTTTGTTCCTGCTCAGCACAGCCTCGCTGTTACTGGCTGAAGTCTGGTGTCTGAAGTCTGTCTGCCATCCTGAGGAGAACTGGATAGCCTTCACTGGTGTTTCATCCCCCAAAATTTCATCTTATAATGAAAATTAGGGTGGACAGGGCTCAAAAAAATCAAATCAACGGTTTGGATGGGTTGCAGGTGACAGGAGAGATTGCCATGCTCTATCTGAATGAGCTACCATCCACCACCTCTGAGACATAGGTGGACATCTAAATTACTCGTAATCCCACAGTGATGAGATGGCAGCTTTTGCGTGAACTGGTAAAGGTTTGTATTATAACCAGATCCCAGGATTTCAGAGAGTCCTGTCTAGTGCCACATCACAGAATCACAGAGTATCTTTGGTTGGAAGATGCCTTGAAGTTCATCAAGTCCAACCTTCAAGCCAGCACTGCCAGGTTGCCCCAAGCCATAGAATCATTAGGAATTGGAAGGGACCTCAAAAGATCATCTAGTCCAATCCTCCTGCCATGGGCAGGGACACCCCACCCTAGATAAGGCTGGCCAGAGCC
>JAOXOE010000848.1:4103941-4124887 GCA_028565055.1 Phoeniculus purpureus | reverse complement strand
AGACTCCACAACTTCCCTGCGCAAACCTTTCCAATGCTCCGTCACCCTCACCATGAAGAAGTTCCTTCTCATATTTATGTGGAACCTCCTATGCTCCAGCTGACACACATTGCCCCTTGTCCTATCATTAGATGCCACTGAGCAGAGCCTGGGTCCATCCTCCTGACACCTGCCCTTTCCATATTTATAGGCACTAATGAGGTCAGTTGTCAGTCTCTTTTTTTCCAAGCTAAAGAGACCCAGCTCCCTCAGCCTTTCCTCGTAAGGGAGATGTTCCACTTGCTTCATCATCTTTGTGGCTACATATCCAACAGAATGGCTGCTCTTCACCTGTGATGGACATCACCTCCAGAGAGTCCAGCACTGAAGATAAATACATTTCCTAAATATTTCTCAGTGCCCAGTGCCCTCAGCTGTATACACGGTCCTTGGGGTCTACACAAAGACAACAACTGAAAGAAATTTTGCTGGAGACTCATTAATTCCCCACGTATACAAAACACTGAGCAGCTCTGATAGCTTCTTCAGATCTTGTGAGCTCCAGTCCTGTGCCCTCTGCAGAGCTGCAAAAGCAGAGCCCTGGCTGATCTCTGTCGTGCTGCTGTTTGCTGAGGTGAATCGAGACTGCCCTTATCACGGGCTCCTGAAACAAGTGTTATCTCTGTAATGAGACTGTTTAAACCACTGCACAAGCTACAGCTTCTCGTGGTGGTGATAATAAAACAGTGCATTAGCTTAAGTCCATCAAGAGCAGATTTGAAAAATTAATTGGTTCAGATTTTGAGCTGACATCTGCTTTGGTTATTAGCTCGTGGACACTTTGGCTTTAATTGGACAATTTAAAGAAATTGTTATCCAGCGCCTCTGGTCTCGCTTCAGTAGAAAATGGCTTTTTTTGAAGAAGAGTTCTGGAAAAGTTTACCTTTCTGTGAAGAGAGAGGTGCGAGTGAGAAGGACTGTAATGGCCGCAGCTACAGCTGCTGCTAACTGCAGTGGTGGCCAAGGTGCAAACTGAAACAGGCTGCCCAGGGTGGAGTCACTGATCCTGGAGGTGTTCAAAACGCACGCAGACGTGTCAATAGGGAACATGGTTTAGTGGGCATGGTGGCATTGGGTTGATGGTCAGACTTGATGGTCTTGGAGGTCTCTTCTAACTTTAGTGATTCTATGATTAAAAGAAACACAAATTGGTTTGTGTTTTGGAAGGGTTTAATTTCCATCTTCTAGGTCTGAATGTGATGTGGTGAAGCCAAACATCTTGCATCTCATAATTTCTTCATGTTCTGGAGATGCTTTTCTACTGGGGATCATGTTATTTAAAGTGGTACCTGGGGACCTCTTGAGGGGTCTCATCCCATGTACTCTGCAGCAGCCATTGCTGTTTGCACATGATGTCAGGAGAAAACTTATTCTCTTGGGCACAACCAAGAAACAGAGGGACAGAGAGACAGAGGGAGCTGTTAGAAATGGCCCCGTGGTGTTTTCTGTTGTAGAGAAATGGATCCCATGGACTGAACTTCCACTTAGAGAGCTGGAAATACACACCAGGTGGAAGAGACCCATTGGTGCCAAAGCAGAACTTGGCAAGAGCGGGATGAAACTGTGGACATCAGCTTCTGTTTCACTTGAAAGCTTTGTTTATTTTTCCTTTTAGCCTGAAATCTTGTAGCGAAAACCCAAATGCGAGCAGAATAGATTTTACAGCAGGTGAAGAAGTGTCAGGTCACAAGCTGAGACAAGACCCTTGAAACTTCCTCTTCCAAAGCAATGTGAATCCTGGTCCCTCCCTGGTGCTTGGGCTCCTGTTTTTCCAGCTGCAGCCTTCTGTCCTTGCCAGACATCTCTTTTGCTGCTGCTAGTGTGTAGACAGCTCTCAAATCATCCTTTTAATGTCTCCATAGGCTTGGACCATCCTCTGTCCACTTCTGCTGTTGTGAACCTTCTCTGGGACCTCCTGTCTTCTCAGGTGCTCATAAAGGTCTCTCCTGGGGGCTCAGATCTCCCCTAGGTCACTGCTCCTGTGGAAATGTTTGCAGACCCTTTTCAGACAAACTTTCCCTTCCCAGCCCAGATGTCTGGAAATAGCAGCCTGCCCACATTTGGACACCTCTCCTGGAATGAGGCAGATGAAGCCTGTAAAAGTCTTTCCCTAACATTCAGAGCTGCTAATTCTTAATGCAAACTGTTGCCTTGGTATTTGCATTCCAAACGAGTTCGCATTTCCTCAGCTCTGCTGCCACCCCCTCTGCAATTACAGAGACTCTGTGACTTTACAGGAGCAGCTGAGACACCAGGTTGTCCTCAGCAGCTTTGCCCGTGTTCCCAAGATGTGCAGTTCTTGGAGAACCTCGGGAAAAGATGAGACAAAATCTGCCCTCGTCAGCGATGCCAAGTTTCATCCCAACAAGAAAACCCCAGTCTTCAGAAGTCAGTGACTGGGAAAAGGGGCTGATCCTGGCACCCTCCACGTGCCCAATATTTTTTAGGGTTTTTTTCCTCCAGATTTTGTGGCTCAGGAGCTGAAATCAGGTAATTTTGTTTTCTCAAAGTCATGTAAGAACAGCTGGTCATTCAGCATGAAGTAGCTGAATGAGCTCCTACCAAGCACTACATCCAGCGGGAACAATAAGGTGCAGTGCAGTTGGTCTGAGAGATGGAGATAAGTGACAGAGCGAGAAGAAATGGCCTCAAGTTGCCCCAGACTGCCCAGGGCAGTTGTGGAGTCCCCATGTCTGGAGGGGTAGCAAAGCCATAGAGATGTGGGGTGAGGGACAGGGGTTAGTGGGGACCTGGAAGTGCTGGAGGAGCGCTTGGACTTGATGATCCTAAAGGGCTTTTCCAAACAAAATGACTCTGAGATTCTCTTCTAAACTAGAACAACATGAGAAGAAAGCTTTGGGTTCTGCTTTTGGGTTTCTGGCCCCTGGCCCCTCCACACAGCAGCAGCCATTTTGCCGTGGAAACGTGGTGTGTTCCCCGACAGCGTGGAATTCTGGACATCAGTGGGAAAAGTGTTTTGTCTGGGTTTCCATGGTTTGCTGAGGTGGAGAGAGCTCTCTCTTTGTTCACAGCCGCAGGAGCTGGCATTTTGGAAACTGAGGACTGCCAGGGAAGCCCATGGAGCAGAGAGCTGTACTGCAAATGCCTGCTGACGCAGAGGGACATGAGGGACTCCGTGGTTTTGCAGAAGCAGGAAGGGCTCGAGGACTCTTTTCCATTTTTGAGGTTTGGACATAGGGATTTTGGCTCAGTTATGTCAAAACATTGTGATGAACCTCTAGATTTCATGTGGGGTTTTTTTTAAGGTGGAGCTTATATGTTGTGTGAGTTAAAGGTTTTGCTGCTTTTTCCCCAAAGTCTTGGACTTTGCCTGCAATTCATAAGTGGTTTTTTTTCAACCCTCCCTATATTGTTTTTATTTCAGCCCATTAACCCTTCAGCTAAATCAGTTGTTTAATACTGTGACCAGGGTTTTTAACCCCTGACCAAGGGGAAGAGTGATGACCCCTCTTCAACAGCTGAACTCAATGAACCACTGATGCTCCCGGGGGGAGTTGGAAATAGGAGGGCTGAGGGGGCTGTGTCAGGTGGGATTGATTATCAGAGCTTTTAGAGAAGGGTGGATGCTAGAAGCAAGGTGGTGGAACGGTAAGAGGTTTTTTTGTTCTGACTGGCTCACTTTTGTTCTTGAGGCAACAGCTTGCTGATGGGGTTTTAACTCTGGAGCACCTCTGCAAAGATGTAGTGAGAAGGTGTCCCTATCATGTTCTGTAAAGCAGGTGAGCAGATGTCTAGAGTGCTTGTTTTAGGTGTATGTCTCTACTTTCTAGCTGTCTGGGCTTGAATCTTGAGCTGAATGTTTTATCCAGGAGAGGCTACTGGTACCTGGTGGTGATAAGAGATGAGTTGGGGAGTTGAAACTAGACCATCTTTGACGTCCCTTCCAAGTTAAGCTGTTCTATGACTATACTAGGAAGGGTGGGTGCAATATTGAAGTAGTTCTACAGAAACCCCATCACTTCTAGGTTAAAGCTAGAAAAGGAGCCACAGATGGTGTGGCGATATCCTGGAGAGTGAAGCTGTCAAAAGGACAGGTTATCTCCACATTAAGTGCTTAGAGATGTGGTCTAGTGGTGAACTTGGTAGAGTAGACTTGCTGGTTACTAGTCAGACTCTGTCATCTCTAAGACCTTTTCTACAGAAAAATCATGGAATGATTCTATGATTTATGTACCCAATGATTCTGTGGTTTATATATTCCAGCACTGACTTGAAAACAGATGCTAGTTTATATGTGGAAACAAGGATTGGGCTGTGTGTAGCCTACCGTGTCTGATCAGCATGATGACAGGTTTGTCATCAAGTTACAGGGTATTTCATCACCCTCTCTTGCAGGGCTGTTTACTGCAGTAGCTCAATGTAGCTACCAGGTCCCTCTGCCGCTACAAGGCTGCACAGAAACCCACATTAAGAAAAGCCTAATGAGCAACGCTGGAAACAAAGCACATGGGTGTTCAGCGTGGATTGAAAGAGAAGTGAAAGGATTTAGCACCAAAGCATGAGCACACTTCTCCTGAAAATGAGTTTATTCCAATATACTCGGGGGAAGAAGGAATTTCACACTTGGGTAACTTCTCCTGACATTGTCATTTATATGGGGCCTGTGTCTGTAACCACCAAAATGCTGAAACAAGTGGTTTTCCTCGGTGAAAGTGCTGCTCGTTTTCCACATGTGACACCTCAGAGTTGCTGAAACGTGAGGAAACCTCTGGGTGCCTCCTGCTCCAGCTCCTGGAGGATGGAGGTCTGTGATGTTAGACCTGACTTTGAAGTCAAACCAGGTTTCTCAGGCTCTTTTACAATCAATTCATCAGCGTTGTTATGAATTCATCAGTTATCACAGAACATTAGGGACTGGAAAGGCCCCTGAAAGATCATCTAGTCCAATCCCCTGGTTATCAGTATTTATCTCCAAGGATGGAGATTTGGCAGCCTGAGGGCTCTGTAGTAAAGATCTGCAGCTGAACAGCAAAATCTGAGCCCCAAAGTCAACCCTCTGCTGATGACCTGGTGGTGGTTGCTCTTCTCAACCGCCACCTGGAGGTGGTAGCACCTGGTTATCTAAACCACATAGACCCACAGGCAAGTGCTACGCTCTCCCTTTTCAGTTTTTCAGCCAAATCACTTAAGCAAATGAAACCAAGCTATGACATGCCAAGTCTAAGCTCGCCAGATGAGCAGAGGAGAACCTTACATGTGGTTTTATCGCTTTGGACAGTGACATGCTTAAGCTTCTCTCATTAAGTCAATCTAATGTGATTGTATGAGCTGGCGTCGTGCCCCTGTCCATACTGATGTGGAGATGAGGGCTATGGAAACAAATCAGCGGTTTCCCCTCGATCCTTTTCCTCTCCACCCAAGACCAGGCAAATAATGTGAAAACGAATGTAGTTTTCTCTGGATTGTGGGGAACATATTTCCCCTTCATGGGGTGCGAAACACTGAGTATGGCAGTAGGAGACATTCTGAGGGCAGCAAGCAGCGGGTTTGGGAAGTTTAATTTAGAGGTTTTTTTTGCAATGGGACAATCCAGTCCGGTTTGACATCTGGACACAAATAATTCAGCTGGACAGGCAGGGGAAGGAAACACTTCCTGAGAACCACAAGTGCTGAGTGATTTCAGACTATGATAACGAGCACACCTTTGTTTTGTTGCTCCAAGAGTGACTGTGTTTGAGCCCTTTTGCAGCGCTACAGCTGACAGCTCTGCTCTTGGTGGGAATCCCAAGGAATGCAGTCGGAGCCAGAATTCATCCCCTGTGAGTAGAAGATAATTGTTCTTGTCTGCACAAGATTTTATCTTGGTAATACCTAGCCCTGAGATGTCCAGGTGTCGCTGATGCAGTGACACCTCAGCTCCACAGGCGCTGGGATTGACACAACGCTCACAGCACTGCAGTGACCAAAAGAGCCCAAAGAACTCTCGGGTGTCTTAGGTCTTGGTTTCTCAGACTACAATGCAATGTTGGGGCCTGTCCTGTTAACTTGGAATTCTAGACTTCATTTTAAATTAAAATGGGCTGTCTAGTCTCTATTGGGGAGGTTATGCCTTGTGAACTTTCTGGTCTGTCTACCCACCCATCCATCTAAAAGCCAAGATCAAACACCAGAATTAAACAGGAGATTCAACACATTTCTTCCACCGCGATTACAGGTTCATTCACCTAATTGCTTTGTTTTAAAACAAGTGACATTCAGAGTGTGCTAACTTACATCACCAAATTATAGCAGCCTTGGCTGGAAGGACCTTCTGGAAGTCTCTGATCCAGCTTCCAGCTTGAAGCAGGAAAATTGCCAACTCTTGGTCATGCCAGCCATAGCTTTAAATCCCTGTCCTCATGGGTTTTCTCCTGCCCTTCATATTGTCCTGTTTTCCCATATTTTTCTCACTCAGTGTTTGCATCCAAGAGCCCCTAACTGACACCATGCACCAGGGTGCAGAAAGATGTGCAGGCATGTAATAGATGTGACTTGCCTGCAAGCTGTCAAAGTAGACAGTTCAGGTAGGACGGGCACTGCCTTCACCTTGCAGTTGGAGACACGTAGAGGTACAGACCCGTACATTACGTGCTGTGAGGCAGAAGAAGGGCAGTACGGCCACAAGAAGGAAGATTGTGACTAATGAGGGACTGAATGTGTGTCTTGGGACAGAGATGTACTGATGGGCGTGATGGGTGGGGACTGACCACAGGAAGGTGCTAAGACCTTAGTACTCTGCCTAGAACAGATTGGCTCACCAGGGTTCGAGGATCTTGTCTTGCTGTCTTTGCCTTCTAGACTCCAGTCCAGCTTTAATCCAAACAAAAAAACCCCCCTGGTTTCCTACTCATGTCACACCACAAGAATGTCCTCAGCAGAGGCAGTTCTTACTTGGTCCTCAGAGTTCTGTCATCTGGCAGATGTTCATGATTTTCTGCAATGGTTTACTCACCAAGAAAGCCTCAGAATCAGGGGTGGCAGGACCTGGGTGTGTAATCTATTCTGAGAAAGGAATCCATCTTCATTAACTCTGTGAGCAGCCATGTGCATCCAAGGTCCTTTGTTAATAATAACTGGTCTCACCCTTGGTTGAAACAGAAGTGCAAGTCCAACACTCATTAAGTGTGAGGGCCCAAATCCCACAAACATTCCTGGTCCCTCGATTATGAGAGAACAGATAGCAGATAGCCTTGTACTTTCTGGCAGAGAGTTGCTCTGTGTTAACAAGGGCATAGGGAATACAGACCCTGTTTGAATGCATCAAGGAACAGCAGCCCTTGGAAGAGCCTGTAGAAAAAGTCTACTGTATTTTAATTATTTTTTTTCCAGCTAATTTTCCATTTAAGCAAGGAAGCAGTATCGATTGTAAACAAGGTTTACAATCAGCTGAGGCTCTGACACCGGCTTCCATTGCTTCCTTATCACATTCGCAGTAGCTCTTTCAGTAGGGTTTGCCCGGAATTAGCATTCAGGACCAGCAGCAATGCAGCAATCCCAAGCCAAGCACCTGTATGCAATAGGAAATTAAAATCAGAAGCCAGCACTGAAAGCCAGATCTTGCATACGAGCAACCCAAATCTCCAGAGACGTAGTACAGACCAGGGGATTTCACGCTGTGTTGAACGTGTACGTAGGCTGATCTCTAAGTCCAGCTTTTGTTAAACACATACAGATGGAGAATGACCCACAGGTGGGATTTTGGCAGTTCTGCTTTGCCATGGATTAATCTTGATCTATCGCTTTGTTTCTGTGTCCCTCCGTTCTCAATAAAACGAGGGTGGCAGTTTTTCACCTTCCACCTTTCAGGCTGCTGAGATTGGGTAGGACAGGGCAGAGGAAGTAGGCTGCAGAGCTACTTGGATAAGCTGTCTAATCCCAAATAGTTATTTGAGTGGAAACTATGACATCCCCATTCAGGAAAAAAAAAGACAAAAAGATCCCACCACAAATTCACAGATTCCCTCCTTCCCCCATTAAAACGCAAATTTATGGAAGAGAAAAACCCTGTGCTGAGAGCCTGGAGAAAGTCGCTGGCTGAGCTCGCTGCTTTCTCGGTTTCTGAACGTGCATTAAGTTACCGGAATACAAAGCCCCTACGTTTATCCTTTAAGCCTTGTCTGGTCACGCAATGTGATTGAGCAGAACAGTTATCTGCTGCAGGCAGGCTGCTCTCCACGGCTCCCAGGTCTTTGTGCCTGTTCCTTCCTCGATTTGGAAGAGTGATGCTAATCTCCCTGATCGAGCCTCTGGTCACTGAGGGCTCCCATCAACAACGGCTCCCCAGATGAGCCTCCACTATCACCAGTTTCCAGCTGCAGCTGGTGCCTCTCCATCTTCAGACACCTGGCTGCTGTCACCACCTTGTAGATCTTTCCTCCAACACATGCTGAAAACCAATGTGTTCTTTAACTGAAAAAGCAGGATTTGTTTTAATTCACAGCTGTTTTTAAAGCATCTTAGACCTTGAAGAAGTCTGAGGGCAAAGTGCCTTCCTTGTTTCACTGTCTTGACCCAGTGCATCCTTCTTCTCTTGAAAGAGGGGAGCACTTGGTCCCAGTGTTTTAGCTGGGAGCATCCCTTTGGGACAGAGTGAGGCTGCAGATTTTCTCCTGTAGGGGCCAAATCACTGAGCTGTGGTTTGCTCTGTGCCCTGAGGAAAGGAGGACTTTGTCCAGATCACATCTATCCTTTGGCTTGTCGTTGCTCTAACTTGAGGTCACTTGCTGTAGTAAGGTTTTCTGTTGAACCTCAGTTCCTAGACAGCAGAGCCCTGCTGAGAAGTTACTGTCTGGATTTGAGCTGCACGTCTTAGACACCACAGTCAACAGGAAAGCGTGCGGCGGGTGCTAACTGCAGGCAAGGCATGGCACTTGGGTCCTGACCACTCAAGCTGGCCCAAAGGCTTTCAGATGCTCATGGGTCACAGTCACTCACTGAGGGGAGAAGTGGTTTGTAGCACAAACATCCAAATCCTGACTTGCAGGACCCATCTGAGGGCTGAAAGATGAACACAGAATCAGGCAACATTGGGGACTGAAGGGACCTCGAAAGATCACTAGTCCAATCCCCCTCTTCCCACGTAGGGTTGAATTGTTTGCCAACCCTTAGTTTATACACGGAAGAGTCTGGAAAAACAAGATTAAATTCCCTGAATAGAGAAGTGCCAACAGTTCGATGCAGCCAAACCTGCTCTACATTCCCTGCATGTGTAACCAGAGCCCATTGGGAGGGGAAGAGAGGGGCTGTCTGTGCCTCTATCTCCAGGACAGCCCTGCCTGCTGTCGCACGCTGAGCCACCGCCGTGAAGCGCGCTGCAAGCAGCTGCTATCTCCTTCAAAAATGTTAGATCTGCATTTTGCTTCTCCCTGGCTTTTCCTTTCCATTGCAGATGGCACGTGACTAGAGTGCTGATCGGTTATTAGCTTATCTGCATCATCCCTCGATACTGACAAACCCGTCGTAGAAAGCGAAAGGGCAGGGGAAAAGAAATAACGCCGGGGATTGGCTCATTGAGCTTGAACCAGGTTTGCATGAGCCAGTTAACTGGAATCCTCTTGATCAGTGTTTTGTAGTGAAGGATGCCCCTGTTGACACCTCACAGGGAAAAATCACCATGGGAAGGAGAGCTACAGCGTGAAAAGGATTTGGGTTCTTTCTTTCATCTGAAGAAAAGAAAGGAAAAGTAAAACATTTCTTTGTGCCCAGCCACTGTTCCCACCTCCACAGGCTCTGAGTCACTGTGCTGTGCACAACCCAAAGCGCAGCAAGGGCTCATTTGGGTGCAGCAAAACCTCAGCTGGCTCCTGCAAGATCCTTAGGTTGTCAGAAAGCAGCCAGATTTCATGGGGCTGGAATGATGCTGCTCTGCATCCCTTTGATAATCTGGCCTTACTTGTGCCAAGCATGACACAGACAGGGGGGCTGGAGCTGTTGAGGTGATCAAAACGATGCTTCAAGAAAATTGGAAGCTGGTTAAGACGCCGAAATAGAGTGAGGAGCTAATGAGGCATTTAGGGAGGCGGAGAAGAAGGAGAACATCTTATCCAGAAGGAAGATGAAGGATGGAGCTGAGTTCCTGAGTCTGATACAAACCAGCTTTGGGTCTGCCCCCTTTAGGAGGGGGATGAAAATTAAAGCATAAAAACCTACTCAATGCTTGGAGCAAGGGGCACCACTGGACACACAACATCTGTGAGCATCACGATGAGCAGAGCTCTTTGCCTCAAGTGTTGCATTGAAGGAAAATTCAGTGGGGGAGTTCTAGAGTCCTTCCAGAGGTGGCAGCAACCTGCCTTGAGCTGTAGTTAGGCTGGGAGGTGAAATGCACAAGTATTTGTATTTCTTCATTACGGAGTTTTCTCTTTCCTATTCCACCATAACTTTGGGGCAGTCGGTGCTCCTGAATGCATTGCACACAAGTTCTCCTTTCAGGAGGCAACTCTGCAGGGATAAACGCTTCCCCTTACAAATAATTTCCTCCTCATTACAACTTGGAAATCTATTTATTGCCAAATCGTCCGTCTTCAGCCGGGCTGCATTTGGATTCACTCACTGCTGCTAGTCTCTAAATATAAAAATCTCCTGCTATAGTTAGAAATGTGCTTAATTTTCCTGTGTTACAGGAACTAATCTAAAGTTGAGCACAACCTGAGGAGTCTCCCTATCTCTCGTTACATCTTGTTGAAGCTGAAAAGAAGTCAGACATCAGGCTGCTTTTGAAGGAGATAATGGATTCCCGTAACCTGGGCCCTTTGAAGTGCCGGTGGGAGCCCTGTATTATACAGAGCTGGCTGGGTTCTCAGGATGTCAGACAAACCAGATGAAGCTCCACGGGTAGAGTGAATGCATTTGTATGATATTTTATTCATACCTGGCTGCACGGAGGCAGCATTGGTAATACAGCGTCACGCAGTGGGTGCTGAAGGGGAGGGAGATGCTCAGCTTAGGTCTCTCTGACAACATCCTGGGGGTCTGTGACTTTTGCACATTCATTCCTGGGCAGTTTCTGCTCTCAGCCCTGACCAGGCAGGGTTCACGTTTCATTTGCTACCAGGACAGTCCTATAAATAGGGTCCTTGTCTAACCCTTCACATGGCTGGTCGTGGCCTCTGCCCAGCTTCTCTAACTGCCTGAGCATCTCTGAATCAGAAATTGTCCTGGCCTGTCCCTGAAGGATGTTGGTGAGATGCTTTTGCCAGGATAGAAATTTTAGGGTTGGAGCTATGAGATCTTCCATGTTTTGAGCACCCTGGGAGGCTGGTTTCTTCTTACCTGTTTATTATACAGTTACATTTGTAATGCCCAAATACCTGTAAGTGAGAAGAGCAGTGAGGAGGTGGGATGACTTCCCTCCCCTGCCCCATTTCCCATGGCCCTGTCAAAGGATGGTGTGACAAGTCTGCAGGCAGAGATCATTGCCACTACTGCTTACTTAGCAAAGTCCAGCTCTTAGGCATTTGAAGGGAGGAGATACTTGGATGAGGTGTTGAGGGATATGGTTTAGAGGTGAACTTGTAAGGTAGGGTAGATGGTTGGACTCGATTATCCCAGGGGTGTTTTCTAACCAGAGTGGCTCTGTGATTCTGAGATGTTTGTGAATTTGCTGTGAAAGGAGGAAGACAACTGAGGGGCTGAAGCTTTTTCCTTTCCTGGGGTCAGGATGAAGAACGTCACACCTGCTTAGAGCTGGCCCAGGTCTTCCTCTATTGAAATCAAGAGGAGCTGTTTGCCTTGGACAGTGGTGATTGCAAATCCCATATACTGTTTAAAATAAATCATTACTTTAAATCAAGCTAGTGGGAGATTCCAGAGAGAAACTAGTTTGGCTGCTCCATGAGAAGAGCACTGCTTTGTCTGTGTGTGGAGCGTTGTAATTAATAAACCTCAGCCTGTGTGTCTTGTATCAGCAAAACCTGGATTTTCCATCCTGCAGTTAACAGCATTTAGTTTTGTCTGAAACTTCACCAAACCTCCCCCTTCTCGAGCAGTAGCTTCATGGTGAAATTCCAGCTGAGCCAATTCCCGGCTCAGCGTGCGCTTCATATTGACAACTCCTGCTAGCAAGAAAGGAGGGAGAGAGGAGTAATCTGAACTGAAACACTTTGTGTGAGTCCATTAATGTTTGATTGCTGGTGCCCAGAAAGAGGACGTTGATGTATTATTGCTGAAGGCTCTGCACAGCCTGGAGAGGAGGACATCAGTGTGACAGCTAAAGCAGTGAGGCATGAGCGTGAGCACCAAACCCAGCGACAGCTGCCGGGACGTTTCCATCGCACCATTTACTCTTCAACCCAAAATAATGACAGGGATGGTGACGGTATCTAGTACAGCTTAACTGCAGTGATCTGCTCTGTTACGTGCATTTCCTTTACAAGAGGTGACATCTCCAGGGTACAAGGGTGCTGGTATTTCCCATGACTACATTTATGTGTCTAGTGCAATCACTTCCCAGAAAAGATGACAAACAAAACCCTAACCCTCTCCAGTTAAGCTGTTTGTGATACTTGTTAGAGATACTAATGAGCTGTGTGGGACCATCTAGATCAGCCCATCCTGCAGGTAAACCCACTCCTATGCCAGGAGGGAGGGAGGTTGGGTGCAGAGTCCCTATTACTTTTAGAAGATGAAGTGCCTGGGGTTTCTTAAAGGTATTGAGTGTATTTGGGCTTGTTTAATGTAGTGTATTCAAGTGGCTTAATGTTGTGAAACCTAAAGTAAGAGACCCTGAATCTTTCGCTTTCACTGTCTGCAAGCTGACTGAGGTGCATTCCAGACTCCTACATGAGAACCACCCCAGGAAGAGAAAGCACATGGACGTGGAATTTAAAAATCTGTCTAAGTGGAGCTGGCTGCTGAGAAGGGTGTTACTGCACCTGGGAGAAACTGCCCATTTTGGTGCAGTTCCCTCTTCTCCAACAAGGCTGGTGGCGCTTCTGGCCAATGCTGTTAGAAGAAGGCTCCTGGAAGTTTTTGAACCGGTTTTCGCCTGCAAATGAACAGGAATGAGTCAGATCGAAGTCGAATAATGCAGGATAAAAGGCTCCTTTTTCCTTTTCCATTTCCTAATTAAGATTAGTGTGTAATCTCCATGAAGACAGAGGGTTCAGTAAAAGCAAGAGATGGAAGTGCTGCAAATAGAGGGCCAGAACCTTTCTTTGCTAATTGAAGCTTTTCAAGTAGCCTTCACAAGCCATGAAGAGAAAAATTATCCTCCACGGCTGGGTGTGTAGGAAGAGGAGGATTGCTGAAGACAAAAGCAGGAGGAGGAGAAAGAGAAACGCAAATATTCTGTATCGTATTTGTGATGGGATTTCCAATTCCTTTATCAGCCTGTACATCCTTTGGGGATCTGTGTGGCCCCGGTTTGGTGACATTCACCCTAATCATCATCTTGACCAGCAAACGCAGCCAATTTCCAGTGTGTGGCTTCAGAGCAGCCTTTGAAGGAAATCATACCAACAGTCTTTTTAGGATGGTTTTAGGCTTTTCAGTAAGAATATCATAATTTCCTCCAGAACAAACTCAGCAGTGTTAAAACCAAGCAGCAGAAGATCTTGGGTGCTGCCATTTTTTGTGGACCTTCCTGGCTCTGGCTGAATGATTTAGGTTGGAAAAGACCTTTAAGATCGTCAGGTCCAGCCACAAACCCAACTGTGCCAAGGTTACTACTAAACCTTGTCCCTAAGATCCAGATCTCTGTGGCTCTCAAACACACTCAGGGATGGCGAATCAACCCCCTCCCTGGGCAACCTGTTCCAAGGCCTGATGGCCCCTTCCAAGTAGAACATTTTCCTAATATCCAGCCTAGACTTCCCTTGGTGCAACTTGAGGCTGAAGCCTGTTTGCTCGCTCTCTGCTTGCTTGGCAGGACAACCTGTTGCAGCAAACTGGAGCATCCCAGGGACTGCTCAAAAATGTGACAGGGTCAGCTTGGCGTCTGCCTGGCTCAGGGCAGGGCACAGACAGACAAGAGGTCGGTGCTCTGCAATAGTTTACTTAAGCAGGGATTTAGTCCTTTTTGTCCTGCTGTCTGGGATCATTGCTGCTGTGCCATATTGCATCCCTTGCACAAAACCTGACCCCAACTCCTCTGCTCTCAGCATCTGGCCAGTATTTACCAGTGGCCTTGGGGAAACGAGGTGAGCTAAGAGGATAAATAATTATCCTCTGATGTGGTGAGATGATGGGCTGGGGGAAGGGAGGAAGAGATTTAAATAATCTTTTGGGAAAATGGATCAAAAATCTCTAAACGGAGATTATCCACAACCCCGAGCCAGACCCAACACTACACCTTAAATAAATGAAGCCTGACACCACTGAAATGAAAAGCTGGAAGACTGACATAAACCTCACGGAAAGTCGTGGCTAGCTCATGCCCTGGCTGTTTAGAACCAAACAGTAGCAGCAGAATGACAAGAGACAGATTAGAGTCAGCAGGATGCCTTTTGGATCTTCCACTAATCACCTCCTCTCACGGGCTTATTATTATCTTGTGTGGGTAAAATCAGCTCGTCCCCAGGACATCCCCACACAGGGACACGAGGAAACTCAAGCAGGCGTTTTCCTTTTGCCCCACTGGTGACAAATTAGGGCAATCTGTCGTTAAAGGGTGCCAGGAACATGGAAGTTGTAGAAAAGATTATGAGTATCATAGAATCATCAGGGATTGCAAGGGACCCCTGAAGATCGTCTAGTCCAATCCCCCTGCCACAGCGGGATCACCTAGACCAAGTCACACAGGAACTCATCCCAGTGGGTTTTAAACATCTCCAGTGAAGGAGACTTCACAACCCCCCTGGGCAGCCCATTCCAGTGCGCTGTCACCCTCACTGTGAAGAAGTTCCTTCTCTTATTGATGTGGAACCTCCTATGTTCCAGCTGACACCCATTGCCCCTCATCCTATCACTAGATGCCACTGAGAAGAGCCTGGATCCATCCTCCTGACACCCACCCTTCAAATATTTGTAGACATTAGTGAGGTCACCCCTCAGTCTCCTCTTCTCCAAGCTAAAGAGACCTGGAGCTGGGTCTCTCAGCCTCTCCTCATAAGGGAGGTGCTCCACTTCCTTTATCATCCTTGTTGCTCTATGCTCCACATCCCTCTTGAACTGAGGGGCCCAGAACTGGACACAATACTCCAGATGTGGTCTCACCAGTGCAGAGTAGAGGGGGAGAAGAACCTCTTTTGATCTGCAAACCACCCCCATTCTGATCCACCCTCTTGGCCACACTGCTGGCTCATAGTCATCCTGCTGCCCACTAGGACCCCCAAGTCCCTTTCTCCTACACTGGTCTCTGACAGGTCAGTCCCAAACCTATACTGGTACGTGCAGTTGTTATCAGACAAAGGGACTGGCTACCCAGGGAGGTGATGAAGTCAACATTTGTGGAGGGGTTGCAAAAGCTGTGGAGATGTGGGGTGAGAGACAGGGGTTAGTGGTGACCTGGCAGTGCAGGGAGAAAAGTTAGACTTGATGAGCTAATGGGCTTTTCCAACCAAAGATATTCTGTACATGATTCACAAAAATCTTCAGGTTCATGACAATGGGGGTTCTGCTGCTTCTTTTTAGAGTAAGAGAAGAAAGCCATGGAGAAAGTGTGTGGTTAGCTGTCTGCAGAACCAACACTGGGAGAATGGTCAGGGAGAATTCATTCACACAGGCAGAAGGTGTGAGGTATCATCAGGAGAGACCCCTACACAGTTTTCACCCAAAGAAGTCTCAGTATGTGTAAAGTAGAGGCTGCACCTACTGCTACAGGTCACTCTTGAGCTGTTGCCTCACCCCAGTGTGAGTGAAGGGGCAGTTCAGAGACTTGGAGGGTGGAAATAAAACACAGAAATGTCATGTTTTGCCTTCAGTTTCCAGTTTTTTTAAAAAAAGAGGGGGGGATAAATATTTCATTAGATGTTTGCTTAAAATAAGCTGCTGTGAGTCAGAGAGAAGCTGGCAGCCAGTTCAAGTGGGCAACGTTGAAAGATGCAGCTGGTTGTCTTCGAGATAAAATGCCACAGCATGAAGTGACGGATAAAGGATGCTGGAGTCAAGGTGACACATGACCATTCAAATACACTTGGCAGAAAGCTCAGAATGCCCCAGTTCCTTTTTTATAGTGGGATTATGCTTCAAATTACACAAAGGGAACGGGCAAATCCCATGGAACTTTGTGTGTGTGTGGTGGGCAAGAGCAAGAGAGGAGCTGTGGGTTGTCTGGCCCTGGGCGGATGGAAACAAAGCTAGAAGATAATTTTCTGTTGTTGCATCGTTTCTCCTCCTCATCTCCCTGCCTCACTGCTGTTTTCCATCTCCAGCATCAGATTGTCTTCTAGGCATGGATCCAGTCCAAAGTCTGGGAAGCTCATCTGCATCCCTCCATCACTTGAGGAGTAAATATGGCCCCTTCTCCCCCCACCCCCAGCAGTGCTGAGTCATTATTTTGGTGTAAAGGACAGTCTGTTCTGCAGGAGGAAAACGGGTCTCGGAGGGGCATTTTTGTCTGCTTTGTCAGACACGGAGTGTGTACGGACCTGCGTGTAAACACAGAGACAGCGCGGGTCCCAGCAGGGGTGAGGAGGGAGCAGAACAAAAGCTCAGAGTGATGGGGAAATGAAAGGAAGGACAATTTGAGATGGAGAGAGGAAAGAGGAGATGAGAAAACAGGGAAAATGTCAGGAAAGATGGAGAAAATGAGAAGGAAGGGAAGAGAGGGGAGAGTGGACAGGAGAGAAAATGAGATGGCAGAGTGGTTGACACAAAGGAGGCAAAAGAACGTGTTCAGAGGGTGAGAGGAGTCCGGGACTTGGCAGAGCCCTGCGAGCACATCTGGATGGGGCTGACATCCCTCTGTTGCTCAGCACAGCCCAGTCCATAGGTAGAACCAGGGCAAGAGCTATTTTTAATGAGCTGCTGCTTCAGGGCTCTGCACTGGGATGCAGAGGCCAGAGTATTACTCCTACCTCTCTGCCTTTTCCCTGGGGAAACCAACAGCCATCTTGTCTTTCAAAACACCATCTCAGCCCAAAGTGGATGTGCAGCAAGGTGTCCTCCTTCCTCAGGGCTTACAGCAGGGCTGGGCGCAAACCCTTAGGGGTGACTGAGTCCCCTCTGACCTCAAAGGTGACAGGAGGTTTCTTTCACACAGGGAACCTGTGTGTTTTCACAGTGTCTAGTGCAGCCGAGCCCTGCCTGTCAGCTCTGGAGATGTGAATAAAATCCTAGCGGTGTTTCTTCATCACCTGCCTGTTCCCAAGTACTCTGCAGCAGACCGACCACCTGCCTCAGCCCCTGTTCCCTTGTGCAGCAGCACAAACGTGTTACTTCGTGCTGAATTCAAATGAGATCGCTGGACTGTGCAAGAAGAGATATCTTAATGGTAAGAGCTTGGGCGAGGAGCAGGGAAGGCTGTGAGCTGCTCACAAGATGAGGTGTCAGACTCAAGGTCAGTAAATCCATCACCAGCTAGGAGACAGGAGAGGAATAGGACAGCGCAGAGTCTCTCTGACGTGCAGATCCTAAACACAGTCTCTTGGCGTGGATCCAGTGACACAAATAAAGGGTCTCATTCCCTGCAGCCCTCTGGATGCTTCTCCTTTCAGCACCAGGGCAATCCTTCTTAGAATGGAGACAGTTCTCATAATCCCTCCTGGCGCTTATTTGGACTCCTTGCCCATCCATCACACATGTCAGCACTCACAAGAAGATAGACCTCACACTCCACATCCCTCACACCCCTCGTTTCCCTCACAGGCTGCCCTCGCTCTCAGGTTTCTGTCCACAGCATGTTGGCACCATTAATTTTTATTGCTGAGCACAAACTCGGGGCTGCTGAGGCAGCCCAGCAGTTCTCTCTCTTTCACCCGTTCCCTTCAGCACTGCACAACTCTAACTTTCAGCTGACAGCTAAAAGAATCATAATCTGCTCCTGCCTTTTGTGTTTTGCCAAGAGTAGGGTTTGATTCTTGATTGACGTGAATTCTGTCTAACATATGCTTTTATTTAAAATCCCAGCCCACCTGCCCTCTGCTAAGAATAGCTGCCATTCGCATCAGCTCTGCTAATTGTGTGTGGAAATGAATCCAAATACCCCCCAGCACACGCAGGAAGCAGCAGGGGCAGTGTTTGCAGGGCTCTGTACAGCCAGCCAGGTAGAGGACGGGGGAGGTTTGCTGTCCAAAGCCACGGCGTTATGTAAAACTGGTGCAACTCCTTCAGATCCCGCAGGCACATGATTCATGAGACCACAGCGCTGCACCAAGGCTCAAACGTCTCCTACTATTAAATGCGATCAACCACCTTCCCCAAGTCAGTTTGCTCATTTCTACTCCTTTGAGCCATTTTTCTTCAGCGTGACTGCAGGAAAGGAACGTTATTGTAAGGAATGGCCAACCACGAGGAAAAGGGAGGGCACGACCTCAGTTGATGTCAGAACAAATCAGCTGCCCATGAGATGGCAAAGCCTCAAGTGGCCACTGATGTCGTCTGGCACCTGCGGTCAGGGCACGGCCAGCTCTCCAACTGCTGTGACCAGGCGGATTGTTGCTGGTCACACAGCACTGTCGGACAAGATGATGCCAACCTGCAGTGAGTATTGCTTGAAAAAAGGCCAAAGGGATCTTCCCCACGTTGCTTTGGGGTTGGACTGGGTGTTACACTGTCTACATCTCCCATTAAGTTGGCTTCTTTCTGTCCACAGAAGGAGCAGAACTTGTTATCCTTCTGGAAAGAGGGCAAGCGCAAAGCTCATGCCAGTGCAGATGACATGGAATGATTGTTCTTCCAGCAGACCCTATGCTGGTTTGCTGCTTCGGAGAGTGACACAGAGATTGAACCCAAACAAATGAAGCCCATAACTGCATTTCCAGCTAAGACAGCACTTCCTCTACTTCCCAATTTTGTTTGCCCTTGATCAAAGTCAAGCTCTTGTTGAGAAAAAATCTTGCCAGCTAGTAAGATGTGCTGAGGTGAGATCTTCCAAAGTGAAAAGGGATGACTGAGGACCACTTATTTGAGAATATCCTTTTATTTTCAAGCTGTCAGCCAAAGAGCATCTTTGCAATGGGTTTAACAGAGACTTCCTCTGCAATTCCAGGAGGAAAACCCTGGACAAATACATAGAATCACAGAATGTACTGGGTTGGAAGTGATCTCCAAAGGCCATCTTGTCCACCCTCCCCGGCAAGAAGTGGGGACATCTCTAACTAGAACAGGATGCCCAGAGCCCTGGTCAGTCGGACCTTGAATGTCTCCAGGGACAGGGCTTCCACCACCTCTCTAGGCAACCTGTTACAGTAAATTTGCACTTCTAGATCCAAGAAAGTAACACCAGTGATAGGAAAATTGGGATCCAGCAGTCTTCTGGTTGTGTGAGAAATCATAGGTGGTGCTGTGCAAGACTAAAACTCCTCTCCCTCTGAGTTCATAGACACAGGCAGATGCTCAGAGGAACGTGGGGAAGATCAGCTACCTGCACGTTGAAATGAAGAGCAGATTTGGGGCTGCTTCCTCACCCTTCATGCACACAACTCTCTTCTCCACCCCTTCCCAAGTGGATCCTCCAGCTGCAGCAACTTGCCACTGCCCAAACACTGTTGGAAATAGATAACCCACTGCACTCCCTCCTCCCCAAGCCACTCCTGCACATCTTGAAAGACAACATGGCACAAATTGCAAGCAAAAAGTGGCTTGGAGAGCGTGGAAGCCACATCTAATGACACCACTCAGCCCCTAAATGGTTGTCACAGAATTAGTGCTGACAAGGAGTCATTATCCCTGCAGCAAACAGCGTGCAGCCGGCTGTCGGAGCAGAGAGATGCTCCAACTTTATTCCTTTGATGGTGCTGGAGAGGCGGCTGGTGTTTGCCACCTTGATGAGACACGGTAATTTTCCCTTCATGTTAACAACCCCCCAGTTCCAACCTCTTGCTGAGCCACGAGCACAGGGGGTCAGAGCCTGTTCTTTCCTACCACCTCTTGCTCTGGAGTGTGTCTGCTTTTCTGGAAAATGCAGTGCTTTCTCCTCAGTGCTTCTCTCTCTGCCGGGGCTTCAGGTTGGACTGACCCCACCAGAGAAGAGGCACCTGCAGCTCTGTGAATCAACTTCCTCCTTGTTTCACTTGTAACCAGCAGAAAATACCTGGAAAGACAGTTTTGAGGGAGAAAAACTTTCAGAAAAAAAAAAGGCAGAATCCTTCCTCTAGGCACCTCAAGAACAGAAGATCCACAGTGTTAGAGTTCCTCTTTTCAATTTTTGCCTGTCTTTATGCCCTCAAAGCTGCTGTTCCCTGTGAAATTTCCATTTCCCACTCTTATCCTTTCTCTTTTTTTCCCTTTTCTGAGAAGAAACACAGACTAGAGCTGGGTCTAGTAGGAAGCTGGGCTTGATCTTCCACCTAACTCTTACTGTACTGAGTGATAGAAAGCGAATATATGCTAAGAAAAGACATTTATGTTTCCAGAGAGCACTTACCCTTTTCCCTAGCAACCACCACTCCCTCGCAGAGTTTACACTAACTCAGGCTCCTTAGGTGCCTCCCAACAGGGACTCAGCACCCAACATACCTCTGTCCTTTGGCTTTTTGCAGGATGAGCTCACCTGGCTCTGCAGAGGCAGCTGCTGGAATTTCCTGCTTGGTGAGTGACCAACACTTTGTTTATTTATTTATTTTACTTCTGAGTAGCAAACTGTATGAAGCAAATGGATTGTTTCTTTCTGCCCTGGCCACTATGGAATTAGTAGCCTGGATGTTTTCATGGATGCTCTCTGAAGCTGTGGAGGCTGGGGAATTCCCCCTGCTCTAGGTGAGGCTTTTTTGTAGCCTGTGGACTGGGTGTTGTTGGATGGACGAGCCCAAAGAGTGGTAGTAAATGGTGTCGCATCTAGTTGGCGACCAGTTACTAGTGGTGTCCCCC
>JAOXOE010000848.1:4084944-4103841 GCA_028565055.1 Phoeniculus purpureus | reverse complement strand
AAGGAGGAAGTTGTCATCAATGCAATCCAAGAACAACCTGGATTGCTGGTGCCTTGCTGTGTTGTCCCTCCAGCAGACGTCAGGGTGGTTGAAATCCCCCATGAGGACCAGGGCCTGTGACCTGGCAGCCACTACTATTTGCCTGTGAACTCTCTCAGCCTGTCCCCATGGCTCCAGCCACCTGAGCATTTTTGTGGGTTCCTCTGGACCAACTCCAACAAATCCTCATCCTTCTTGTGCTGGGGGCTCCAGAGCTGGACATAGGACTCCAGGTGAGGTCTCAGCAGGGCAGAAACTTGTTTTATGAGATTAGAAGCAAGGTGGTCCCTGGCATCAAAATACAGTATTTTAAACGACAGGAAAGGGTGGAAGCAGCTCATTGCTATGCTGTTGAGAAGCAATGGCTGATGAACTGTGCAAAATGGCCCATTCCTGCAGGGCAAGGTTATTTCCCTGCTGGGCTGACCTTCGGCCTCAGCAAATTCCTCTGCTGAAGGCTGAGCCAACACCACTTAATAGGGACAGGACAGGAGGAAGAATCAGGAATCCTTATGCACTCAGCCTGAACAAACAGCTCAAATCTGAGTGTGGTCCTCTGAAAAGCTCCAGGCTTTTGGAACAAAGGCTCACAAGGTGTATAAACCAGTTCTCTGCTGCACAGTAAGCCAAACAACCACTTATTAGGGATAATAACTCTAAAAAAATCATCACCTCCATGCACGTCTCTGTAAGACTACGCAGCTTTGTTAATCCTATTGGCAGGGACCTCACAATTTGCAAAGGTTCTTGCCAAAGCCTTTTCAGTCTCTTCTTTCCTCTTTAAAGAGGTGCAGAGTTAATCTGAAGCTCTGCTCTGCAGTAGATGCTGCACAGACATTAAAGTCCCACATTTCTCAAGACCAAATCCACGCCAGACTAAGCGTGGGCATGAGTTTATTCAGGTAGAGGCTGAAAAATGCTTCTGCTTATTATTTTCACTATTATTTGTTTACATATTAGAACTGAAAACAGCTTCATGCTGTAAAAGCCAAGTAGGTTGGTCACAGAGCTGTCAAGTGTGAAACCATCCATTGCCGGTGTCCATGTGCACATCCAACCATCCCTGTCCTGAGTGATTCTCGCTCACAGCATGTCTCATTCAAAAATATCTTGATAAAAGACTTTTGTCTTCTATGTGGAGAGAGCAGGTGACCTCTGCTGAAAGCTGAAAAATGTTCTTTTTGGAGCCACCTGCAACTTTGAGTTTCATGAGAAAGGGGACCGATGAACCGGCTTCCATCCATCACCTGCTGTTTTTAGCTCTGAGCTTGTGGAACCCGTCAACTAATCCATCAGAGCCAGCCTTTATCCATTGCTGGCAACTGATTGAAATGTAAAGCCCAGGCTCTGGCAAACCATGGGTTAAACTGTTGGATGATTTGCAAAGAGCAGGAATGTCAAAGGAAATTAACCACAAGTCTGGTTAGAAAATTTTAGGACCTAGTTTTAGCCACAGCTGCCCAAGTCCTCTTGAATGTCATCTGGTGATAGGACAAGGGGCAATGGGTGTAAGCTGGAACATAGGAGGTTCCATATAAATATTAGAAGGAACATCTTCACAGTGAGGGTGACAGAGCACTGGAACAGGCTGCCCTAGGGTGTTGTGGAGTCTCCTTCTCTGGAGAAGTTTAAGACCCACCTAGATATGTTCCTGTGCAACTTGGTCTAGGTGATCTGCTGTGGTGGGGGTATTGGACTAGATGATCTTTTGAGGTCCCTTCCAGTCCCTAACGTTCTGTGATTCTGTGAATGTTTGGGTTGGGCTTTGAAGCCCTTATGTTCTTGACAAATCGCAGCACGCATACAATGGGAGGATGATTTAAAGCCAAGATTTTGGCAAAAGTAAAACTCAATGTCTCATAGCAAGTGTGAGGGTGACAAATGAGACCTTACACTTCTGTCCATCTGTTCGATAACATTTCTGCAGCGAGGGCTGGCAGGGGTTACCTCACCCAACACTAAGTAGATGAACTGTTGATACTTCTGCTGGGAAAAAAAAGAACAAAACAATGAGTTTTAAAGATTTTGTCTCCACTTTGCCCCCACACAAATAAGCTGGGTGGGTAAAATGAGCTTCCAGTGTCAAAAGACCATCCCTGGCAGATATTAGAGTTTTAATATGTGAAAGCAAACCCTTGGAAAGCAACTGCTACATGGGCTGCAGACATACAGGAACCTGTAAACCTTGAGAGATTGTTTAGTTCATTCACCTACCCTGAGGCAAGATCAGCTCTGCTGAAACCATCTGCTGTAGTCCTGCTCATGCAGAGCTGGCAGGACTCAAAGCTCCTGCAGAAGCTCCTAAAATACCCCAGAGTCCTGCTCAAAACCAACATGCTTTGTTTTCCTGTTCATGCAAAGTGGTGCCTGCAAGGGTCTGTACGGGCAGAACTAACCCCCCCTCCCTTATTTTCAGAACAAGCAAAATAAATCAAGTGCATCCTCAGGCTCCTGGAGAATGGAGCAGAAGGGAAAAGCCAAAGTGTTTCCCAGGTGTTCCCAGTAAATAGTACATCCAGCTCCTGAAGGGTGCAAGAAGTGAGGTGCTCTGGGTGGAGAAGTCACCAGATGGTGCTCTTACCACGGCCATGGCAGAGGCAGTAGAGAAGGGTTGGTTTGCTGGTTCTTGGAGCAAAGTGCTGGGTACAGCACAAGACCCATCCCTAAGCTATCTAGATCAACTCTAAGATGTTGGCACTGGATTATTCTAGGAAGTTGACTTATCTGACCAGATGTATGTGCTGAGTCCACAGAGAAGTTAATTGTAGAGGAGGTCTTTCACCATGGGCTAGAGGCACACAAAGCTCTTTGCTGGGTTACACTTGACTGGGTGGCTTCTCAAACTGTAACAAACCATCACCTGCTCATGTTTATTTCCTATGACACTGGAGACAGTTGTCCTCTTGGTACAGGAAGGTGTAAGCAGCACTAAACAGGGATCATTCATCTAGCGTTCAAGAAACAACGTTTTGCACAGCTCTTGAAGACTTCATATCATTGCCTTAGAGACCAGCATGGGATGATCTAAATTCCAGTTCCTGTGAGACTTTGCTTGGCAAGTATCTGCAAGGCTGATTCACACAAACAAAAGCAGAAGTTGTTTTGTCTTGAACTGCTGAGAAACCTCTTCGGAAGAGGCAGACTTTGAGTTTTGGTTCCATTTCATTCTCCTCTGTCCCATTCAGCACCTCTTGAAGTCTCCTCTTGCTGTTCTTCGTTGCTCAGGGTCTGAGGTCCCTGTCAATAAGTTCAAAAAACCCACAAAACACCAATAATGACAAAAATATCCAAACAAACAGCCACCACCACCACCACCAAACCCAAAAAGTATCTGTGTGTGGTTTATATTGTCTATATAGAATATAGATATTATTAAATATTTATAGTATAAGATATTTTATAATAGAAACGTTTCTACTACAAAGCACATATATAGTGTGTATATATCCACATGGGGAGTGTGGTGTGTGTATATAGAGCCACAAAGATGGTGAAGGCAATGGAACATTTCCCTCATGAGGAAGGGCTGAGGGAGCTGGGTCTCTTTAGCTTGGAGAAACAGAGACTGGGGTATGACCTCATTAATGTTTATAAACATGGAAAAGGTGTGTGCCAGGAGGATGGAGCCAGGCTCTTCTCAGTGTCATCCAATGACAGGACAAGGGGCAATGGGTGTGAGCTAGAACATAGGAGGTTCCACGTAAATACAGGGAAAAACTTCTTCCCAGTGAGGGTGACAGAGCACTGGAATGGGCTGTCCAAGGGGGGTTGTGGAGTCTTCTTCTCTGGAGACGTTTAAAACCCACCTAGGCATGTTCCTGTGTGACTGGATCTAGGGGATCCTGCTGTGGCAGGGGGAATTGGAAGAGATGGTCTTTCCAGGTCCTTTCCAATCCCTAACATCCTGTGATTCTGTGATATATATGGTGGGGGGGAGTGTGTGTGTGTGTGTGTGTGTCTATATATATGTGAGTAAGAGGTCTTTAGTTGAGACTTTGAAGAGTTTCTACTGCCTACTTAGAAAATTCTTTGGGGAAAACACGAACCTGTGATTTCTTGTGACAGTGAAGTTGTGTTTATTTAACCTATTTCCTGTGCTGGCTTTCAAGTCTTATCCTGGAAAAAATGTTATGCCAACACTTTATCGTTTCTTCACAACTTGGACTTTAAAGAAAATGATCATCCATGAGCTTATTTTTGGCCCCCCAAATCTTTAGAAACTTTAAATAGCCTTTCCCTGCCTTCATCACAAACCAGCTAAGCGCTGGCTGATGAAATGCGCGGGCAGAAAAGATCTCATTTTGTTCAAGCTTTTGAACTCCCCTTGTCAACAAACGGTTCGAGCGTCACCGCGAAGCGTGCTGTCACTTTTCTGCCATCTGCCATGTGCCACTCTTTCCCTCGCTTATTCCCCAGAGCAGAAATGTCAGTCGCTGATTTATATTTCATGTGTTCCCTTACAAAGGAAAATCCTGTTAGGACACAAATGAATTCTGTGGCTCATGCTCAACTTCACAGAGGATGTGAATTGTTCTCTTCCAGGCACTGTGTGATTCCTTCCTACCAGCTCGTCTCTTCTCTCTTTTCTTTTTTAAATGCTGGGGTTTTTTTCTTTTACAAATCCTACCTTCTGGTCACTTTGAATTAAAGCAAGAGTAAACAAGTGTAAGCAAAAATACTCCCGGTTTGTTGACAGTCGTGGGAAGATGCTGCTGTGGAACCAAAGGGCTGTGGATAAGATTAAATTAGAGGGGGAAGCTATAATTATAATCACTCGAGTTTAAGGAGTCTCACACTCACAAGATTGACTTTTGGAAAAAGTATATTTTTAAATCCTCCGTGGCAAACCATTTCCAATTATCTCTCCCTTACTGTGGGGGCAGAGCTCGCATCTGGGCAGACCAGGACAGCTGACGTGTTCAGGCAGAGACAGAAAGAATTAAGATACCCTTTGGATTTTGAATCTAGGGGAGAAGGCAGGAAAGAGATCTTTTCACTGCTGTATACTTAAACTGCTCTGTTAATGTAGCTGCTGTCTGTCCAGCTAAGGAGCCTGTTCATCCGTAGAAGAACAACTGGCTTCTACCCATGGAGAATAATGGGTTCTGTCAAACCACAGGGCTTCATCTTTAGCAGGTTTTTGGCTCAAGAAATGTGGTGACAGTCTCTGACCTTCCCTTCTCCTTGGATCCTCCTGCTGAACTTCCCATCCTCTGGCTCAGAGCCTTTTGGGATGTAGAGTAACAGACAGGAGCCCCATGGTACCAGGAGGGAAGTGTCACGCTGGGTTGTGCTCTAGAGGGAGGAAGAGGCCAAATTTAGAGAAAAAGTCAGAAACCTGTTTGAAGCAATCCAGGTTTTTGCTTATTTGCAAATCTGATGTCAGTGGAGGAGTCTCAGGTGGAGTCAATGCTTTTGCAGCAGGGGTGCCTAACAGCAGCAACCATGGAGGTTGCCAGCAGTGGACTTGGACTTTCCCTCTTTAAGAAGTGGGGAAAAAAGTTTGAGAGCTTCAAAAACTTCTGGTCACAGTCTGTACTTCACTCCCAGAGCATGTTTTACATTTCTGAGAGGTGACAGCTTTGACACAGCGAGTAAAGAACCCAGTTTTCCAATGTTAGTAGTCTCCACGTGCTTATTTCTCTTCCACGTGCACTTGATCACTTCTGCTCTTGGGGTCTCGAGAGTCTTGAACGGAAGTCTAATAGTTTCACTATTTGCTTGGAAAAGATGATGGTTTCAAGGTTTAATAAAAGTAATGCTCGTGTTGATCTATGAGGTTTCCCTGTTGCACACGGCAGTACCTGCACCAGGCCTGCTGATGGAGAGCAAACGGTGCTGCTCCAGCTTTGGGAAGAGCCTTGGCTTGGATTAGCAGCTCTGACTGTGATTATAGGGTGAAATGCTCAGTCAGGAGTGACCACTTACAGCCCTTCTCCTCCACCTCAGATTTCCACCTTTCTTGGAAAACTACAATTTGTCTTCTGTTTAAAATGCTCATGAGAGAAGCTCAGGCTGTGGGGAAGCAAACCAGGAGCTCAGGGAACCTTCAGTTGGATCCTCTGTGATGGGAGGAATGGACCTCCAAAGGTCATCTAGTCCAACCACTCTGCAACAAGCAGGGCCATCTCTAACCAGAACAGATTGCCCAGAGCCACATGCAACCTGACCTTGAATGGCTCCAGGGATGAGGCTTCCACCACCTCTCCAGGCAGCCTGTTCCAGGGATCCACCACCCCCAGACTCAAGAACTTTTTCCTCATGTCCAGCCTCAATCTACCCTTTTCCAGCTGAAAACTGCTACCCCTCGTCCTATTGTTACAAGCCCTATTGACTAGTTCTCCTCCAGCCTTCAGCAGGAAAGAGAAACCCAGTGGCCCATGCCCCACCTCTGTAAGTTTTTCCCACTAAACCAGGGCTGAAACTCCAAGTGAACTGAGCAACAGGGTTTTGGAGCTGAGCCTCGTCAGTAAAGCCAGGCTCAACTACAGAAGGATAATCTTTGCAGGAAAAGTAACACCACACATTGCCTAGAGGAGCCCAGGTGAGGCTACCACTTAATTTCCTCCATGCTGGTGATGATGTGCCATTTCAAACAAAAGGTGACAGACTACTCAACCCTCTGGATTCCTGCACATTACAAATTAGATCCAGATGAAGTGACTTTGATTTAAACACCCTTGCAACGGGAACACTGGTGAGCTGTGCTGCAGCTAATTAAACTTTCAGCAGTTCACCTTTGTGAGAGCTTAATTAGCTGAGATACTGCCTTCTCTATATTTATCTTGTGTGTCTCCCAGGGATGGATGCACACGGAAAGAAGGTTTGAGTTGTGGGTTGTGTAACCACAAGTGTGTACAGGCTGTTCTCACCTCCTTGGAAGGGCAGGTTCTGTATAGGGGTCACTGGTTGAGTTTTTCACATGGAGCCTGAGCATCTGGAGCACCTGTACGTTTGCAGAGAGCCATAATTCTGGGAGAGATGTGTCAAGTGCTTCCAGTGCTGAAACCGCAGAAGCAGTTGTGTGTGCAGAGCCTCATCTATCACCTCTGCTGGTGTCTGCATCAGAAGCGCGAAAACCAACTTCTGTAAGTGCTCTTTGCTTTTAAATCACACACAGTATGTTTAAAACAAAGTATGAGGGCTGCTAAAGTCACTGCAGTCCCAACCTGTTCCTCTGCACAGCTCATGCCCTGCAGTAACTTCCATTCTTGGGAGGGTTTCTCGATGTTAAAACAAATTCTCTGCTTTTCCTTTCTTCCCTGCCTCTGGTGGTGGTTCAGTTTTCTCATGCGAGGCTGTAGGTGCTGGCTTCCAGCGCAGGTGGGGCAGTTAGTGCCTTTACTGGCAGCAACATGCAGTGATGGCTGGGTGGGGAGGGATGAAGGACTTTCCTCCAAACCCAGAGTGTTGTTTCCTTGAAAACCCTGAGAAAAGCTTAAAACTGTGAGGCCTTAAGACAGATGCAGAGATTTGTTTTCATGCTTGGTTTTCTAGTGTTTTCCTAACCTGTTTTTGTACTTCAGATGCAAATACCAATATCAAATACAGGATGACTTGTGGCTCCACAGTCTGTGTTCTCGAGAGCTGAGCCCAGAAAGTTTTATTGATGTGCAGTATTTTCTCAGGCAGGAATCATTAAAACCCCTCAAAATCCCACCTTGGCAGCCCAGACTTAAATCCAGCTCTCCTACTTGCCTTCTCTCTACTAATGGTTTTAGGTCCTATCTCCTGACCACTGAGCACCTTGAAATCTCCAGCTGCTGGTCCTGAGATCAAATCACTGTTTGACTTGTATGCTCTGGTTCCAAAACATTTCTCTCCTCCGAAAAGATTGATGTGATCAGGGGCTTCTCTGGGTTTACACCAAACGTCCCACCAGCCCAGGCTGCAAGTAGCACCCTGATTTCTCCAGTATCTCCAAACTGCTGTAGAAATGGCAGGTGAACCCCTGTTTCTATCAAGGTTGGGTCACCTCTCGTATATATATGGTAAAAAAGCCATTGTCCTTCCTTGTACATTTTAAAAAACCATAAAAATCTTCCCAGTGCCAGGGCACACTCTAATACTGGGAAATAACTGGTTTAAGAGTCCATATATCACTGCTTTCCCCCCAAACCCACCACTTCTCCTGGAGACTACCTGTGAACAGCCCCTAACAGAGCAATAAATATTCAGCAGGGCTTTGGTGGATGGCTTTGGAGGACTTCTAATTACCTCTAATTAGGCGTATAAAGCCTCCCTGGTGCACACTTAACTAACTCAGACTTTTCTGGTTGTCACTTCCTTCCTTCCCTAGAGGCCAGCTCGTGGCACTGCTCACGGGCAGCATCTTGCACCAGAACAGGGAGGTGGTGCATTAAAATGGAGTCCTGAGGGAAAAGGACTGTCTTGCTGGATTTGGGGGGTGAGACCCCCCCAAATTTGGGGAATTCAGGGAAATGAAGCTGCTTTCTAGCAGTGGGAGCTGGGAAGAGACTTTGGTTGATACCACCTGGGTGCAGATCAGAGCCTGAAAACCGCGATCCTTGTGGAAATCATTATCCTGCTTGGCAGAGAGCAGCTTAATTTGGCAGGAATTTAGTGTCCTAGAGTTGATGTTGGCTCCTTTTGGATGTTTGGATGGTGATTTGGTAGCAGCAGCAGCTCAGCTTCCCCAGCCCTGTCCCACAGTGGACCACTGCCCTTATCAGGTGCTGCTCAGTGCAGGTCTGATGGGAACTTTAGCTGTAGGAAAAAAGGCAATGAACAGCAGAATTTGAAAAGGCTGGTTGAAACAGCATTGGAAGTCTTCTCTGACTCTCTTATGGGAGATTTTTTGTGAAAACATCTTTTTTTCCACTTGAATTCTTCTGCTCCTGCCTTTGTTGTCTTTCCGCTGCACCAGGGCCTCGGCATTTGTTAACTGCTGGTCCTGCCAACCTTTACTGTGTCTGGCATTGGAGGACCTGTTGGGACAGAGTCTACCTGAGCTAGCCAAGAGCATCCTCTAGCCTTGGCTGCCTTAAACACCAAACAGCTTCACTCGAGATGGGATGTAAATCTGTGGTTTTGGTGCAGTGTATGGGGGTCAAGTCTCCACCAAAGAGAGTGATGGCATCTGAAAGGCAAGGAGAGCCAGGGCTGCACAACTTGATGTCCATAAAGGAAAAGGATGTTTGTGTGGGTCTGAGCTCCTGTGTTGGGACCCTCACTGCTGACCCCCATGGATCCTCCCTAAACCGGTTTCTTTGTGGGAGCATTTTTGCAGGTGTCTGCTTTCCTGTTTAATGGGTTTTCACAGCTACCAGCTGGATGATTTGGATAAAGATGTTCATGCAGAGACACCAAGAAGTCAAGGTGCTGGTGGAGGGAGAACCATCATCATGAACATTTGGGGAATTGCTTGTAGTTGCTATGGCTCTGGACAGATTTTCTTGTATCCTAGCAATGATTGTCTTCAGCTGAAGCTTTGGTTGCTACAGCTGGGATCCTGATGGAAATACTCAGACTGTCAGCCCCTTCCCTGCTCTCTTTTCTTTCACAAATAGTCTCCTGCCCCTCTCAGTAAAACTGGTAACTTGCCTTGGGCAACGTCACTCCCAGCAACTGGGCAATTCACACTTTGCCAAAGCGATCGAGATGCTAAAACGCCATCACTGCTGCTTGGGACCTGACTTGGGTTTTAATGAACTGCAGGGCTGGTGCTTGTGAGTCACTGGCTGTAGCAGAGCCGAGCCACTTGCTGCCTTCCAAACCAGCTCCAGTGAATCCTCCCCGCAGAAGCCTCATTGATTTTTGTGCTCATGATTCACAGATTTGTGTTTGCCTTCTGTGAATAAAGGAGTAAACGATGGCTGGGGCTGCTCACAGAGGCAAGTTTGAGGTTTTTTTTGGAGCGTCCCTCAGCCAAACACTTCCGTGGATTCCAAAGCCGCAAAGAGGATGAATATCTGTTAAGTGTTCCCGTTACTAAAGTTCTCTCACAAACAGTATTTCCCAGGGCAGAACAAATCATGCTGAAATGTGAACAGAGGTCTGATTTATAGAATCACAGAGTGGTTTTAGCTGGTAGGAACCTCAGAGATGACCCAGTGTCAACCCCTTGCTGTGGGCTCTCACCAGACCAGGTTGCCCAGAGCCTCATCCAACCTTACTTTGGACACTTCCAGGGATGGAGCAGCCACAACCTCCTTGGCAACCTGTTCCAGTGCCTCAGCACCCTCACAGGGAGGGATTTCTTCCTTTCAAAGACTTCTGAAGGAAAAAAAAAAGTCTTCTGCCCTGGAAAGATGTGGCTGCAGGCTGGGTATTGTTGCAGGACTTGCCATGCCCCATGGGCAGCCCCAGCCACTGAAGTTAAAAAATCATTTAATTTTGAAATGAATTCTTTCCTTTTCCTTGCAGCTGTAAAAAGCCTTAGTCACGGAGTCAAGCAAAGCTCTGTAGGATGGGGCAAATAAGGATTGACAAGAACTCATTTACATCTTTTAATCCCAGGATTTTTAAGACACTGCCTTTGGGAATATGACTCATGTTTGTGGGCTCCTTTGTTTCCATGTTAAATGGTCAGTGGATTTTTCTTCCTTGCACAAAGCAAAGCTCAGCTCAGTGATTTGAGTCTTCATTAGGGACAAAGATGAGAAATCTCTGACAGCACCACAGGAAATCTCTTCTGCTGGAGGTGTTTGAATACAGAGCTCAAAATGGCTCTTAGGTCCTGGCAGCTCCACCTTTAGAGCTGCTACTACAGCCCATTGATTCTTTTTTTTTTTGTTTTCATTCTGTTGCAGGAAGCTCTCTGTCTCATTCCCATTTTAAAACTCCTTTGCTCAAGGTGTTTATACTGGTGTTATATGGACCTAAGCCATAGGATCAACCTCAACTGCTTCCACAGGGGAACTGCTCTGCATCCACCAGATCTTCCATCCCACAAAATAGAGGTAGTCTGTGGTTTCAATGTTCTTCTCTCCAAGAGCCTCGTTAGGTTCTCTTGGCAGTGAAAGGATCATGACCGAGAGAATTTGAGGACCACAGATATTCTGATATGAGCCATTTCTGGACATGGGGATGATTTGCTCATCTTTGCCAGTCTTTCCTTCCTCTACAAAATTTCACTTCTTGGGACACAAATCAGTCAGCTCCTCTCTGGTGGCACTGAAATCCTTTCATCAGGATTGTCAGAAAAATAATGCCAGCACAAGTCTTGCTGCTAACAAGGAAGGGGGCTTGTTATTTGGTTGTTATAGACTTCATGGTGTTGGAAAGGACCTCCAAAGGTCTTCTAGTCCAACCCCCTACAATAAGCATGGCCAGCACTCACCAGACCAGATTGCCCAGAGCCCCATCCAGCCTGACCTTGAATGGTTCCTCCAGGAACCTAATGGAGCTTCAACCACCTCTCTAGGCAGCCTGTTCCAGGGATCCACCACACTCAGGTTAAAATTGAGTCTCCTTCTCTGGAAATGTTTAAAACCCGCCTGGATGTGTTCCTGTGTGACTTGGTCTAGGTGGTCCTGCTCTGGCAGGGGGGTTGGACTAGATGATCTTTCGAGGTCCCTTCCAATCCCTAATGTTCTGTGATTCTGCAAATAATGTTTTCCTGAAATCCAGCCTAAATCTGCCCTTTTCCAGCTTAAAACCATGATCCCTCGTATCTATTTCTCTGGAAAATAGTCTGGGGAATCCTTTTTCATTTCTCTCCTAGTCCATAATGTCAAAATTTAAATGAGTTGATAAACTTTTTAGTCTGGTGGTCCAGACAGTTACAGAGGTCTTCAAGGAGAGGAAGTGGGGACAGATCATTGTGGTTTTGGGGGTGATATACAAATAGAAATGTGTCAGTGTTCACGCCTCTAAATTTCTACCCCCAGCTCATTTTGAAGAGTTCAGTGGAATTTCCATCACTACACATCTTCTGTACCTTGGGGGTGGGTATCCCACACGAGGGTTTCAAAGCCACGGAGCAGGCAGATACTCAGTCCAAGAGTTTTGTTGTGTTAAGGAAGGAGCCAGTTGGTTTTTAAACCCAGAAGCTAGAGTGACGAGTGGCTTTTTATTCCCCCCCAGTTCCATTCAGAGCTGAATGCTTGATCTGAAACCTGTTTCCAGTTGGAAAGACACTACAGGAGATCAAAAGAGGAATATTTTATCCCGTTAGAGAAGAAACTTTTATGTCTATTGCTCAGTGTGGGAAATATCTCCTTCCTGTTGAGCAGTGGAATAAAACCGACATGACTATTTCCGTGTGCCAAGAGCATTTTTCAGCCCGAGCCAGCCCAAAAGCACAACTTGGTATTTTCAAGTGTCAATCAAAGATGCTTTTCCCTTCAGCTGGTGCAGGGTCCAACAATGGGCCATATGGGACATCAGTCTATGCCAAGTGAAGAATTGAATCCCAAATAAAATATGTCAACGTATCTTCACACTAATTCCAAGCTCTACAGGCACTGGGGTGGGAGGAGACTTGTAGTCCTGCCAGCCCAATCATCTTCAATGGCAAAATAAGCTGCAGCTCAGGTATAAATATCCCAGTGCTTTGGGATATTTTGGGTGGCTGGATGAGACCTAAAGACATCATGATAAAATAGTTTTGCAGAAAAGCGCAAAAATTAACCGAGTTCTTAAACAGCCTGAGACGGCTGAGGGTTTCTGACGGCCCTTTGAATGGGCACGGTCCAGACCTTCAACGATGCTCAGGCACTTGAAGTGTTTGTGTTCCTCTGCTCAGGCTGAGCCGAGCGTGATGCTGTAAATAGCTGCTGTGCAAGTCCAGGTGCTGGATGTGAATCTGGGCCCATGTAAAGGCTGGTGTGTTATTCACATGTGGGTCTTGTGCTTTGAAAGGAGGCTATCAAGCTGTAATTTTTGAGGAAGATGGTTTCGGTTTTGGAAATCAGTGGGAAGCGGGTGCCTTTTTGAAAAAACTTCCTCCTCAATCAACGAAGCCCTTGTAATCCAGAAAACTCTGGGAGGAACAGATGGCTGATGTTTCTTTTCACGTAGGCCAGTCAGCAGGAAAATAATAGACACACGTGGCTTCACGAGAAGAAAGAAGATGCGAGCCTGAAGATGTTACGTGGGAGTTGAGCGCAGACAAACCCACTGCTGCCTTCCTGGGGACTGAAAGGCTTCTCTATTTAAGGAACAAGATGAAATGAGAAGGAAGAAAGGATCTTTGACCCTAATTTAGATTGGACTAGATGATCTTCTGAGGTCCCTTCCAATCCCTAATGTTCTGTGATTCTGTGATCTTTTTATGGAGCTCTTGGACTACCCCTTCTCCACCTCCCTGGGCACACACTGGAGAAAGGCAGGACCCAAACCAGGTAGCAGCATAGTGAGTGTGGCTGCAGCATACCTGGCAGCCGTAGAAAGATGATTCTCTGAACCCCATTTCTTTCCGTTTTTTAACTTTGAGCACAGCCTTTATAGTAGTCACCAAAGGTCATCTCTACTGGCTTGATGGTAGCTGGTTGGCCAGACAGGATGGCAGAGTCTTAACTCCCAGTTCCACAGATTTCCTAAAAACCAAATCTTTCCGCCCCTCTTTGGACAGCACTTCTGAAGATCCACAACCTATGACTGTCTGTCAGCTACATATGAATGAAGCCAGCCAGGGATGAAGAGACTGATGGAAAAATAAGAAGCTGGAACACAACCGTCATCACGATGTCTGTTGCAGGAAGCTTTTGGGCAGAGCCTAAGGGAGTAGATGCACATATTTGTTTATGTTTTCGTTTTGGCTCTTCCGAGAGCAGGAAGGTCAAAATGGTGTTGGATTCTTGGAATCACCAGAAGTCACTATTTCAGGGCTGCTGTGGAAAAGCTGCCCTCATTTCCTGCACAAGCAAGGCAGGACCTCGATGCCAATGAACATGAGCCAGTTACTACTCAACTATAATTGAGATTTAAGAGCCATCATTTCCTATTGGTTAAGCAAGGAAATATTTATGGCCAGAGCTTGGTGCCAAGCACAATATTTATGACCAAGTTTTCAGCACTGACTGCATTTTTTTAATGCTGATTTTTGCACAGAGGACACAGATCACATTCACAGTGATACGAGCATGGAAGTGAAGCCTGAAGTCATGAAGACAGAGCTTGGAACAGAGTCTATCACTTACAAATCTCATCCCTGCCTTCACAGCAGCCTTGGTGAGAGCACTTGAAACAGGCATCAGAGGCTTGGATTGCTCTGCTCTCCATGCCTGGATAAAATGACCTGTGCTCAGGGTGCTAAGGCCTGGCATGGGGGCTGTTCTAGATAACGTCTTCACACTGGAACTGAGTGCTTCAAACCAGGGTGGCACCTTCTGAGCTCCATCAATTCAACTTGGAGGAGGGGAAAGGGGAGGGCTGCAGAAGCTCCCAGGTCCTGCTCTGCAGCAGGACGGATGGACCAAGCGCAACTGAGCCTCTGACATTCATAGCCTGGAGTGCTCAGTGGGTTTATCACCCCTGACATTAATGCATCAAGAGCTCAGGGGAGGTTATAACTTATTCAGGCACCTCATCTGACCACTTACTCCATGGGTTTCATCAAACCCATCTTTGCTGGTAGAACACAGTGCCCGCGGACACATTTGAGCTGGTTTGGAAGATCTGTGATCTGTAGCTGATGCTGATTATGGATAGAAAAGGGAAAGAATTTGTCAATCAGTCAACTCTAGATTTCTTTAGCGAATAAATTGGGCAGTGTTTGCCCTCTGGTGAGGAAGGACAAGAGCCTAATTTAGATCTACAAAGCTGAGCAGTGAAACCAAAGCTATCCTTGGAGAACAGACTTGCCTGGAGAGTCAGGCTTCTGTTCTCTAATTTAAAAATCCATACTCTTGGATCTTGAGAGAGGCGAAAGATGCCTCCTTGCTCTTTCCAGACTCTTTACAATGGAATCTGGCATTTACAAATAAGATGTAGAGGTTCATCTGCTTTGTAACATGAGGTCTTTAATAGTTGTAGAGCTGGAAGCCTTAATGAGGCCATGACTTGCTGCTTTGCCTTCCTTCCCATTTTCAACAGTTGTCTCACTTTGTTTTAGCTCAGCCAGAACCACAGATCCTCTTGTTGCTTTATTAAATAATGAACCTTATTTGGAAATTCCCAGGATACTTCTGAGTGAGGAACAGGAAAATGAGAAATCCAAAGAAAGTGTCTGGATTGGTGGGTTTTGTTGACACCGTGAGTCAACGGCTGATCACTGCGGTCACAAGGTGACCACTGTGTTGCACAGCCATGGAGGACTGACAGGACACAGAGGCAGTGAAAGAATCACCCCTGGCCTCCACAAGCACAGCCTGTCCAGGGGTAAATACAACTAGATGCTTCCCAGAGCTTCACTGCAAGGGACTAACCTCCCCTCACTCCCAGCTCAGCAATGCAATGGGAATTTCAAGCCAACACAATGGATTAATTCATCAGGGCTCTTGTGCTTGAATTCAAAGCTTCATCAGCTCACTGAGAGGAGGGAGAGAGGTTGCTTTAGCCAGGCTTCCCTGCTGTTAAAGTCTATAAATTTTTCTGCTCCATGCCCCACTGAGCATCTCTACATGGCTGGAACCTGGAGTCAGCGCTGTGGTCCCTGGCTAGAGGACATGTGCACCCGGGGCTGGGCTACCAGGCAAGGGACTGCCAGTTCTATCTGCTCACTGGTATGTGCTTTGTGATGGAAACTAGTCTAGAAAGGAATCACATGGATGATGCAGCTCTGGAGCAGCTCACACCAGCTGGATCGCTCGTGGCCAAAGGACAGCTGGTTTCTGGCTGTGGATGCTGTACTTGTTGCAAAGCTGTGACACTGCCTTCGTCCCCAGTGTCTAATCATTGCCAGGAGGATGCTCCAGGAAATAATAAGAGAATACAGTAGTCTTGTGTGTTTGGAAACCACTCCACAGCCAGCTTCCAGTAAGGAAAGCAGCCTAGGAGAAGCCTTGGCTTCATACCTATGTCTGCTGCTTTGCAAAGAGTCCTTGCCACTACCACACTTGCACTTTCCTTTGCTGTTTTTACTGCCATGCAAGCGCCTCTGTCTCCCTGCATGGCCAGAAGTCTCCTGCAGAGTAAAAAAAGAAATTAAAAGAATGTTTGATTTAGTTAAAAAATGTCTTTCAAAGTCTTCTGTCACTTTGCAGACAAGCTGAAATAAATATGAATACATCAGAGTCACTTTGGCAAGGCTGCAGCACCCAGTCGTTTCCCCCCCGAGGCAGATGGAGCTGGCTTTTCTCAGAGAAACACGTCCCTCTGCTCTGTTCCTTTCAGGGCACATTTTCCCTCAGTGTTGGGTTTCCTCCTGCTGCTTTTGCTCCACCTGAAGTCTCTGCTGATGACAAAGCACTCAGGAACAGGAGAAATCTTTATCAAAGAAATGGAGGTGGGGGGGGGGGGGAAAGGAATTGCATCGCCTCTGAATGCGATGGTGGTGTTTCTCCAGCATTCCATTAACAGGCTTTGCCCCGTGTGAAGCCCAGACAAGGAACGAGTAAAGAGACATTACCATTGGCATGTCCTTATGCTGTAGATTCAGACACGTGGGTGACATTTTACAGAATAAACAGAGGCCAAGAGCTTGCCCTGGGGGGCTGGCTGTGCCATCCAAGGCAAGACCAGGGAGAGAGAGGGCAAATTCAGAGCAAACGTGCGGTTACAGGATTCCCTGTTAGGGCTGCTTGCCTCTGCCTCCTTCAGTAGGGGACTTCTTTAATATTGAAGTCGTGGTGGCAGGAGAGGGGTCTCAGGCACAATTTATAGCCAGGAAAACCAACTCTCAGGGACCTTCAAAATCCCTTCTATCAGGATAAATATTATTTGAGACAGGACTAAAATGGGGAAGAGGTTTGCAGGAGGGCAGAGTGAAAGGCAGTGGGTTCAAGAGTTAGCAGATCCTTGCAAACCCATGAAAATCTACTAAGTAACCCCAAATACTTGAACCTCATATTGTTACTGGCTTGCTCTTGTTCCAAGGACAAAGCTGAGATTTCCCTGAACACCCTGAAAAAAACTCAGCCCTAGTTCTCTTTGGCTCAGTCTGTGACCTTCAGTAGGTGGGATGTCTGCAATGAGGTTTTGGGAACATCTGGGCTCCCCAAATGATCCACGTAATTTTCAGGCAGAGAAAAATAATGATAACAAGAAGGTTCAGAGCTGGGTGCCTGAGAACAAAGCTGGAGTCACATCTTCTTCCCTCAGTTAAAAAGAAATCATTAAAACCTTTAAAAGGCATCTCCTGTCCCAGTGAGGCTGAGTCCCTTGCACAGGAACCAGAGGAAGCTATCACCTTCCAAATCCACACAGGAGCTGATGGAAATTTCGTTATGGCCCAATGATGCAGAAAGAAACTGAGGGTGAGATTTAACAAGGTCACTTCAAGGCACAAAAACCTCTGTAAAATATGCTCCCAGAGCCGGGGAGGTGAGGGATAAACCTTTCGCTTACAGGAAACGATGATTTATGATCCACTTCCAAATGAAGGAAATCCTTTTTCAATCAGAATTATTTATAGGGTTAATCCGAAGGCAGTGCTTGCTTGCCAGCAGCCATCCCCACCAGCATGGGGGCCGAGGCAAGGTGAAGATGGATGGTGGTTGTCCATGGGATTGGAATCAGCTCCCTGCAGGATGGCCTGTAGTCAACGATACCCCTATTATTTATGACCAGGCTTTCAAAAGGGAATAAACTGATCTTGGATCCCTTGGGTCTGGTTGCTCAACGTGTGACCTGTGGAGATTATCAGCTCCTTAAAAACTGGCCTTTGGAAACTCTATTTCCCACCATGTGCCTTTGGGAATTTGTAAGGTTTGTTGTATCTGGTGCTCGTGGCTGGAACTAGAGGGGACGAAATACAGCATTTTCCCTTGTAATGCTGCTAGATGTTAATTGAGCCACTCTGGACTCAGCGGGAGATGTAGGGACATTCAATCTGCAGTGATGTCCTGCTTCCTCCAGATTTCATACAGGGTTTAAACAAATGGGGTTTTCTGGCTGCTGCCTGGATGTTAGGGGAAGTGTGGTTGTAGTGTGTGACCCAGTGATGCTGGTCTTACACTGCTGAGGAGCAATCACCCTTCTGCAGCCCTCCTGCTGGCTGCAGGGAGGAGAGGTGCTGCCTCTCCGACCGTGACCTGCACTTCAGCTTTAATTTGATCTCACATCTGCTGTTTATTAATTTAATGCCGGGTGGTTCTCTGCAATGAGCACTGGAGATTTTTACAGCATGTTGCAGGTGCTGCAGGGAAGGTCAGACCCCAAAGCAGGGTGGGCAAGCCATAAGGGAATCCAGTGGATTTGTCATGGGAAAGGCTGACAACTGTTGAGGAAGAGATGAGGAAAGACAAGGTGAGATTGGCACTACCCTGGTGTTATTTATAATCTCACTACAGACCTCATTTCTCCTGTGGCTTTAATCGCCCCCCCTTTTCAGCCAGCAATCCATTATATTGGAAGACATCTGAGATGCTTTTGGGAGTAGGGAGATGATTACACATAAAATATGGAGCTGGTATTATTAGAACAGGCTTTGATTAATTTTGCAGCTGACAACATTTACCTCTGCCTGAAAATTAAACCCATTTGCTATCCGTGTGGAAGTAATTGTGGTAATATCCAGGCTAGTTTGAAAGTGAAATGGAGAGGGTTCTTCTACTTGTTTCCCGTGAGATGAATCAGGGGCTCGAGTGCTAATTTTTCCCTGACACAAGAAATGATCCTTTCCTCTACTCAAAAAAACCCCTTCATGACTTTACAGTTATTTGTGGCATATTTAAGGTGTACATAACAATTTAAGATATATATTTAAATGAAGGTGTATTTGCATCTATAGTTATATATAGAAAATATATATGAAAATATATAAATATAGAAAAAGTATTTATCTTATATTTA
>JAOXOE010000848.1:4074252-4084937 GCA_028565055.1 Phoeniculus purpureus | reverse complement strand
CCCCCCGCCCCGGTTTGGTTTGTTTTGTTTTTTTCCTTTCTCTTATCCCTTTGGTTTTCTTTGGTGAAAACACTTGAAAAGCTCGCAAACGCAAACGTATGGTGCCTCCAGGTATGAAGTGCATGTGGCTCTCTAACTGTATGTCATGTCACTCCTTGTTCTTCGTTTGGGACTGTAATGTGCAAAACCTTTAATTAAAAAAACCACCCCCCCAAAAAAGAGAATCTCTGAAGATGTGGGTTTTTTGAGGAAAAGCCCAGACTCCCCATCCTGCTGCCTACAGCCTAACTCCATGCACCTCCATGCCCATCTCAGCTATTGGTACACACAACTGTTGGGAAACTTCCAAAAATGATGATTTAGAGAAAGAGAATGGGAAAGTGCTTGATGAGCTTGGTTTGATTTGATTTGTTAAGGATTAGTTCTTGATGGTCTTGCCAACCTCCTCCACCTCATGCAGTGCTTCAATGAGAAAACTTCCTCATTCCTAGTTCCATTTTCCCTCGCTGCTGCGTGTTCCTCTTTCTCCAGCCCTTTCTTCCCACCCTTCCTTGTGTCCTTGAGCTCCCTTAATGCCGTAGGAGCTGTGCCTACCAGATTTGCTGGATTTGCTGGTGTGGTGGCACAGAGTGAAGTCACAGCAGTAGCTGTTCCTGCTTTGGAGGAGAATGAGATCTGGAATGCTGAACTGGAACGATCTAGTACTCCAGTCTGATCTGGGGGAACGGGATGTCCCGTCTCAGCAGGACTTTTCCATTCCATTTTTTTCTTCCATGTCTGACCTAGAGTCAAGCAGTTGTTAGCCCCATTTATTCCATCTGGGACATAATCTCTTGGGATCCAACTGTAAAGAATGGAGTAAGGTTGATGATAAATTAATATTACCTTAGGTTCTGTAGAAAAGAGTAGGATTTGAAATCACAGGAGTATTTTGTGTGAGGTTTGCCTCTGAAGGGGTAGTAAAATCAGTATTTGAAGATGAGCAGGCATTTCAACACTGTGGGCCAAGCTCTGCTCTTATTCAGAGCAGGTTAAATCCTCACTAGATCATTAATGCCTGTAAAGCCACTGTGATTTAGCGCCAAGCTTGGTTCCAGTTAACAGATGCAAATTTTACAGCCTTAGTAGATTGCACATTGCGATGTGGTTAGTTTGCAGCAAATTGCATCAATGACTCGCAAGTCTCATATTATGAAGGTATTTTCCTTGTGCAGCCTGGGTTTGAAAATCAGATGTTTTTTTCTGCTGCTCAAAGTGAAATAAGAATGTGGCAGTTGCATCCTTTTTACAGTAAAGTGTTTTATAAGCTCCATAGAAGTTCACCATTATGAAAAATAACTTCAGCTGAAGTGAGGGTGAAATCTGGCTCTTGTAGGAACTTAAACACAGTATGGAGCCTCATTAAGTCTCTATCGCGTTCCAGCATCAGTCTCCTTGTCACCCTTGTCCTAATTGTTCCTAGTGGGCCTGTGAAACCAAATCATCATTTCTGTGTGCGTGTTGTGGTGTGTGTGTGCTCCCTTCTGTTCTGCTCCCACCCACTGCCCTGTGCTGCTGCCCTCCTTGTGTCATGGGGTTCTGGTGGTACCCTGGCTGGAGGCATGATAACCCCTACTGTCCCCAGATGCTTGAACATTGTCTGTGCTACCAAGAAAAGCAAATCTGCCTTCCATTTGGATGGGACACAGTGTGGTGTTTTTTGCTGCCATACTGGGTGGGTGCTGGGGAGCACCTCTAGTCACTGCTGGGTCTCCTTCCACAGCCAGTGGCTCGGAAGTGTTGCTGGGGTAGGTAGCATGAGCTGTATGTGTTCTCGTGACGTGTGGATCTTCTTACCCTGCTCCCCTTTAACCTAGACGTGCTTCCCTTGCTAACAAGTGACACGTGGACCAGGAGCAGAGAGAGAGAAAACATGAGATGCCCCAGCCAGAGGTTCTTCCTCCACATCTCTGGAGAACACAGTGGCACCAGTGTCCCCTGGGCACACACTCCAGTGCAGGGTGTTCTCCATCCGGCATTTCATAACTCAGTTAAAGTGCTGTGCAGAGCCCTGAGGTTCTGGTGGGATGGTGCAATGGAGTTGATGTTCCCCAGCTGCTCCTCTCGGGACAGGTTAGGTGGAACATTCAATTTGTCTACATGGTTGAGTTTTACACCCTTTTAAATAGTTACTGTTTTAGCAAAGCCTTGACTTTTCCCACCGCCCATGTACCAGGCCCATCACCCTACCACTAAAACAAAGAGTTTCTGTGATTTCTTTTATGTCTTTACCTTTGTATGAAGCATCTGTGGTGGCTTAAGAGATTGCTGCCTTCAGCACAGCGTAGACTTTGTGTTTTGGGCTAATGCAGAGTAAGGAGCTCATTTGGGGATCCAGAATCCTTCAGTCTCATGAGCTAATTGGCTGCTCAGCAGTGACTTGCGCTAGTGAGAGCCCTGGATCTGTGATCCCAGCTGAAGAAAGTGGGACACTTCTCCTCTGCTGTGCTGTGTTCTGGGCACAGACCTCCCTGAGAAACCAAAGAGCAGTTGTGCCCCCTTTCATTGACTGCTAAGTGCACTCTGCGCTTGATTTTATACACCACCTTCTCCCATCTTGGAAGGAATCTGCAACCCCTGTGGTGGGTTTGAAGGGAGGTGACAGCCCAGCCCTTGCGCACTGCTCTGCTGCACCAAGGTCAGCTTCTTGCCGATGTCTTGAGTGAAGAGGATCATTAATTCATCAGATTGGAATGTGCTCTTCTCCGGATGGAAGCGAGCAGAGCTGGACTGGGGAGCTGAGCCAGAATTTTCCAGCCTATTTTTATTCTTTTTCTCCATATTTAGGATTGGAAAATTGTCTCAATCTTGTGACCACCAAATCTGCTCTACTGAGCAACTGTGGTTTTGAGGATGAGGTTGTGGGTGCAGAGAAGAGGCTTTTCCAGTCCTTTTTTTTTTCCCAGCTAGAGCTAAAATGAAACTATTGGTCTCATAATGGCTGAAAAAAATGTGGCCATAAATATTTCTGCCTTTATTTTACAGTAAGCAGCAACCTCATTTCTTACACCACCTCATTCAAGACCAGTCTGTTGGGATGTGCAAGCACTTGCTCCCCTTTATTCCACCCCTGTTTAGGGACAGTTTGAGCACATCCTTTGTGCTTTTATTAAAACCTACATGATTCATTTTCCAGCAAAGCCCTAACTATGTGCAACCTCAGTTTTGTGACTCTTTGGGCTGTGGCCATGGACCCAACTGCGAGCAGCGCATCCTCAGCCCACCATCAGCCCTGTGTCCTCCCCTTCATCCCTGCAGTGTTTCATTCTCCCCATCACTTGTCACAAGGAGGTTGCTCTGCTGACTTTGCTCCCTCTGAGCACAGTGATGGCATCTGGCATTTGGACTGTTTGACAAGGGCAACCAGAAAGGGGTTAGCAGAGAGCCGTGAGAACTGCCCTGCTGCCCTTGACCCTGAACGTGGAGTTCCCAAGCAATCTCTTAAGTAGATGCTCTTCCCAGCCCTATGCAGTGTTGTTCATCCTTGCCCTGACACCTCCAGCTTACATCTCTTTTGATTGGAAACCTGACTGTGAAAATCAACCTTAAATATTTATGGAAGAAGCCCCAGGCTCTGAGGGAAGGAATGAAAAGTGGATGTGGGAGCTAATTTGATGGCTTTTAGCACAGGATTTGCAACAGGATGTTTGTTCAACAGAGCTTTTTAACCAGAATCATTAACCAGGATTCCTATTGTCAGGCTCTTTTTCTTGTTGACAGGGGAAGGAAACCTATACGTTCTGGAAGGTGGTACATGGGTTTGCTTCTTTTTGGGACAAAACCTATCATGAATAGAAGAGAATTGGTTAAACTTGACTCTGGAACACACTGCTGTTTTTCCTGGGATGCTCCCAACCTCAAGTCCTTGTTTTGTTGCCTCCATGAGCTGCTCCTTCCCATGCCTCCTCCCCACATTCCCAAGAGCAGCAGGGTTGACTTTTCCCATTTGCCTCTGAAACTGGAGCCTCTCTCCACTTAATGCGCAGCCAGAGCCCTGATCTCCAAAGAAAGTGGCACCAACTGCTAGACTACAGGTGGTGGCACCTCTCTCCTGCCAGAACATCCCAGTGCTGCTCAGAAGCCTTGGCAGCCACTAGATGTTTGGCAGCTTCAGAATGTGGTGGTGCAGACAAGTTTCTCTCTCTCTCTTGCTGTCACCCCCTCTCTCTCTTCCCCCTCCGCTCTGCCTTAGGACACTGTTGGAAGTAGCTGCCAAAGCCTTCTCCATCTTTCTCGAGCTGTCCCCCAATCGATGCTGGTAGTACAAAACTGGTCCTAATTGAAAGGATGGGGCAGCGGGGAGAAGTTTCCAAGACAGGAGGTTCTGAAATCTGCTCTGGCTGAATGCTAATGGTCTTTATCTTCTCCCTCTAGACTCATCCCTCCTCTGAACCAGCTGGAGCTCCTGAGGAACCTGAAGAGTAAATCGGGACTGACATTCAGGTTAGCAGCAGCATTAAGAGAGTTTGGAAAGTGCAAACTTTACAACATTTTTTGGGGTGGTTGGGTCTTTACCTTTTTTTATTTTGTCTGGATTTTTTTCATTCCTGCCTTTTGCTTATGGACAACCTTGAAGATGTGAGAGGTTTTGGCAGCTGCTTCCCCATGGGTTGTTCAGCAGCCTCCTCCTGGTCCCTCTCCTGTGCTGTGTGTGGAGTTCTTCAGCCTCACGTGGCTGTGGAGTAATGTTAGAGTGTTTGGCTGAAAAGGCAGAGTGGTGTTTTCAAAGGGCCTGATCAAGGTAGCTCTGCCAGATTTCCCTGATTTCTCTGCTCCTCTCTACCCTCAGAGGACACCCAGGCCTATGCTGTGTTAATTCATTCTCTCTTCCCTCCAGCCTTCCCTCACCTCCTTCAAGACTGAGAGATTTTTACTGAATCTGCCGTGGCAAAGAATCTGTGTGGCCCCACAAGTCCTGCAGCTTAGCCTGTGCTGGGGACGGGCAATTCTTAGGGTTTTCTTAAACAGGAACTGCTGCCCCAGTTGGTGACTGGGAGGTGTGCAGACCCTGGGAGAGATAGAGAGATGCTGGTCATGCTGGTGGGCAGTGGGGCCAGCTCGGGGGGTGTGAGGTGAGATCTGCCCTGGGCTGTGTGTTGCTGGAGAGCAGAGATCTGTAGATCCGTGGGTCAGGCTGGAAACCTGAAAAAGTGAGTGACTGAGCTCCTGAATGTGGCTGAGCTCCCAAGCTGGTCTAAGCCAGGAGCAGAGGATGCAAGGGTATTACTTAGTTTTTCCAGGATGTTGCCTTCAGCCTCAGGGAGAAGGGTTGCGGTCTGTGAAGGTCTCAGGGGTCACTGCTGGGTGGAGGCAGGGCCAGGGTTAGTGCAGCATCATGCTCAGACAGAATCAAGCTCCTCCTGCCCAAGGCTTCTCACAGACCAGTTTGTCCCTAAGACTAGTTGGTGTTAGGGGAGACTGTGATGCACAAGCTGCTCCCTCTCTTGTGGGACTGCAGGGACAAAGCTGCTTCAGAGTCCCAGACTAAATACGGTTTCCAGTGTGAAGAACTGTGAATCAGAGTAGCTGAAGTCACAGCAGGTTTTCGTCACTGCTGGAGGGATGTGCCACCGAGATGTCTGGTCAGTGAAGGTGAGAGGGTTGTTCAATGTGCCCTTAGCCTGGCTTGCAGTGTTACTCCTACCCCTCTGCAGGTGCAGCCCGCTTTGTCCTCTGTCATTAATTTTTAAGGGCAATCAAGCAGTTTGAGATCTCAGTAGGAAACCACATACAGGAAATGTGGTGTCCCGCTCCCTCCATATAGCCTTTGCCAACTACTTGGGCAGAGTAGCTGCCAGAAGCTTAGGAGACAGAAACCCCACTTGGAGTGTCAGGATGTCAGGGCAGGGGCCCACGCTTGTTCCACCAACACTCCCCCTCCTGTCACATGTTCAGCAGGAACCCACACAGCAAGAGATGAGCTCTGTCCTGATGGCCAAGATGGAGAAGCAAATGCACCAAGGTCATGGGAGCCATTCAGGAACATCTCAGGGTGATGCATTTCCAAGAGAAAGGGGTCACTCCCTGAGCCCACAGTCCTCCTGTGCTCACACAAATCATATGGCCACTGGGTGTCTCAGTCATGTGTAGGCATGAAAATGGGTTGGGAGAAGCCCTTCAATCCTGTGCGTTCAATGTGTCTTCTCTGAGGTTGTGTGAGTCTCCAGTGATCTGTCTGGGCCACAAACTCCAGGAATGGAAAAGCTCCTTTCCCTTTCTGCTGTCCGCGCCTTCCTCCTAGCTGTACTGTTTGCTATTGTCCTTTCGTTATGTTTTAACAGTGAAGCAGCAACATCTCTTGCCACGCGGCACCATGCTAATGTTCTATTGCTTCTGTTTAAAGGAAAGAGCAGCAGCCCGAGCCATCGCCAAGGTCTGTATCGCTGCCACCTCACCATCCCCATGCATTCCTGTAGGTGTCTGTGTATGTGTGTGCGTGTGTGTGCCATGTCCTGATGCCATCCAGGGAAGCCTCCTAGGTACTGACGTGCTTGTTCCGTGCTATGGCAGTCCCGTGTCTCTTCTGTGCTGGACCTTAAATCATCTCTTCTTCCAGTCTGCCTTGGGCTGTAGCTGTGAGGAGAGTGAAGGGGGTAGAGGAGAGCAGTGGCAGCACGGGCAGAGCTGGCAGACATCTAGTGGGGTGACAACAGGACTTTGGTTTATGCTGCTTTTGGGGTGTTTTTTTTTTTCCTTCTGTTGCTGGAGTTGTAGCTGAAACAACAGTATCATGCAGGCTCAGCCAGTGCCGATGGGTAGGTGATGCTTTGCCCATGACTCCATCACCCAGCGCTATGCCAGGCTGAGGTGACATGGGAACACGAAGCCATCACAGTGTCACCAAGTCAGCAACTTCTCCTGAGCTCCTCTTGCTGCGGGGGCTGCGTGGAACCTGCTGCTCCGTGGGACACAGGAGGGTTCTCTGATGCGGTACCACGTTGCATGGCACAGAGATCTTTTCTCCACCCAGTTCCCTCCGGATGAAGGACAGTCCCTGCTCCGTCTTCCCTCCCTGCCTCAAGGCCACGTGCTCAGCCGGAAACCCTCTGAGCAGTGGCGAGCACCTTCCAAGGGCAGCCCTAAACCTCACTCAAGGGAGAGCTTTTCTCTATTCACACATCCCAGGGAAAGCAACAGGGCTGGTGTTTGGGATACTTTGAGGATACATTTCATCCCCATAGAAATATGTGATTCTGGGTTATTTTTTGTTTCTCTTACATTTTCCTAGTTCTTTTCAGCAGTAATTCTAGCATTGACTCTCTTTTTTTAATTTATTTTTATTTTATTCTTGGGAGGCAAGATTGAGAACTCATTATCTCTGGAGATCATCTGCTTGGCTTTCAGGCCTTCCATTTCACATCTCAGAACTTAGCCTACAGCCTAAATATTGTAAATATTTAAGTATTCTGATTTTCAGAAGTAGAACTAGGGTCTGGCATTTTGCAGAGCCATCTTTCTGCTGTGCTCTTTAGATTGTAAGAGGCCAGAACCCAATTCTTCTCAGAGATAAGATCCCATCAGGGATATCTGGGTTGATATGGTGATGACTAAAGACAGGAAAATGTCATCCTTCCTTCCTTTCTTTGTTTTTTCTCCCCTACTTTTTTTTTTCTGTCTTTATTTTAAGCTTTTCCTTGCAAGCAGAACCTCCGTAGCTCTCCGTCCACTCTCCTGCCAAATAACCTCAATCACCAAGATCACGTTTCAGCTCTGCAGAATTTTATTTCTTTTTTTCCATATGTGGGGTCCCAGCTTATGTAGCGAGAGAGAAGGCAGCCTCCACCCAGCTTCATTAGAGCTTTATGTAGGAATAACTTTCTGGGAGCTGACCAAGGCTGAAATCTTGGCTACCAGCCTGTGGCATCACAGGGGTCACCACTGTCCCAGGAGCATGGCTGCTCCGCTGCCCTGTCTCAACCAGTGACATCCTCTGGATGCATCAAAGGGTAAATCTGCATTTCTCACAGGCATTTAGCTGTGCATGGAGATGAAATCTCTGCTCAACCCCATCAGCTCCATAGCCAGGGAAATCTGAGGACTAATGGTCCCTAACAGGGTCACAACAACCAGCATCCTTGTAGCTGCAGGTGTTAGTCTTGTTATTTGTGAAGCACTAGTCTGGTTTCTGAGGCACTACCCTTATTTCTTATTTCTGAATCTCAGCCTTGCCTTACAGGTTCATTTCCACTAGTTAACACATGAGGTTGGGATAGTGTTTCTTCACGGAGGTTGCAGGTTTTCCAGTTACTTTGTTGCATTCTTAATGTTGTGTCACAGAAAGAAGTAAAAATAGCCTTATTCGGAGTATTTTTCACTATATGTAGCCCTTCATCAGAGTAGTTTCCTAAATGCTGCTTTTCCAGTCCTGAGGTGAGTCAGAAGGGTTTCACTGCCCTCCAGAGTAAGAGGCTACACCAGACCCTTAAGCTGAAGGTCTTTAGGTTCCATCTATGTGGCATTGGAGTCTGTTCCATGTTGTTCAGCTGCCAGAGCAGAACCAAAGCCCTTTCTGTGTTTTGTTAAGGCAGTATCAATTCTTCCAGCTCCCACTACCCTTTTCATTCTGGTAATGTGCCAGACCTCAGGAAGGAATTTTGCTCAGTAGTCCCCATATTCAGAGAGGGTTCAAATCACCTGTTTTCCCATATAAGAGTTCCCAGATCTGTTACGTCCAGATCCTAAATCTCCCACCCACTTTGACTTCCAGCAGCCTCCCAGTGATGCTCAGTGTGTCATCAAGCCCCTAGAAAAGAAAACTTACCCAGTTTGTCAGCCCACCCGATGGTTAATCATCTAGCCATGGTCTGTCGCTGATGGCTGTCCCATTTAGGGAACTCCCTGGGGTGAATTGTCTCTCATAGCACACCACAGCACCTCACTTCTAACACTTCAGCTCCTGAAGGATTTGTCACTTTCTGTTTCCGTCGATATAAGGAAACAGTGTCCTGTCTGGAGATAACTGCTGGATCTTCCTCCCATTGTAGTGATGTGTAGGAAGTTGCTGATTTCCTCAATCTCTCTTCCCATTACCAATGCACCACCAACTCCTTACACCAGAAGGACGGAAACAGCTTTTTAACTGTTTTGTGTCTTAAATATTTTAAAGGTAGAGAAGGGCTTCTGGCACAGCTGGTGTCAGAACATGCTGTGTGAGACAAGTTCTGTCTGGCAAGGTCAGGGATCATCCCAGTGGCCCCAGCAGTGCATGGGGCAGCTCTTGGGGTCTTGCCTGTGCACCAGCAGTGATGCTGCCAACTGATTCCAGCGCTGCCATGCTAATTTCTGCTCAGACAGCACTTGGAGAGCTGCTGTCTGGGGTGGGTGGATGTGGCAAGGTCAGCATGGCAGAGGCTTAGGGTCACCTAGAATTACTCAGTTGGCTTTTGAGTTGGTCATGGTGTAAAATAGGACAGCGGATCTGGGAGGCAGGTTATGTCCTTTCTCTATAATTTCTGTTTTGTTTTCCACCACAAACTTGTCTGCATCCATCTAAGACCAGGAACTATGTGCTGAGCTGCCTGAGGGGACAGAGTGCAGCTCCCCAGGACACAGAGCCCAAGCTGCGATGAGCAAAGAAGCTGCTGGCTTGTTTCTACATGCTACGTACCTCTGCCCCCTTTTTCTTTTCCTCCCTTTGAAAAAAAATTGCTTAAGAGAGCCTTTTCCATTGCTTTGGGTGCTGTGTCCACCCCACCACTTGCTTGGCTGGGTAAAGTGGTCCCCTGCCCTTCCCTGGGCCAGCTGCTGCTGCAGGAGCAGTGAGCACCCATCTCACCTCTGAGACCACCCTACTCTCATGCAGGGTCCTCTCTGCCTCATAACACCAGGGAAGGAGAGGTGCTCTGTGCTGGGGCTTTTCTCATCCCTCCTGCTGCAGAAAGCCAGCAAAAAGAAGAGTGATACCAGGGTTTGATTCCTGATCTGTTCAGCAGGCTGCAAATTCGCTGTAGCATCTCGTCTCTGTTTATTTTGTCTTCTGATCGTCAAATGTCAAAAAGACCAACATATGGTTAGCCAGGACTATGGAGGCTGCTGTGTGAAATGTGAGCGTCAGATGCTCTGTCACAGATGGGTTTGAGCAACATCTGAAGGCAGCCATGACCATGTTTCTTCCTCTTTGTATTTTTCCAAAGCACAATTGGGCAGAAAGCTAACAAATTAATAATGCGAATGTTCGTCATAACAGTCATATCAGCGAAAAAGAAACAGAAGGAGCTAAAGCTCAGATTACTTTGTCCAGCATGAGTTCAGTCTTGCAGGTAACGAGAGAAACCTCTTTGGAAGGTTGTCCTTAGCTGGGGCTTGTCCTTGACCCTAAAGAACCCAACAAGACCTTGGCCATCACATTGAGTGAGCGCTGGACTGGGCCACCTTGTAACGTGTGTGTATATCTGTGCGTATTTCTCTACTCCGTGTATGTATATGTCTGTCTGAGATACACACAACCGCAATTTCTCTGCTCAGGGCTATGATTAAGGCACTGGAGGATGCCTTTGGTTGACTCAGTGGGCTCCTGCTCATCCAAGCCCAGGGGGCTTGAGGTGTCACTAACCCATTACAGCCCCGTGGCAGTCACAGGAGTCTGATGGGCCGTGTGAGCCTTGGGTTGGCGTTTGACCTTCTAACCAATTAAACTGGTGTCAGAG
>JAOXOE010000848.1:4037198-4074242 GCA_028565055.1 Phoeniculus purpureus | reverse complement strand
ACTCATGCTGGGACTGACAGTAATCTGGAAATAATCAGTTGCCTCTAGGGGAGCGGATTATTTGCACGGAAGGAACCACATCGTTCCATAGGGACTGCAGAGGAGACTAAGAGGAGAGAAACCTGCGTGTCTCCCCAAGGCTCTGCATGCGAATATCCCACCCCTACGCCGTGATGCTCAGACCCCAGCTCCAGAACAGCCCTGGTAGCACCACCGGTCCTCTGGGGTGAGGGATACCCTTGCTGGGTGCCTAAGGAGTCCCCAGGGCAGTGTTGGCTGAGCATGGGATGCTGCCAAGCAGAAGGAATTCCTGCAGATTCCTTCAGTGTGTGCCCACAAGCTCCTCCAATTGCCGAGTTCAGGTGTAGAATGGAATGGGGGTTTGATGCCCTTCAGCCTTTTTGGTCTGGCCTTGAACTTGGCAAGAGATGCTGGCTGGTGGCCAGTGGCCAGTTGGGGTGATGGGGGCCATGTCCTTACCCTTCCACAGGTTGAGGGCTGCTCCATGGCATGGAGGACCCTGGTTGTGGTAGTGATCTCCTGGCAGGGCAGTACCTGAGCAGTGATTTGGGATGGGCTCCCAGGAGCTGTGGTGGTGCCTCAGCAAAGCCAGGGACTCCCCAGAAGTGGTAAGGTCCGTCTGCAAAACTATGATGGAAAAACCGATGCATGAACACTGATGGTCAGATCCCTTCCCATAAGGGACTGCACCCCAGCCTATTTTTGTTTGGTTTTACTGTTTTTAAATGCCAGGCTAATGTAATGCAATTTGCTGTACAAGAAGCACAAATAATTCTCAGATTGAGTACTCTCTTTGTGAGGTTTTGTTTTTGTTTTTTGAGGAGGAAAAAAAGGAGAAATTGAACCTTTTGGATCTTGTTGGACAAAAGTTCAAGTTTTGCCTCTCCACGGCCTAGACAATTCAAAAAAATTACTCTTTTTATCTGTTTAGAGGAAGAAGAAAGTACTTTTTGGTTCCAAAATTCTTCCTGCAGGACTCAGTCTGCTGTAGGTGAACTTTTGCCACCAGTTCAACAGAGACCATGTAACTTCTAATAATGACATTGACTGACAGCAATGAGACAAATTTCAGAAGCTCTCTTGATTTTTATTTTTAATTTATTTTTATTCTCAATGCTCAAACAGAAAAATCCTGTCATGAACCCGGCCCTCAAAGCACCTGTCTTACAAAGCTAGAGTCAGTAATCAAAAGTTTCCTGTCTGGCATTTGCTTCCAGGTCTAATTTTTACTCTCCCCTCATTTCCAGTAAAAGCAAACCGTGCAGAGAGTCACTATGCGGATGCTGCTCAGGAAACTCTAGGTACCACGGGAAATGCGTCGCACGAAACTAATCAAAAGCTGCACGGCTCATTCTCCCTCTACCCTGCTACCACCCGTTCTGATCACTTCTCTGCTTAATAGAGGTACTAGATGAGTAAAATACAAAAAAAAAACAAGGTGAAAGAGCCTCCCCATTGCCCGCTCAGAAATTAGAGGCTGCCTCGTCTGCTGATCATGCAGAACCCATGAATCAAAGAGACGAGGATGGGGAATTTGGTCTGGGCTAGCAAGTCAGTGTCTGCTCAGCAAGGAAGGAGGCCAGGAACTGAAGAGTAACAAATGATGGGAAAAAATTTAAAATGTTTAAAATTTGCAATTATTATTTTTTAAAGCCCCCTTCATCACTATCACTCCATCCCTCCTTGAGGTCCAGGGACCCCTTGCAAATTGAATTGCACTGTACAGCAACATCAAGTTAGTAGCATGAGAACTACCAGCTTCCCACCTTTGCTCAGTCACCGTTCCTTGGGCTCTCTCCATGCTACGAATTGACCTCTCCTAGTCCGATGGCCTTTGGAAGCCACGACTTGCCTATCTAGCACCTCTACTACGCAGCTAGAGAAGGACTAATCTCAGCCTGTCCCACCAGACATAGGGGATACGGGTTCCCCTTAGCATTGGGATGGGCATTGGAATGGTTCTGGTTCTAGATCAGAACAGATAGTTAGGGCAGAGGGTTTTGTACGAGCAGTAGTTTCATCTTTTTTGTCAGGCTGACAACAGTTAGAGTGGCTTCAGAGAACTCCCAGCAAGCATCTCTTAGTTCACCCGTTCCACAGCCAGAAGGGCAGGCAGATCCAGATCCCTAGAACGACAGAATCTCGTTGGTTGGAAGAGACAACTAAGACCATCAAGTCCAACCATTAGCCTCACATATATCTTATTTTATTGATGCATAAAGACATCAGCTTCCACTCCAGGACAACCTCTTCCATCAGCCCAGACATTACTTCTCAGCAGCAAACGTTGCACCTTGTGGAACCAGCGAGGCCCAGAGTTTGCATGCTGTGAATGCTGCCAGGTGACCCCCCCACAGCCAGGCAGGAGGAAGTCCCCGCAGTGGCAGGGCACTGAGTGATGCCGCATGTTTGTGAATCCTGAGATTTCTGCATGCTCTCTTCTTGGAGTCCGTTTGAATTCTCAAAATCACCAGTCTCTGTCTCCCTCAGAAAAAGCCGACAAACAACCAGTTTTATAAAAGTATCAAACCGACGGTTTCAAAAGTTTATGTATCTCTGATTTCTTCCATTAATTGTTCCAACTCCTATCTTTTCTTTTCTTGCTATTTTTATTTCCTTTTTTTTGTTTTCTCCCTTGCTGGCTATTTTGATTAACTGTCAGTCTAGAGGATAGGGCTCACGCCTGACCTTTGGGTGAAGCAGTGTGGTAAATCCCATCTCTGAATGGGTGACAGAGAGGCAGGGGGTATGATCTAGGTTTCGTAATAAGCAGTTCTCTGTGGTAGGAGATCCCTTTGACTTTGATAAATAGCCTGCTATGAATTATCCTCCCACTCTGTGTTTTGACAGCACTGTGGGCTTCCTTGAAGTCTTACCCTTGAAGGGAGTGTGTTAAATATTGGGTGGTCGTCAGCCGGAGTGTCAACAGACTTACAAATGACAAAAATTTGGTCAATGGAAAAAAAAAAACCCATTACTTTTGCAGTGTTTCCCTTTGCCAGGTCAAATTGTTTTGTCCATGGGGTAGGAGTGCAAGCAGGGACCCCTTACCAGAGCAAGGATCCTTTCAGTTGCTGAACACTGAAGTTGGCTTTGGCAGAGGTTGAAGCAAGCAGTGATGTATGTACTCTTCTCACTTATCCATGCCCTCTTTTCTCTGGAATATCAGCCACTTTGATCTTACTGTCTTCCTTGCATGTCTTCCTAGGCATGACTTTTTAATTGGTAACGCCAGGATGATTTTATTTTATTCTGTGTTCTACTGAGTTCCTTCCCACTGTGATCCTCATTCCATCTCCCTCATCTTGAGTTCTGCAAGGGAGGGGAAGAAAGAAACAAATTATTATCTCAAGATCTTCTTCATCCATTGGAGACCCCAAGGAGGAGGATTACAGACTGTAGGTCTTCCAGTCTCAAAGGAATCTCAAACTTTGGAGTACCTACAGGAGCATCTGTGTTCCCTGCATCCATTCTGAACATAGCATTTTACGCCGTGCTTAAGTAAAACTATAGGGTGACCTTGAAGTGACATAAAAATGATTCACGTGTCTTATTCTCTTGGGCTCTTGGGCTGGCTGCCTGCATTCCTCCACTGCACAAACTTGGAGCACTTTGATGCATCTGTGGCTGAGTGCTAAAAGCCTTCATCTGGCATGCACATAACAAAATCACAGTAAACAATGAGGCAATCATGGAAAATCCAATGCAGGTAAATTAATAGAAAACTCCTTAGGAGCTGTGGCTTCTTAATGCACTGAACCAACAATCTCTAGTCAATAAATGAAATAACAGATGCAGTTTTAGAGAGTAATGTAATGACACCAAGCCAGGTTATCCGGTCTACCCTATTCTGATTTGTAAGAGACTTTCTTGGTATCTACTAAGAGTGATGAAGGCACCACAAAGACCTGACAGTGGGAAGAACTAGCCTACAGACCAGTGAAGGAAAGGTGTTTGGAGAGCCCTTGACTGGCCTGCGGGTCTGGGTGTAGAATATTACCTCAAGTCTTATTCAGGAATAAACAGGTCAGCTGCATCTGATGTGGCCGAGGTTGAAGGTGTGTCTGGCTCCAGTATCCCTTCACCCACCTGTGGCCCGGTTCAGGTGGGGGCTGCAGGGATGGTGCAACTCAACATCTCTCCTGTCATGATTTCAGTGGCTCACTTCAACCCAAGTCTTAATGGTGTGGTTGTGGGTGAGGACGAGAGGAGGGGTTACCCACCATGACATTCATCATTGACTGATATTTTGTTTTGCTCGTGCCCAGGTCACTCCTCTTGGAGAAACTCCATTCTCTGGGCTGAATTTACCTTTGTAACAGCTTTTCTGAAATCATTGCAGCCAAACCAGGCTCAAGCCTGGTCCCTTCTGATTTCTGCTCTAGCTGTTCAAGTTTTGCACACACAGATGTACCTTCCTTCCCTCTATACTTCCAGTAGTTGGTTTCTACCTCTTACGCACACCCACAACCAGACTAGAGCCTGGTGGTAACCACAAACATTGTCATTCATTCTGAACACTCTTATTCTCATTTACCACAAGCTCAGCTCAAACTCTGGATTAAGAACCAGCCTCGTTTCAGAACTGCTTTCTCCTGGCTGGTTGGAAGGGTGAACACTTACTCACTGAGTTTATGGGCAGAGATGGGTCTGAGTCCAAGCTAGTCCAGCTCAGTTTAGCTGAAGTTTGCTACCAGCAAAATGAAAGGAGAAAATGAAATGATTGCTCAAGCGTAGTTTAAAATCAATGACAAGATGTTGCCAGTGATGCTTCATATCGATCCGAAATTGCTGCTAACGTAGTGAGTCCATGTTTTTTAAAAAGTGCTGATTTAATACTGTAGAAGACTTTGGAGTGAAGCCCAAAGCAGAGGTTTCAAACAGGAGCTCAGAGCATCCTAAGGAGGCTGATGGCAGCTCACTTGAAGGGCAGATCTCATGCATTTTGCTGCTGAGTGCTGGGCTGTTAGACCTGAATGAATCTAATTGCAAAACCCACTAAAGCATTGAGCACCTTTCTATCAGCTGTGCTGCTGTGCAGTGGTCCTTGTGGGTTTGTCCAACATGAACTCTTATTTTTGTCTCTGACAGTGGAGAACAACCAACTGAGATGTTATCCTTTGTTAAATTCAAGTGCAAAGCTGAAAGTTTCCTATATCTTCCCCAAAGTCAGCCTGAAAATGTGTTTCTTTTACTATTATTGAGTATGTTTTCAATAGATTCCAACTGAAAGTGGTGATGAAGACTTAGGAACTAAAGCGCATCCTGTTACACTGTTAGCTCCCCATGATCTCAGTCTCCATTTGCAAAGCCACAGTTTTCTTTCACTTCAGGGCACCTGCCTTGTGTCCATACCACCTTTAACTATTTCAGTCGCAAGCTTCACCTAACATCGTGGTGTGTGGCTGGATTGCTGCTTTCCTCGTGTTCACCTCACCAACAAACAACACCTTCCGCTGAACTGGGGCTCATTGAACATTGTCGGGAGTGACATCCAAGCACCACTTCTTCCAGACACTCTACATCACTTTGCATGACTTTCTGGTTGAGTGAGAACATTATCTTGGGTTAGCTGACAGCATATATCTCTATATATGTCTAGATTTCTTTTGGGCTCTTTCCTACCAGCTCCTGCAAACCCCAACAGCATTCTCCTCAGCAGGGATTGTGTGTCATTCCGGGTGTCATTTCCAGTGAGGGAATTGCATGGTAGAAGGAAACATTCAATTAATCCTTCATGTTATCTCATGTCATGTATGTTAAAACAGAGAAGTTACATCAGATGTTGTTTTTTTCCCTCTGAGTGGTGAGTACTCAGGAGCAAAACTCATCCAGGTCTTAACTGTTCATCAGATTTCTATGAGATTTTTTAATGCACAGAGGTGCTGCACCTCATGCTCTCAGGCTTGAAACTCTCTGCTTCTATTCCTCACTGAGTCCAACAATTTCTTTTTTAGCTTTTGTGATCCTTGCAAACCTTTGCAGCACATTTATTGTGGGAATGGAAAAGGGGCTCTAAAGAAAGGGCTGTGCTTTACTCAGTGAGAGCAGCTGGTTTTATGCAGAGATGTGTGATGGGAGCAACTCAGCAGAGGACGAGGCACAGGAAAATTGCTTTGAAATCTGAATATTGGTGTGCTGCTGGTTCATTTTTATGAAACGCATTTTTTACCACAACTCAGGCAGGTTATTCAAAGTATTAGCACTACAGCAATGCAGAAGATTCTAGGAAGATTCTGTAAATCAGCTAAAGGAAAAAAAAAAAATCCCAAATTGGCCTGTTTAGGATCAAAAGACAGGATTTCAGTCTGGTTTCTAATCCAAGCAACATGGAACAAAAATGACTTTTAAACTTTGGACTCATCATGGATAATGGCTAAGTGACTGAGGCTTGCATCCAGAAGGGTGTTTAGACACATGCTTGTTCCTAGAGTCCGGTGAGGATTTGTACTTGTGTACTGATTTTCAGCTCTGTTGGTCCCATGACCTTCAGACAGCTTGCAGGTGAGCAGCACACTGAAAAAGAGACCTCCAGCATGTATCCAGATGAAAAATGCATTATTAACTGGAATAACTCTGCCTTATTTATCTTGATCGTAAAATACATTTTCTTTTCTTCCCTTCAATGTGATATTGTTGCCCAACCATGGCCACAGATGACCCTGCCCAGCAGCCAAGGAGCTGCTCCATCGGGTCGGTGTTTCCTCCCCCGGGATCATGCTGTGCAGCTCCACAAACTGCTGCCTAAGCACCTTTCTCTGCTTGTAAACGTTCAGCTTTTCACAATGTGAAGTGACTTTGTAAAAATAGCACCTTCTTAGTCAACAGATCTGCTCCCCCTGTAGCTTTGAGTCACATGAACCTCCTTTAATGGGCAAAACCCAGAGTCTGCTCCTGTCAGCACCAGGGGAAAAGGAGCTGCCTTTTGCTTTGCTTCAGAGCAGCGACAAAGTTCTGGAGGACCTCATGCTGGTTCTGAAGGCAAAGAATGGCTGTTTGCCTCTGAGTTCTTATGAGAGAAAAAAACTAACCCCAGGTGTTTGGTTGGTGACCTGGAAATCTGACGTGGAAATCAAAATTCCTGCAGCATTCCTCCTGTAAATTGAGTCTGGAGTATTTGCAGCAAAATGCTGAGTTGCTACTGCGGGGGTTTGGAGTATTGGGAGTTGGCATCTATGGGTTTACTCAATTTTGATTTATATATATAAAATATAAAAAATATAAATTCTGCATTATATAGCTATATTATATATATATTTTTATATATTTGTATTTTATATAAAATAGATACTATATAAAATACATTTTATATCTAGAATGTGTAAAAAGGTATAAGATATTTTCCTATATAAAATGTAAAAAATATATAAAATACATAAAACATACAAATACAACACGGAAAATTTTGACTGTATGTGCAAGTGCCTTGCACTGGTTGTCCAACCTCTACTAGTTTATTTCAGTAACCAGTTGCTCTTCAAAAAATATCCCATTCACCAAAGCTATTTTCAATTTGGTTTCCCAGTGCTGTTCCTATAAAGTTTGCTCTTTCCTAAAGATTTGCAAATGCTTTTTGTTTTGCAGTTTTTCACATGGGAAGTCATTGTTTTCATTTGGATGAAAGTTTTCAGTGATGAATTTCAGAATTTGGAGGATAATTACTGTTTGTCTCTGTTTCTGGAGATATCTTCTTTCCAAACCGTAACTACAGGGCTTTCAGGAAATGAGATTTCTAACAGAAAAACAGAAGTAAAATGTTATGAAGCTGTAAAATTTTGCTGTGCCTTGTTTGTGACACCATAGCTGACCTACAGGTAGATGTTAGTTTAGATTGAATCTTTATAAGATATGGGGGAGTTGTATATGATAGGGTTCATACTGAAGTGTTTAAATGTCTGAGGAACTCTGGAATAGACAAAAGGGGCAGATTGTGTGTTAAGAGGGAGGAAATGCAAGAGGTGATCAAAGAGAAGGGACAGGTTTGAGCACTAGAAGTGAAGAGTCCCAAGAAAGTTAAAGTTTTAAGATAGAGGGTTTGGGAATTATTTTTTGGGGGTATTTTCTTCTTAGATAATGGGGTTTTCGAAGGCAGCTGTGAGAGAAAAGCTTCCTCGCTCGTGACCGGAGCCGATCAGTGATTTAAGGGATCATAACCTCATCGTTTAACGTCATTCTGTCCCGCCAGCCCTGGCATCCCACGAGGGGCTTCTGTTTAAAGTCCTCATTATTTTCTCTCTCTTAATAACCATTCCCATTTCACTCATTATGGTGGAAACACTTCTATGATGCTTTCTTGAAAAAAAAAATCTTAAAAAAATTATAACAAATTAAAAAAAAAATCTGAAAAGAAAACCCAACTGAAAAAGCCAACAGCAAAATGACATCTGCTGCTTGGAAGTGCTCTTGGTTTCTAATGGCTGGTGGGGAAGGACTGCGTGGTTTCCAGAATGACTCCTCCTGCTGTCTCCTTTTTGTCTTTGTTTCAACGTGTTTCTCGGAACAGTCAGAAGGTCAGTTTGAAAGATCGTGTCTTCTCCAGTCCCCGCGGTGCTGGCACCAAAGGGAAAGGCTCTCCACAGGCTCAGGGCATGCGGAGGTCCCCCAGCGCTGACCAGAGCATCGAGGACAGCCCAAGCAAAGTGCCCAAGAGCTGGAGCTTCGGAGACCGCAGCCGAGCCCGGCAAGCGTTCCGCATCAAGGGAGCGGCGTCACGGCAGAATTCAGAAGGTGAGGGCTTGGGGCTCCATGCTGGACCCCAAATCTCCAGCTAACCCTCACTAAGAAGAGCAGACCAAGGTGCTTCTGTAGGTCTCTTTTCTTTGCTTTAGCTTTCAGTGTGATAAGAGAAAAGAAAATCCTTACTGACAGTCATGATCATAGAATCAGAGATTGGCTCAGGTTGGAAGGGACCTCAGATACCATCTACTCCAACCCCCTGCCCTGGGCAGGGTCACATCTCAACTCAGTATGATTGTTCAAGGCCTCATCTAACCTGGCCTTTAAAATAAGATAATCTATAGAAAATAATAATAATGTATAGATTTATCTGCATGGGGATGGGTAAAGAGGGAAGAGTTGGGTGTCTAGAGATGGGTAAGAGCTACTGCTGGCGTTGCTGGATGTCACCTTAATTATATTACAGATATTACATATCTTAACATGTATTAATCATATATATTATGTACATTTACACCATCAGGGTGCTCAGCAGAGATATGTATCTGGTGCTTTTCTTCTCTAGATGATCCTGCTCTAGCAGGGGAGTTGGTCTAGATGATCTTTCGAGGTCCCTTCCAATCCCTAATGATTCTATGATCTTCAGAGATCCCTTCCGACCCCTCCATTTGATGATTCCCCAGGGTCACTTTATGCGATCCGATGTGTCTTTCCTTGCTTGGTGCTAGGATGGGAAATATTAACATGTTGGTTTTATCTCTCCCAAACTCAGAAGCCAGTTTGCCTGGAGAAGACATTCCTGATGACAACAAAAGCTGCAACTGCGAGTTTGTGACAGAAGATTTGACACCAGGGCTGAAAGTCAGCATCAGGGCAGTGTGGTAAGAGACAGGGAGACAGGAGAAGCGGTCTGGAAAAATAAGCAACAGGGAGAAAAAAAAAATAAAACAAATAAACGTGAAATCCAAGCAATGATGGCAAGTGCTGAGCAGTCTGTGCCGCAGGCTGTTTTCCCCTGGGTGGCCTGTCCTCCTTTACAGAGAATTCTGCCAGAGAGGGCAGTTTTTGCTGAGGGAGGGAAAACATGGAGAAGCAGGAAAAATCCCCCGCAGGGATGTGTCCGAATGATCCTTCTCACCAGCTCTGAGATTTAATGCTGACATTTAGAAAAGTGGCACAGAGAGGATCTGGGCACAGTGGAGGGTCCAAGGGGCATTGGGACCCCCCTTGTCTCTGACAGGGATTCAGCCATGAGCCACCACAATCCCCTTCCCCTCTGCTATTGCCAGCATTGGGATAGATTCCATTTTCCTTCCAGCACAACTCCTGGCAGTGGGTTTTATCCACCACTAAGCAGGTCAGGGACTTTATTTTGCTTCTCCTCTTCAATCTCCTGCAGCATTATGAGATTTCTCGTCTCCAAGCGCAAGTTTAAGGAGAGCCTGCGGCCCTACGATGTGATGGATGTTATCGAGCAGTACTCAGCCGGTCACCTGGACATGCTCTCCCGGATTAAAAACCTTCAGGCCAGGCAAGAGACCCCTCTCTTTGCTTATTTTTTTCTCTGTTTTTTGTCCGTTGTCAAGGTATTGCTAGGAGACAGAGACTTTCCTTTGCAGCTACAACTTACTCTTTTCTCTTTCCTCAAAGGAAAATGTTAGGTCTGATGGCTGGTACACACAAGGATGCTCATGCAGGACAAGGGCTAAAAACGGTGGTCCTACACCTCTGAAAGTACCTCAGTGCCCACCCCTAGACAGACACAAAATTCATGGCTCATCCTCCTCCCGGGTTTTTTAGTCATTCTAGAATATCCCATAGGTACAGCAGGTTAGTGTCTATGTGGTCCTCCTGGCAGGACAGCAAAGGTTCAGTGCCTCAGGGTTAAGGCTAATGTGGCCTGTTTGTAACCTTCCTAATATAGACTAGGCAGAGGGGACAGCGAGGAAGCAGCAACTTCCTCTCACTGTTGGGATGTTGAGCTGTTGGAGGAGAATCCCTCCTCAGATGGCACCATCTGCCCAGGGTACACAGACGGGGGTTCTTCATCTGAGTCTACTGACGTAGGTTATGGTTTAGCGGAGCTGCATTTCTGTGCTCATATTTTAGGGGAGATGAGCTAGTTTTGATAGAGGAAGAATTGTGAAAATGGGACAAACGGAACCAAAAAGGGCATTTAAAATTTTTCTCCCACAAAAAAAAAAAAAGAGATGGAGATCATCTAGTCCAACCCCCTGCAGAGTAGGGTCTTCTAAAGCAGATCCCACAGAAACATGTCCATGGCTGCAAGCTGCACTAGGATAGGTTTAGGCTGAATATTGGGAAGAATTGCATCACTGGTCCTTGGGCATTGGAACAGGCTGCCCAGAGCAGTGGTGGAGTCTCCGTGCCTGGAGGTGTATAAAAGGTAGATAAATGTGGTGCTGAGGGGCATTGTTTAGGGGTGACCTGGCAGTGCTGGGTCAAAGGTTGGACTTGATGATCTTAAAGGTCTCTTCCAACCAAAGAGATTTTGTGTAAATCTCAGATTAATTTGGTTCTCTGAACAGAGGATCTGAGCTAAATATAATCTGACCACTCCTCTCTCAGCCCTGATGTTCCACATTGAAGATGAGAGCCCAACTCTTCAAGAACCCCCTGGCTGTGTCGGCTCAGCAGAAGCAGCCCAGTTCTGCTGAGCTCAAAGGACCCCCTGAACAGAGACAAGGCTTGGCCATGGGCTATCTCCAATCAAAATAATAACACCATTTACTTGTGGAGAATAAAAGCCCGCTGGAAGCCATTAGGGACTTTTTGCTTTCATCTGAGACCCATTTAGGTGCCTGCTAGAGTCGGGAAATAGGCAAATTAAAAAGTATAGAAACAGCTAATATGGACCCCCCCCAAGGTGGGATAGGAGAACGATTTCAGGAGAAAGCAGAATCTCTGCTCTGCTGGGAGTCTCTTGGGGCCCATTTGAACTGGGCTGTTCCTGATGCTCGAGCAGCAGAGGTAATTTTCTCGGCACTGCGACTTGCTGCATGTTTCCTGTTTCCAAATATGCAGCCAGGAGACGGTAGTCCAAAATATCCTGGAGAATTTTCTCTTGGAGCCTGTCACCCCCGTTCAGTAGGAATTCAGTGATTGTACATCCAAGCTGAATCTGGAAGAGGAGATTTCCTAACTTGAATAACCTGAAACAATAAGCCTCCAGGCTACCTCCAACAGCCTGTGCTGAGCCCTTGGGGTTGTCATCTCTACTACTTCCAATTGGAACACCTGAGTGTCCATTAATGTGAGCCTCAGCATCCACCCAAGTCTCCCATTCCCTGTCTTTCAAGGTGGTGTGCTACCAAAACAGAGTAGTTTGATTGGGTGGGTTTTGGAGTTTGAAGTAAGGAATTGCAGGGCAAAGTGAATTCTCCTCTTAGCTGTAACCACAGAACTGTGAGGCTGAGGGTGGTAAGGCTGTCATCCATCCCAATACAGGGAAGTCAGGAGGACCAGGAGCTCTTTCAAGTGTGGAGCACCTGGATTTGGGAACTAGGGCTGCCAGGCAGCTTTGCTGGTTTCACCTTGCCACCAAGCAGATCAGTGATGGTGACAGGAACAGACTCCTTGGGATCATCCTTCAAATGCACTTACCATCATAGTCAGGTGTCAAGAGGTCCCATGGCTGGTCACCTGCCCAGTACAACTGGAAGGGACAGCACTGTAGATGAGGAATGTACTGGAGGTGGGCAGGGCCAACGTTAGGACATAACCAACTAGTGCTACAAGTACAGTACACCCATATGGTGATGCTCAGGGAGGTTGTCACTGGATACCTTAGAGAACAGATCTATTTCCTTCAGCAGTCAAAGCACAGTGTTCTCCCTGCCAGCTCAACTCAGCAGGGCTGGCTTTAACCTCCTGTAGCCAGGGCTTCAGTGGCTTCAAACTGCATTTAAACAAATTTCTGGGGTGTTTACATGCACTTTCCTCTTCTACCATTAACTCCTCTGTCACTGTGTCTGTAATGTACTCTTTTCAGTGTTGTGTGTGTCTCATGTCTCATGCTGACACCCTGCCAGCCATGGATGTGTCCTATTTGTTGAGTTACACAGTCCTGCAGTGTATACTGCCAACTTCCAATGGCTCAGGCAGTTCTCAACTAGCTGAGGATGTGTTACCTAGCCCTGAGACTGAAAGCAGAATGCATAGTTGTTGTTTCATGTCCAACCGCCTCAGTGGGATACTGCTACACATACACAAATATATTCCAGAGGGTAAAGCATGTTGCCTGTAGTATCTGGGGTGGGAGGGATCTCCTAAGGATGTTTCAGTGGTGCCTAAAACTCCGAATCTTGCCTTGGAGCAGGTTAGACTTTGGCTTTCACTGACAACCAGGTGGTAGGAGAGAACCTTTTGTTCCCAGGGGAATATATTTTCAAATTCTCTCTTTCTCTCTGTTGTTCTGTTTTTCAGTTGTTTCTTTCTGTGACTTTTTCTGACCAACTTTTCTCTCCGTGTTGCTTCATTATGCATTTTGCTGGTGTCTTTTTTTTCTTATTTACTTTGCCAGGATAGATATGATTGTGGGTCCCCCACCCCCTTCAACTCCCCGGCATAAGAAGTATCCAACCAAAGGACCCATGTATTCTTCCAAAGAGTCTCCCCAATACTCGCCTAGGTTAGGATTCACCAAAAATGCAGCTTTCTCTGGATTTTTATTTATTTATTCATTTTTTTTTTCCCATTTGCTTAATGTCAAACCCCTTTCATGCCAGTTATATGACGGCATTTATTGTTTAGCAGTGCAGTTGGTAAATGGTGACTCGGGAGCGGTTGCTACTCTGGGTTTGTTCTGATTTACTTGGAGTAATGAGTTTTTACGCTAGGAACAAAAGAAAAGGGGCATTTATATGGTCTTCAAGAGCCACCAGTTTCTTCAGCCAGTGTAAGTTGTATTGTCAGTCTTCTTTGAGGTGTTAGAAAGCAAAAATGGTCTCTTTCCATAATGTCTTTAGAGTTGAAGGAGGAATACTTACCTGCAAAGCCAACACAAACAGGATGATCTACTTTTTAAAGGATTAAGCATTTCACGCACAAAGGAGCCTTGGCAGCTCCCTACTAGGAAATGAGTTTAATTCGGTGGGCAAAGTAAGAATGAAGTGTTTCCTATCTGATGATCACAGTGGTCTCCTTCGCTTGCTGAAACAATTCTATCAACCATGGTGGAAAAAATCCCATTAAAATAGTAGAACCATAAGATTCATGTTAAAAAAAAGTAATAAATTAAAAAATCTTGATTAAAATAATACTGAAATTCTGATTTGGCACACAAAAAGAAGAGCAGGAGTCAAACCCAGCCCTTATTAAGTTGTCTCCTTAGGTAAAACTCTATGTGGAGCTGATGCCACAAAGAACAGGTCTTGCTCAGATTCCCACTTTAGGGTGCTCTGAGGTCTGGTCAGCAAGGCAATGAGCTGAGCTCTATTTTCACATAAATTTTGAAATAAATATTTCAAAAAATACTGAAATCACTGGAGCCAGAAACATTTTGCAGAAAGTCATACTCCTTGCAGAGGTAGTCGGTGATGTTTTAGAGCAGCAAGCTTAGCCTCATTTTTTTCTAACTTGCCCTCCCTAAGAGTTAATACATGACAAATCTCTGGATTTTTATTTAAGCTGCTCTGAGTAATCTGCACTAGAGGAATGGGAGTAGAACGCATATTCAAAGCTTACCTTTTCCCACTCAGCTGCCTCAAAGATGTAAAAATCAAAAAAAATTAAAGAGAATTTTCCAGAAGCCCCCGGCATGACACTGGAAAAAGCAAAGATGCTCTCAGAAGAGCTTTTTTCCCCATTTCTCCTCCCTGCCAGATGAGGAGGCCCAAACCCAGTCTTCAAAAATGAAAACCTTTCTTATCTGCAGAAGCGTTTTGTGAGTAAAATAAAAATATTCTGATGGGTTTAGTCATATTTAATCTGTAAGATGTGATGTGCAATGAGCCCTCGCTGGAGACGGGGTGTGCTGGTGATGGCCTGTGCCTTGTGCACAGACAAGGTGACTGATGGATCCCAGAGCAGGAGGACGCCTCAGACGGGGATATTTACTTTATTCAGTCCAGGTCTGTTAGCAGAGGCCCACCAGGCTCCTGGAACAGTCAGACTGAGTTGTTCTTTTTTAATTGCTCCCTTTTAAAATGAATTTTCTCCTTTCTTCTTTTTTGAGCTGTGGATGAGACAGGCTCTAGAAAACAGCTGAGTACAGAAGGCTGCTGAAATCCCTCCTCCCAACCATTCATGTGCCTAGTTATTGGCAGCTTCACCCGCCCACAGACACTGGTGGGACTCACAAGGTGCTTGATGTGCCCAGTGGATGGGACCCAGAGCTCTGAGCAGCTTCAGACCCCAATCTAAAACCTCTGGGTCAGACTCTGCTACTGTTGTGGCCTTCATCATCTCATTGCCACGTGGGTCTATGCTGTGGTGTCTCCATGGGCTGCGCTATCCTCTCCCTCTTAGCTAGTTTTAGCCAAATGCTGCCCCTAGAAGCAAAACCAACTGATGACCTTGACCCCATTGGGGTGCTCTAGGGACAAAGACTCAGTTCAGCCAAAAGGTTTCTGCAAGTAGCTCCCAGTAAAGGCTGCTGGATTCCAGTAGATGTCCACGGCTATGATTTGGCTGAAGGTGTTTGCCCCACACACACACCTTTTGGATTAAATTCCCTCAGTCAGCTGATTTAAGACAGAAGAGATGTAACCTCAGCTGTTAATTTTTAAACACTAGATACTGGTCAAAATCTTTTTAGACCAAACTTTATTGCCAAACGAGGAGGTAAGTAGCCAGTCCTGTGACATGGATGAAGGGGGTTTGGCTTCAGTGCCTGGATCGTGTACCAAAACAAAATTAAATAGAAAAGATAAAGAAAAAAAAAGGAAACCAATTGAATATCTATTCCCAAACACTTCATTTTTATCTCATTTGAGCCTTTTTTGACCTTTCAGTGTCTGCTTCTGGCCCGAGGGTGCCATGTCACACCTCTTTGCATGCACTGTTGGCATGGAGCATAATGAAGCATGAGAAAACCTGCACTGTGGCTGATGCAAGACTTTGCATTTTTTATGTTTTGGTATCATTAGAAGGAAGGAAGGAAAGCTCTCGGAGTTCACCTTAAAGAGCAACTCTCCCTTTCTCTCTCCCTCCTAAATTTAAGACCCAGTAGAGCCTCTGAAGAACAGCAGATGGCACAGTTTGTCACATCTCTGAGTCCTCTTCTGACACCGGGGGAAAACACGGGGTTGAATCATCCAAAGCCTCAGCTCAGTTCTCCCCTCTGCACATCACAGCCAAAGTCACCAGGTTCCCTATGGGATGTGGTGCAGAAGTGGGGTTTGGCATCTCAGAACGTTCATGGTCCTTTGTCACACAGTGGGAACACTGTATGCCCCTCTGTTTGCAGAGGGAGACTGTTTTCTTCATCTTTTGAACTTTGCTGCCCATTTTGGGGCAAAACCTCAGATTTTTATAGTGGCTGAAAGGACCTCCTGCTCTTTGTGGTGCTCAGCTAGGTACTGGTGGATTGTAGGCTCAGAAGAAAATTCCTGTCTTCTCTTGTATCGCATAAGACACAAATGAAATTTCTGCCTGTTGCTGACGGTAGGAGCAATCTTCTGTGGTCTAACTTCTGCAAGGGGATGGGGGACCTCGAGCCTGGTCTTTCCCATCAAGCAGAAGGACTTGGTTCACCTTCTTCTCCCATCTCTGCACTGAAGTCAGTGGCCCATAACTGCCCACCAGACCATCCTTGCTGCAGACCCTGTCTCCAAGTTGGGATCTGACTCTCTTATTTCTCAGAGCTGTAGAAAATTACATCCTCAGGAGTCAGGATGATGTTAAAGACATGAAGGGAGTGAATCGAGCAGGAGTTCTCCTGGGCTCTAGTACATGAGAAAGGGCTTCTGAAGACTTTATGAGTGAGCTCTGCAGAGGGCTTCACTCCTGCTTTTAAGTCACAGCAGATCTCCAGGCAAGTTGTATCCAACCTAAAGGTGATGGAAGAAGTTGGTACTCTTCTATCTGATAGTAGCAGTCAGTCCATCTGTGAAGTACCAGCTGGTCTCCTGTGCTTCACGTGGGTTTTGTGATGTTCCCTCACTGGATAGCTCTTCTCTTAAGGACATGGAAGAGATCAGAAGGCCTTTCTCAGTTCCTGCAGGAGTAACAGGGTTGTACAGGACCATCTCTGCTATTAGGGTACACTGTAGCGTGGCAATGTTCAGTTTTCCTCTGTGTTCCAGTCTGTCCTGCCTCCTTGTTCTGTCAGCTGCTGTTGAAAGGACATCTAATTTCCATTAGGGGAAACATTTCTGTGGTAGCACTGTGCTAGATGGGACTCAAGGATAGAGCATTCTGATTGCTCTTGGCCTTCCACAATTCAGAGTAGCGTTTAGACTTTGAAACTCGTGTTCCTTGTTTTACTAGTCTACTTGCTTGTGCATACAGGGAAGGAGTTCCTACAGTGGCTCTACTACGCCTTGACTTGTGATCCCAAACCCAGGTAGCCCGAGGTATCCAATTTAATACCTCTTTGCTTACATGGTTAATGACGTTGTTGTAGGATATCTTGTGCTGTATGTCCTGTCAGTAGTTGCATTCCTCATGGGGAGTTCCCATACATGTCACTGGTTTCCTTCTCCCATTACAAGAGAGAAATAAGGCATGTGTATTCCTCCCGCTTGTAATCAGAGCACTGGGTGCTCCTTGTACTCCTGTGCTTATCTCTCTAAGCAAAGGATCCACTCTGGCTTTTAAAACAGAACCGGATTCTGTAGCATCCCTGCCCAAGTGAAGTATCTTCTGGGATCAAAGAGAAACTCGAAAATAATTGTTTGGCTTATATTTTGTGTCCTCGGTATGATGTGCTGGTCCACTTCATCTCTTTGAACCTGATCTTCTGGTGCCTTAAGCTGCTGTTGCTCTAATGTAAGCCAATTGAGCCACGCTGGTCCATCCCCACTGATCCTGTCCCTTAATGTCAACAGCCAACATACATATGAAGTCCCTGTCAAACATACAGCAAACAGATGGCTCTTGTGTTGGAAATAGCCTCATGTCTCATTCCTTTCCTTGGTTTTTTGTTTGTTCATGTTCCCCAGTCTGTCTGTGTTCAGCTCCTTCCTTTTCCTCCTCCTGGTGCATGGACCCATGGCCCACACGGCAGAACTGCGTAAGAAGCATTTTGAGTTTTCCACTCAAGATACCTCAACCTGGTTTCAGTCAGACGAATTAACCCTTCTCTTCCCTCGCCACCCCTAACGTTTGGTGCATTATGCAAGAGTAAAGTTTGCCTGGCATGGAATGAGGTGACAAATGGCCATGAAGAAGCTGTTCCAAAACCGAGTTGCTCCCTTGACTTTTGAGGGATCAAGAAGCACCGGTGTTTGCTCTCCAGAAAATTGATAGTTGTTGCCTCAGACAAAATTGGCTTCCAGCTTCCAAACTGGCTCTGCCCTCCTTCTTCCTCTGTTACAAGAGCTGTACGTCAGCACAGCTGTTTCTATACTGAGAGCGAGGAGTTGCAAATGTAATGTGTGTAAAAAACTTGGTACTAGACAACATGCCCAGTGGCTTTAGCTGCTGGTTTGGCAGGAGTGTCTTCTGCTGTTACTAGCTTGGAGCTCTGCTAATAGAAAACATCTGACCAGGCTGGATGGGACTCTGGGTAACCTAGTCTAGTGAGAGTTATTTGGAACTGGATGATCTCTGAGGTCTCTTGCAACCTAAACCAGTCTGTGATTCTCACGATGCAGGTGTGGATTGCAGTAGCATTGAGATGAAGGCAATTTGGTGACATTTGGTGAGTACTGACCGAATTGAGCCCTGATGCAATTCCGTTAGGACAGTCAGCACGACACCTGCTTGCCTGGATCTCAGGGATCACCTTTTCATGGATGTGAGAATTACACACTTACATTTGCATTGAGGAGAGGAAAACTGCTGCAAAGACCAAAAAGAATCCCTTTGATATGTAGTAGGCAGAAAACTTGATCTTCCCTCAAACTCTCAGTCCAAATAAGTGAATTGGATTTCTCAGTCCAAATAAGTGAATTGATGCAGAAGAAAGTCCCTGAAAGAAACACCCTGCAGTGGGTAAATTTACCCTGCATAATGCGCCAGTTTTTATCTGTATAAACAGAAACGGATAATTTCAAACTCTGCTAATACCGCTCTGACTTTTGCATCTGAATTAACACTTCAGTGCCACTGCGTGTCTGTGAGTAATTTGGAGTGTTAGCTGGGAGAGAGGCTGTTGCTTTGTCCCATGGAGGCGTGACAAGCGGAGCCCTCCTCGCCTGCTCCCTCCAACTGACTCCAGGTCCTTTTCTGGGGGTGGGGGGGATTTTCTGATCCCGCTAGAGTTGACCAGATCGTTGGGAGAGGATCTTCTATGACTGACAAGGATCGGACCAAAGGGCCAGCGGAGGGGGAGCTGCCTGAAGACCCCAGCATGATGGGCAGGCTTGGAAAAGTTGAGAAACAGGTATCTGGGGGTGGGGGGGAGTGGCAGCGGTTCTTGATCAGAGGGTGTTGCACACGTTGTATTAGGGTCTTTTCTTGCCTTAATTTTCTCCATTAGGACATTACCATTTGTTTTAAAAGAGGCAGATCTATCCTTGAACATCTCTCTTGTGAAGAAAGACTGAGAGAACTGTGGCTTTTTAGTCTGGAGAAGAGAAGGCTGAGAGGGATCTTACTAATGTCTGTAAATACCTGAGGGGTGGGGGTCAAGACAGGGTCGGTCTGTTTTCAGTGGTGCCCAGTAATAGGACAAGGAATAATGGGGATAAGCTAGAACATTCAAAGTTCCACCTCAACATGAGGGTGACGGAGCCCTGGCACATACCGCCCAGAGTGGTTGTGGAGTCTCCTGCTCTGGAGACTTTCAAAACCCCCCAGGATGCAGCACTGTGTGACCTGTCCTAGGTGATGCTGCTCTGGCAGGGGGATTGGATTAGATGATCTCTGAATGTCCATTCCAACCCCTAACATTATGTGATTCTATGATTCTAAGGTAATTAAACACTTAATAACAGGACAGTTAAATGTTACTAGAAGTTTTGTGTTGGTATAGGTCAGTTCAGGCAGAGGTTGTGTAGGAAGCCCATTCCCCAGCCCATTTGTGCCTAGATGGGTTGGAGGTTGCTTGCACTCAGGATGCTGATGTGCATCAGTCCACGTGCAGGGTGTAGCCTGTGGTGTTTTGCAGGTTCAGTCAATGGAGAAGAAGCTGGACTTCCTGGTGAACATTTACATGCAGCGAATGGGCATCCCACCAACGGAGACAGAGGCTTATTTTGGGTCCAAAGAACCAGACCCAGCCCCTCCCTACCACAGCCCAGAAGACAGCAGGGAGCACATTGACAAGAACGGCTGTATCATCAAGATCATTAGGTCTACCAGCTCCATGGGTCAGAAGAACTTCTCTGCCCCGCCAGCCCCAACCAACACATGCCCACCCTCAACATCATGCCAACAGCAGGTCTATCAGCGGCAAAGCCATGGCTCCTCACCCGTTGGAGACCCCGGCTCACTGGTCCGCATCCCACCTCCACCTTCCCATGAGCGCTCCTTGTCAGCCTACAGCAGTGGGCACAGGGCAAGCGCAGAGTACCTGAGGAACGAAGACATTACAACCAAACACCATGAGAGTGCCATGAGAGACAGCGACACGTCCATCTCCATCCCCTCAGTAGACCATGAGGAACTGGAGCGCTCTTTCAGCGGCTTTAGCATCTCCCAGTCCAAAGAGAATTTGGACATCCTTAACAACGGTTGCTATGCAGCCGTGGCCAAAATCAGACCCTACATTGCAGAAGGGGAATCAGACACTGATTCTGACCTCTGCACACCCTGCGGTCCTCCTCCCAGGTCGGCCACAGGCGAAGGACCCTTCAGTGACATGGGCTGGTCAGCCCCTAGGCAGTGAAGCCTTCCTGCAGTTGCAGAGCCACGTCCAAGTGCTGGCAGCTGCCCGCTTCAGCTGTCCACACGTCACGTCAAACTTCTCAAGGAGATCGACAGCTAAGGTTTTCCTCCTCCTAGGACATCCTTAGCTGGCAGATACTTTCTTGCAGCTTACTCTGGGGTGGGGAGAATGAGCAGGTCAAAGCCTGCATTTGTGCAAGAGGTCATGGTGGTGAGCAAACTGGAGCTCTGAAGGCCAGTTTTCTTTCATACTCTCTTTCTAAGATCATTAGATGAAATTATTTCATAGTGCAGGGCAGGACTGAATCACCCAGAGAGGGCTGGTGGCTGACAAGCATTAGGTAGGAGTCACCATGTCATTGCACTGGTGGTTACACCTGTAGGTATTCTGGAGTCGTGGATTGAACACGTGGCTGTTCCTGGCTTAGATTTCAGGTCACATGTAATTCCAGTGGGGTTGTTACTCTGTTCCTCATTAACGATCAGGAAGGTGAAATAATTCCAATATAATACATGGAAATGTTGTGCAGACCCCTGGAGGAGGTGGATGGTGGCTGGAATATTTGCATGAAGAGCAGACAGAGCCTCAAAGTGGGACAGGTTGGGATACTAGAAATTATCCCAACTTTGGAAATTGGAAAACTCAGAAATACGAGTTTGAGAGTGGGAAATGAGACAACTCAGAAGGCAAAGAAATGAGACAGAGAAGGAGGACAAGAGACTACAGGGCTGGATTTTTACATTTAAAACCATGTATTATGTTTAATTATCTCTCCTCCTATTGATGATGGACCTGGAGGTGCTTTGGAAGCAAAAGCAACCCCTCTGGATGGCTGCCATGGTGTGGAGCCCTTGTGATGCTTGTTTTCTGTTGTGTAGGCAGAGCCACCAGGCCAAAGCGAAGGGGTGGAAATGTGAGAAGTTGCTGCCAATTAAGTGCTGAGCTCCATCCTTTGAGAGCTGTGTTGGTCAGAGCAGGCACTTTTCTTACAATTTGCATCGTGCCTGAACACTTTTGCACACAATATGCCCCATGAAAATCTTCCCTTTCTCCTTCTGCTCTGCCAAGATTCTCACCCCCACGTTCTCGGGACATCCTTTCGGTTTTGTTTGGATCCTTTAAGCTGGGTTAAGAGGTGCTTCTTCATTTCTTTATGGTCTTTCAAAGCCTCTTAGCTGTGCTTGCCCGTAAGTTGTGCCAATCCCAGTCTGCCCCATTGTGTTGTCCTTAAAGTCCTCTTTCTCTTGGGAAGGTCATTGTGTTGTTACTGGGAACCTCAGCAGCACATTCAGCTGGGGGAAGACAAGGGTAAAAGTGATGCTCAGAGTTTCTTTTGGGACCAAAATGAAATCACAAAGTGATCCTTTACGTGGATAGGTTGGTGGGTTACTTGAGTTGGGGTTTTTTCCTGATTCAAGAAGATGCATCAGGAAAAGTCGTGTTGGGGATCTATCTCCAGGGCTGGGACACCATAGCTGGCATCGTGTCTCTGACCCTCCCACACCTCTACAGCCCCAATCCCATGGGTGTCTTCTGCTGGGGCTGTGTCAGTGATTTTAAACCCTGTTTCTCCACATTTCCCCCGTGTCCTATCAAGGGCCTGTTCAGGATAAAAGCCTGTTGGTTGGACTCGACCTTAAAGGTCTTTTCCAACCTAAATAATTCTATGATTCTGTGCTATTTAGGTGACAACTTCATTCCTGTGTTGCCTTTCAGAGACTGAACATTGACTTGTTGGGGATGAAAGGAGAATCACAGCCTTTTTATCTCCTCCTGTTTGACCAGAGGCAGCAACCAGGGGAGACTCAGGACTGGTTTGGCCGTAGGGAAGATGTGGGTACAGACAGGAAATAAACTCATCCTTTTGCTAGTGCTCAGGACCACCGTGCAGGTCTTCACATGGGACTGAGAGGTGGGGAAAGGCTCTGCACCTTTTTTTCTGCCGTTTTTTGTCATGGAGGAGAAAATGTTTTTCTGAGAGGGAAGGCACCTCTACTTCCAGCTATGCTAGTTCCTTCCTTTCCCATTTTTCTGTTACTTCCTCAAGTTTTTCCCCTCTTTGTGCTCCCAAACTCATTTTGGCTCAGATTTCATTGTGCAAAGTGAACCAAAAGATGCCCTTGAGTTCCCTGCTAAAGACACCTTGGAATGCAGAATGACTGGAAATGGTGCAGGTTTGCCCCTGGCACGTTGCATAATGAGATGCCCTCTGGTAAAGCAAGATGTGTCAGCAGGTCCCAAATCGGTGCCTTGGGGGCAAGTGTTTTCTAGTGACCATGAGAATGGAAATTGCATTGGCTGAGGCAGAAGTCAGCTTTGCTCCAGCCGGCTGCTCGCTGCAGATTTTGTCCAAGTCAGAGACAACAAAGATTTGTTATCTTATTTGTTTGCCATTATTTTTTGAGGCCTGCTGGAAATTTGGCTAGGAAGGGTATGATGTAAAGGTGGGAATTCCAGGTGAGGGTGGGTGTGATGTCACGTGGTCCTGCTGCAGCACAGGTCCTTTATGGAGGATGCTAAGCTGACAGGATTTCAAGGCTTGATTTTTATGGGATAGCATTTTCATCATCTAATGTTGAAACCCTGTTGGCTCTGTTTTGAGTGTCCGTTTCCCAGTTCTTCTGCAAAGTCTCTTTTTCTGACACAGCTGATGTTAGTCCCTTGAAAGCAGGTAGTCCTGGTGTGTCCCAAGGAGACAGAATCTTTTGAGAGGGGGATGTAAGAACTCTTCCACCTTTATCTTTGACGTCACCTCAATGAAGTTCTGACACACCACTTCAGCCATAAATCCCCACTTCTCATTCACCCAGACAAGACCTGGATTTTGGGTTGACTTATACCAGGATTAACTCCAGACAATGCTCCTTGTTTCCCCTGAATAATTGATGCCTCTGTAAATGACAGCAGAGCCTCATTGCTTATTGACAGGAATAATTGCATTCCTGTGCTAAATCATAATTCAATATGCCCTGCAAAGTCTTTTCTTTCAGTCCCTCAGTTCCCCCCTGCCTGTATCTCACACGTTCCTAGTCATAAACTTCCACAAGAAGTCTTAAACCACTAGATTAAAAGAAAAATAAATCAGTTTTCCTTTGCTGATAAGGCAGTCCCAGTGATAAAGACCTTAAAAAGGATGGGCAGGTCAATGTTGTCCCTCTGCTGATCCTCTCTCAGGTTGGTCTTTGCTCCCTGTTCCTCTCAAATTCTGATTCTTTGTCTTTTGGAGGACACAAACAGGTTTTAGATTATGCCAAGTGTGGACAGAGGAGACCAAGGCAAGTTCAAATTTCCAGCAGGCCCTCTTGAAGTGCTTTGGGGTGGCCATACCCAACCGTGGTAGTGTGCGCAGAGCCTGATTTCATTGTGCGTCTGTGCTGAATGTGAAGCCATGGCCTTGGACCAGACCCTGGCATCTGGTCTCCAGGAAAGTTTTGGACTCTATTTTTCTTTTGTTTTCCAGAATCTGGGTCTAATTCTAGAGAGAAATACTCCAAGTGATCGCATCTGTGGGAGGAGCAATACATGAGGTTGGGACCTGAAGCCATAGATGAGTTTTGGGTGCTTCAGGTCCAAACGTGAGTCCAGGTTGTCTGAGGAGTTCATGTCTCCAAAGAGGAGACGTGGCTGGAGATGTTGCAACCTCTGTGCAGGTGGCTTTTCATCACGTGACCCCCAGATGCAGGACCTGAGCACTAGCCATAGCTGAATTTCCCAATATTTGGGAAAGGAATTTTCATGTTACTCAAGTGCAGATTTTGTATGTGCATTTCCTTGTTGACTCATTTTCTTACTAATAATTTTTAAACCAAAACCCTCAAGGAACTCACTGAAAACCAACCTCTTGTCCAGCTTAGAAAGCCATTACATTTCTTTACAATGTGATAAATCAGATTTTTCTAAAAGTGTATTTGGTTTCAAATGCTGCTTAATAGAGCCAAATGAATTCAGCAGGGCCATTGATCTTTACAGAGAAATAGGTGTATTTTTACATTTTTAATTGATTTTTAAGATTTTCAATTATGTGGATTTTTAGAACAAGTTTGTATAATCTACCTGAGAAACCAGAGCATCACCTCAGATACAAATGTTCCCCTTCTTAAGAGAAAAGAAAACCATCTTTACTTGCATTTTTCCCAGGAGGGAGCTCCTGCAAACCTCATTTCCCTGGTATTCCCAAACCACCATTGTCCCAGGACACTATTGCTTAGAACAATGCAAGTATTCAAAGAGGAATTGAAATTCCTAAGGGATTTACCCGAGAGTTAATGCCATCTAAAGACCCCTAGCAATTAGTATCTTATTGGGAATGTTAAAAAGCCCAGGAGCAGGTAAAGGATTTACGTTTCCCCATCCCACCCCAGTGATTGGGTTGGATGGAGTAACAACCCAATACCAGATGTCAAGAGGTCTTCAAATGATTCTCTGATTCTATGATCTATGCTCATGAGAACCCTGAGCCTCCATCCCTTTCTTCCCAGCACATCCCTTTCTTCCCACACCCAGGTGCCCACACCCTCTCTACTTCATGGATCAGCATCTTCTGTTCTCATCAGCTTCCTTTCCATGAGCCAGAAACAAGGAAATCAGATACAAAAGCTCCTTCACCTGCAAGTAACATTGAGTCTGCAATGCTGGGGGCTGTGGGGTGGGGATGAGGACAGCACCCCACTCCAAACCCCACATGGGTCACTGCTGCTCAGCGATATGAAAGCCAACTCTTGCTTTTGGCACACCAACACCCCAAATTTTTTGCGTCACAGAGGGTTCGTTGGGGTTTTTTTAACAATAATAATAAGGTTTGGGGTTTTTTTCTAACAATAAGGATAATGATACTGCATAGGAATCTTCTTTAGTATATCTTAGTGTTTGATGCCCCGGTGACACAATACTGCTTGCCTTATCTTAGTGTCTAGAGGTTGAGGGATGGTACACATTTTGATACACTATTAATCACGCTTTGAATTTAGGTAGCAGCAAGGGGCGGCTGCTGCAGGGGGAGCAGCCGGGTCCTTTTTAACATATGAATGTGCTTTCAGGACTATCTCACTGACTGTACTCTCAACATTTTGCCTGCTACTGCATGCAGCCTGAGATGAGTAGACAGCAGTACACTCCAGCTGTATCTGCACTCCCAGATTGCTGTAGTACCTGTCAAGGTAACATTGCCAAAAGCATCACTTTGGGGAGAGGGGCCCTGTCCCCCGCAGTGACCCATGATGTAGGGTGCTGCGGTGCTTCTGTAGGTAACACTGATATACCGAGTGTCTTCGGTCATTGCCCATCCCTCTGATGCAGTATGCACAAACTCCACTTGTGCTTGTAACTAAGGGGTCAAACCCCCACATTAGTACCTGTGGTTACTTGAAGCGTGTACACGGGTTGGGAAAGTGTTAATGCTGTTGGCTGGGAGTGACAACCTCCTTCCCATCCAGATGCCTCTTAAGAAGAGCATCCCAGGTAGCCCTTTCTGATGCAGGCAGTGCTAAGGATGGAAACATGCTCTTCACTTAGGAGATGCCATTTGGACCCGCATGGGATGGGACTTGCCGTGAGTCTGGTTTAATTCCTGTGGGGTTCTCTAGCCTGCATCCAGCTCCGGTGCACGTGTGTCTGTGCCTGCAACCCAGCCTGAGGGGTGGGGAGGCGGAAATGTGACTCCCAGACTTTGGAAATCCCTCTTTGGAAATCTCATCCAGCCTTGTCTGCAGCCCTCGGAGATCTCGGGGACTCTGCAGCTGTGCCATAACCATTCCTTGAAGAAGCATCTCCTACTCTCCATACAGAGAGGTCCTGAACTGTTTCACATTGCCGTAAGTGTTTTGTCACTGTTCTCCCTGCTGTAATACCAGATGTCACAAGGTCTTCAAAAGTTTTCCCACCTCTCTGGTGTTTGCAGTTTCTTGTATCTCTTCACACTGCTGCCAAAATCTAATTCTGTATCCTCCCTTTCCTCAGTCCAGGCTAGACACAAGTGAAGACGTAAAGCCAGAACTCTCTGCTTTTGGCCTGGCATCACCAGAGAGCCTTCATGTTTTGTTACCATGACAATGTTGGTTTTTATTGGCAATTTAGTTGCTTTTTCATTGAGCCACCATGGCCTCAACCCATCCCTGGTTTGTTCTGCTGAAGCCTTTCAGTGCAGGGATGGAGTTTATTTTGCCCTTCTGTGCGATGCCTTGTGTGGGGTTGTCCCCTTGGCTTTAGCTGGTTGTCGTGAAATAGGGCTGAGGATTCAGTTCAGGTGGTTTTGTCAAGCTGAGTATCTCAGAAAAGAGCTTGTCTTAGCTCTTCTAACAGTGTTGATGCTGTTGCTCCCTGAAGCAACAGATGCTTTCAAGACCCCGGTCCCCATCAGCAGTCCATGCGTGTGGCTTTGCATGCCAGGCTCCAGCTCCATGGTGGGGAGAAATGGAAAGCAGCTGGTCCTGGTCCAGGCTGTGCTGTTTCCAAAGCTGCCAGTGAACCTGGAGGCATCTTGCCCTCTCCTAAATCCTGTAAATAATAAATACAGCCACCGATGAATTCTTCAAGCAGCATCTCTTTGCCTAGTCCTGAGAAACTTGAGCTAAGCACAAAGCTTTCCAAATCTTAGTGCCAAGCCCAGGCTAGATTTCACCTGCAGCTATGCCTGTAGTTTTAGGGCAGGGCTAGTGGTTTCAGGTAGAAGCCAAGCCAAAATCTCCACCTTGGGTGGTTCTGGCCCAAAACCAAGGCTGAATGTCATGCTGCCAGCAAAGCCTCCCCTGGCATTTCAGCTCCATTTGACACTGATTAACTGTGGACCTGGGAAGATGCTTTCTCCTTCCCATGCCACACGAGAACAGGTTGGCATAAGCCTTGCCAGCCAAGAGGAGAAAACACCTCCTTTATCTTAGCAGGCTGTGGGCACCTCCTGTGAAAGGCAGAAACAGCGTTTCACAGGAATCCCTTAAACCTGACCAACGTAGCGGCCATGACCCAGCGTTTCACACATACAGGGATGCACGTGAAAGAGGTTTATTACAATTGTGGCTATAGAGGGCTCAGTTCTTCAGCATCTCTGTAGATGTACGTGTCCTCTAGACAGCACCTTGCTGATACCTGGAGCAAAGTTACCAAAGCTGGTGACAGTTCTTTTCTGTCCTGCCTCATTATTCACACTGGTGCAGCATCTTCCCCGGAGCTGAAGATAATCAGCGGGCAAGATGAGGAGGACCCTTCTGTGTTGATTACTCTTTGCCACTACCCAAACTCTATACAATTTGAGGTTTCTTCACTTTTTTCTCAACGAATTAACACACCGGCTAGAGAACCTGAGATGTTCAGGAACACGGAGGCAAAACAAGATCAATAACTGATAAATGACAGCAGTGTTGTTATTTTAAACCCAGAGCAGGTTTTACACCTAGTTGCAGTTGCTGCGTGGTATATCGAAACCGCTGTAGGAGATTCAGTCAATTATTCTTAGAGATGTTTTATCCTTTTATCAGTAATTCCTGTAGGTGGGTGCCACTGTCATTACCCAGCAGCACTCCACACTCGGGAGGTATAGTCCACTTTCCCCAGTATAGACTTTGTATTTATGAAGTTTATCTTGCTTGGTGTCACCCTGGCACATTATCCACATATACTGCACACGGGTTGCACATTACATGCCAAATGCTGATAGGTAGTACTACAGGTAGTAAGTGTAAGTCTGTTGAAGAGACATCATACTGGGTGTTACCTGCTGAGTATGCGATGTGACTCGACCAAACTGGGAAAAAGAGAGAAATGAAGGTGCTGTTTTGTTTAAAACTACACTGTACTCGAGTGCTTCTTTAGACAGGTTTTGCCAGGGAGCTAAAATAAGTGAGATAGCTTAAAAATAATATACCTGAACAAAACACACGTGGCCCGAAATCACCAACCAGCTACTGTATCTATTGATTCTTCATTGCTGCTCATCTGTAAATTCTGTACAGAGTGAATGAAGTCACAGTTTATCTTTGTCATAACCTGCAAGAGAAAAGGACAACACAACTTTGGCTGCCTGAAAGCAGGTGGGTGCTGGCTGTGTGTGACACCAACACAGGCACTCACGCACTGTAAACCAGATCGACGTGCTTTAAACCTGAGATGCACGGGGTGGGAAATTACTTGTTTTAGAGGCAGAAGAGTGGGTAAAACCAAAAGAAACTACTATTTCAGTTGTGCATTTTTATTAGGAAGGAAGATTTGTATAGGGGGTAGATGTGGAACTGCCATCCCAAGGAGAAATCCATGGCTGAAGGCACCACAGGCTACTACTACCCAGGCAGAGGATCCTGCTGCCCTGTGGGTCCTGCTCTTGCCTTTGCCTATGTATTTGAAAAAGCCCCTAGTTAAGAGACATTTCACAGTCATCAAAAGCCCTTTTCTGATCTTAGAGCAATGAAAGAAATTATGAAGCTGTAAACAATATGATTTTCCAAGCAGGTCAACTCCAGCTGCCCCTATAGAGAGATTTCACCAACCTCAGCAAAGAAATAATCCTCTAGGATTTAATTTTGCCCGTATTGTCATACATGTAAGAGCTATACTGGGTAGAATTTACCCTCCAGTGATTAATCTCAATAAGCAAAGGCATGAAAGAGCTCATATTTCCAATTAAATACTGCTGGATGCCATTGAGAAGATATCAATCAGTTTTTTGCATTGGTCTGGAATGAATTTCTAGGTCTAGAGTTATCAACTCTACGAGCCACTTCCATTCATTTCTGAGCGAAGGGTACTTGGATCGGTGGAGTATGTCACCCTTTCCCTGAGATATGTTGAAGCTCTCACGGTTTATAACAGTATCTGGTTCATTTGGCCTTAGCTAGGCTGAAACCAGCTTGTGCATTTGTCCTGACGGTGAGCTGAGAGGGGAATTCACACCGGGACGAGCTGTTCTTTCGGGGCATGGGGGCAGGCGCTGCCACTTGCCCTCGCCCTTCGCTCATAAACCTGGGGCTCAGCGGAGCGTGGAGGGTTGGTTGTCCTTTAGAAAGCAAAGGCAGCCGCTGCTTTGCATCCTTGAGTTCGCTCTGTTGCCTTGGCTTTGTTTTTGCACTTTGGTTTCATCTCCAAAGAATTCTTTCATAATGCCTTTGGTACTTGCGTGCAATTTTCAACCATTTTGTATGTATCGGACGGAAACTCACTTTTTTCTCTTGTAAAATAGCAATTGGACTTTTCTTTTCTTTGGTTTCTTTTTTCTCCAGTGAATGTGTAATTTCCTCTGTACATTTCAACCATGACTTTTGTGCAATGTACATTCAATAGGGTCAGATGCCAAGGGAATGACCCGTAGGTTTTCTAAGGGAATAGCTAGAAGCCGAATGACGCAGTCACGGAGGTTTTTCTCTTAGCACCGCGGAAGAGCAATGTTAGCCCAGACGTTTCCACCAAGGAGCTGAGTGTGACGCAGCGGGTACCTTCATGGGAATGACTGTGGCAGCTGCAAAACTGTACAAGTGTGATCCTCGAACCAACAGCGACAGTTGCAATCAGAAGGGAAATGGAGGAAAATTTAAATAATCACAATCATTAATTTAAGGCTCAAAGCATCAGAATGGAAAATTTGCATTCAGTAAAATTACCAGAGATTTAACCTTCATGAGATGAAATACACATTTATTTTTCTTTGCAGTTCTTCTGTTCACTTTGTTTGTTTGTTTCTGTGATTTCTTGGGGCTGTGGGGAAATATTTAACAGCTGATGAAGAGGAATGTGGTGGTGGTTGAGGGTTTGACCCTCCCTGGTGTTAAACCTTTGTCCCTTCTTATTTCTAATATCAAACAACATTTTTCTTTCAGACTCACAAAATGAAGCTCAGACATCCCCAGTGTCCTCAGTTACAAGGACACTGTCCTTTCTGAATCCTTTAACAATATTGATTCTGTTAAGGTTAGGCACCAGCCACATCCTGGCAGATGGTTACTGAAGCTCTTTGCCCCCTCCCATGCCAGCTCCTTATCACCGTGCTATAAACTGAGGCTGGTGTCATTGAGGTGGGCTCAGAGCCAAAGAATGTCACTGGAAAGGGATTGTCATCTGTTCCAGAGTGATCTTGCTTACCAAGCACCAATCCTGAATAGAGAAAGTGTTTGCTGGATTTTGGCAAGCTCTCTGGGAGTCACCTGGATGGACCTGCAGCACTTTCCATAGAGAGGTTGGCTGGTAAAACAGCACTTCCATTCTGCAAGAGGAAAGGGAAAAATAAAACCCGTCCCTGCACAATGACAGTTTTTTTCAGAAAGGTGAAGGAAGAGAGTCCAATCACTTGGACAATGTTTGGCAGGATAAGCCGTTTGCTCTAGGCGCAGCAGCCCCTGGTTGTACCAGACACTTGGCTCAGAGCCTTCAGCAGCTCCTGTCCTCTCAAAGCTATTAGAGGAGGCCAGGTGTAAGCATTTCCCAGTGACTGCAGCACATTATATAACATCATTATATGTTATCTCATTACAGTTCGCACCAGCAAGGTAATTAGGACAGTTCTCAGCTTGCTAAATCCCATTCCCCTGTCATCTGAACAAGCTGATGTGTTGGTGTGTGCTGTCCTAAATGCTGTCCCACAGCTGTCCCCTCTTCCCAAATTGGGATGATGGTGGAGTCAGATGTGGTACCCACTGTGCCAGCACAGAGCTGAGCTGCCCAACAGACCTGGAGACTTCGGTCACACGTTCAACAGGGGAGATCATGCAGGAGGAGGCACTGCTTTTCCATGGCTATTGGCCTCCAGCATCCTGATAGTCTGGTCCAGAGGAAAAATGCAGGGAACCCTTTTTCCTGCAATGGTAGGTATCCCTTTTTGCAGAAGTAAATACTGGAGGTTTAGAAGAAATTCCAGTGCATACAAACCATCCAAATTCCTTAGGATTGCAGGTGCCCCATCTATCACAGGTGTATCACTACCTGTTCTTCTCACAACTAAGCAAACATCACTGCCTGATGATGGGAGGGAGAATGTTTCCTCGAGGGAAAATGATTCTCATTCAAATTCTTTGGGCAGGGTTATTTTACCCTCTGTACTTTTTACTGTGTGATCCATCAGGACACCAGGAGTTGGGTCCTGAAGAGGTGGGATAACACGGTGACATTGAGGTGACTTGGGGACACTCCCAGGTTGGTTCATAACCTGCTGACTAACAAGACAAAAACTGCCTCATTAAGGAAGAAGTTAAGTAAAAGTTGGAAAGTTGTTTTCCTGAAGAACCACAGTGATTTGGGGCTGTGTAAGCAGTGACTGGGTAGGAACTTCTGCAGGATGAACTCATTGCCAATAACTCTGCCACGCTCTGTTCCTCCACAGAATCCCAGTCCAGGTATTAGTGTGCCTGGTTTGCTGACTAATTAAACCATATAACTGACCTTGCAAATTAAAGAAGCATTTCTTCCTTATTCTCTGGAGAGGGAGGTGGGAGTTGTAAGGAGGAGAAGACTGAGGTTATAAAGTCTCAGCCTGACATTTAAGACACCAAAGTGAGAAAAAAATCCAACTCCAGCTTTTGATCCCAATGACACCTGACTCCAGCATTTAGGTTTCCAGCCCTGGTTGGGCAGAAACCTTTTTTTCTTTCTGAAATTGAAATAACTCAGTGCCAGAGCCTTGAATGGAATCTCTCTGATCCATTTAGTGCTTCTCTGGGGTATCATTTACCCTTAGGCTGTTCTTGGCAGCCCTCTCCTCTTTCCGTCAATAGTAACCTAATGGTGGTTTGGGGCATAGAGAATCTTTCTGGGAAGAGAAACCTTTATCAGAAAGGTGGTCACTCGGTTTTTTTATGTAAGGAAGTTTGTAATACTGAGCTAAACAGAAAGACAGACATAAAATGAAGTGGAAGGAAGAGGACAAGGGCATGGGGCACAGATCAGGAATTCGGAGAATAAGGGAACGTGAGATGTTTCATACAAAACCCATGAACAAGTTTTTTACCTCCTTTCCCTTGAAGGACTTTTAACAGGAGGCAAGCCAGAGCTGGAGAGAAGAGATTTGGGGATACACCTGATAATCCAGGAAGGTCACCCTTAAAACACTGAATTTAGAGGCTAAATAATCCCTGAGTTCTAGTTCTGAGGAAACCTTTTTCTCCCTCTGCCCCTGGTCAGTACTGGTGCGAAGGGTTTGTTGACTTATTTTTTGTGGCTCTTTGTTTAATTTCAATTCCTTTTTAACCACAAAAGCAGGATGTAGGTTTGGGACAGGTTCTCTGCACTAAGATACCAACACAACCTCCACATTTTTCAGGTCCCTTCAGAAGATAAATGCTAAAATGGTATTTTCTTCTTTGCCTTTTCCTCACTCAGCTGAAGCTTTTACTGAATCCAGAGAATGAAAGAGCCTGTGAATATAAATCAATTAAGACTGTTTAAATTAAATGGTTAAACCAAAACACCACCACAGCCCAAGGTGTGATAGATGAACAGGGAGAGCTGGTGCACCACATAATCCCAGTTCCCTGCTGTGCAAACGGGGCTTTGTCAGAGCAAACATCTTCCTTGGGCAGAAATGGTTTGAAACAGTAAATAAAACAGTAACCTATGGAGCAAGGCTCTTCTCAATGGCATCTAATGATAGGACAAGGGGCAATGGGTGTCAGCTGGGACATAGGAGGTTCCACATAAATACGAGAAGGAACCTCTTCACAGTGAGGGTGACGGAGCACTGGAATTGGCTGCACAGGAATGTTGTGGAGTCTCCTCCTCTGGAGATGTTCAAAACCCGCCTGGACATGTTCCTGTGTGACTTGATCTAGGTGATCCTGCTGTGGTGGAGGGATTGGGCTAGATGATCTTTCAAGATCCCTTCCAATCGCTGATGTTCTGTGATTCTGTGAATCTCATACAAAACCCTTTCAACAGTGGTGATGACACCTCCAGACCTCCCAGTCAGCGACTCTGCTTCAAAGCCACCTGCACTAACTCCTCCCCATCAACACACTGCTGTAGGTATGCCTTGGGTGCATTGAGTGAACTCCCTCCAGAGGGGCTTGGAGCTGAAATTTCCTCTCCAGTCCACCCTGGAGTAAATTCAGAGCTCTTCTTTGTGAGGAAGGCAGGTTTGCTGGAGGCATGCAGCCCACCGCGGAGCCTGGACCCTAGATGGCAGAGTGAACACACTGCCTAACATCGTGCTGGAAATCCATCTGCTGCTGCACAGCATCACTGGAGGGGAGCAGAGCAACTTGCTCCCTTCTTCAACTAAAGGTCAGAGTCCTTCAAGGTCCAGATAGCCACTTATCTTCTCAATAATTAGTTTAACACCAACCAGATAATCACACTGGTGTTTCTGGGGAGCTCTGAGGAAGGACCAGCTGCCTCAGAGCTGTTTGCACTGGGGAGAAGCAGGAGATCTCTCCCAGCCTCAGGCACATGGGATCACACACAGAATCGGTGCTGTGCCTGCAACCCCCATGCAAAGCATTTGGATTCTATTCCTCCTAAATAAGGGAAGAGAACAGGCAAAATTGAGAGGTTTCCCCCTGCCTTAGGATGTGTCTCTTACGATTTCTCTCCCTTGCTGTTTGTAGAGTGGGAAGAAACAGGGGTTTTGGCAAAAGTAAAGGGATTCAGTGAGGCTGATTTCCTAAAAGGGGCACGGCAGGTGTTTTTGTAAGGAATGGGGTGTTCTGTGAAGCATGTAAAGCTGCCAGGTGGGCACCTACCAAACATTCCTGTGTTAACATCTCCTGGCCCTTTGCTCTTCAAGCTGAGGGTAGTAAGAGAAGAAAAACACGTTGGTGTTATTCTATGATTTATTGATAGCACTGAATATATTATTCAAAGCTTCCTTTCCATCTGGGCTCTGCAGACTTTCTTATTCAGCATGGCAGGAAGGGCTGGGGTGGGGGCAGATCCCAGCTGCTGATCCCTCAGTGAATTTAGAGGTGCTCCAGTCCAGGGAGGGGATACCGAAGCAAGGACTCAGGTCTGCCCTGATTTTCATTCTCACATAAAACAACAAGGATTTTTCTGGTGTTAGGGAAGATTAGGTTTCAAATAAGGTTGGCTGTTTCTAAATCAAAGGATGAAGGGTCCTTGGAATGAGGTGTCATGAGGATCACCTTAATATAATATGACATAATATATCATAGCCTTTATGGCAAACTTGTCTGTTTACTGGATCATTGGAAATACATCACCTGCCACGTATCCTTCGCATCACTAGTTGTTCCTCGTGTTTCCAGATGAACTGTGTTAGCATTCATTTGGGCTTGTTTACTGTGGGCAAAAGAGCTTTAGTACCTACCTGCTTTACCTTAACAGTGACGATGGAAAAGCACCTTCATGCTTTAGCATATTTTGTTCCTTTGTTTGGGGTTTGTATAGATGATGGTGGTTAACTTACTGAGGATTGGACTATATGATCTTTTGAGGTCCCTTCCAATCCCTAATGTTCTGTGATTCTGTCATCACCTGCCCATAAGGTCTTCTCCTGTTGCAGCCTGTTCATGTGCTGGTGGTGCATGGCAAAGGGGGGCTGTCTGCAGAGGTCTGAGTCTGTGCCTGAATCCTTTGGGAGCAGCAGTCCATCACTTACACCACATCCACACTGCCCACTGCTACTCTGACGTGTCACAGGTTCCATTTGCGCTGGTTCTCACCAGAACCTGAGTAGGGAACTTCAAGGAAAGGAAAGTATACAGCTTCTCTGTCCTCAAAATATAGGAAAAATAAAGAAGAGGTGAAGCGGGGTGGTCCCAGCTCCTCTAGTCCAACAACTGGTACCTCTCTGAGTGCCTGGACCACTGTGACCCTTCAAGGGCAGCTCAGCCACAGCCCTGCTGGGATTTCAATGGTACAATAAACACTTTTTACATCTGCTGTGAAGGGGCAGCATGTGACGAGGACAGCGCTGATGTGCCAGGCTGTGCAGCCTGAGGCTTATCCCCAGCAGAGGGTGCAGGAGCTTTATTTCGAGATCGTGAATCCTTTTCTTCACTTAGGGTGTTTTTCAGTGCAGTGGTGCTAATCTGGGGCTACCTTCTCTCACTTGCCTTGCATCCTACAGATGCCTTTGCTCACCTCATCGGTACTGAGAGTTCTGAGACACTGTCCTGTGGAGAGGGAATGAAGCTGCCATGTCACTCCAATTGCATTTCAGATGGAGGAAATGCTGTTATTCCCCATCTTGCATTATTGCTGCTTTTCCTGTGTTGAGCACTGCTATTTAGCTAATGGACATGCAGCTCTTTGAAGATTTATGGCACTCTGTAAAGCCTCTGTATGATTACTCTGCATTAGACATAAAATGCAATGGAGCAATTCATTATTCTCTACAGTGTAGAAGCCTTCGGGACCGGTGGAGACGTGATTTACTTCCTCTCTTCCTGATGGAGGGAGGGTTGGGGGGCTTGAGCTGGTCTTTGAAAGAGATGCCGTGTGATGGTGTAGATAGGGTATCTGATGCAGAAATGGGATGTCTGAGACAAGCGTAGGGGGGAGGGTTTCCTATCCAGATCTCTGCAGCTGGACAAGGTGGGTTTGTCCAAACTACAGGAGGAGCTGGTTTAGTGGGTTGGAGTTTTGCAAAGGTGGCAGTGAATACCACTGCTTTTGCAGCTCTTCAGGAATCCTATTTCCACACACAGCAACATTGGGACAGCATTAAAGATGCTGCCATGAACTGCTTACATCCCACTGAGTAAAACAGCTGCATCCTTCACTGGCAGTGGTACATGAAGAGCATCACAAGACATGTGCATAGGCTGATGATCTAGTGGCCACCACTGAGCACCAATAACAGTCTGTGGGGCCCTGCAGTGAAAGGATCTGAGATAGCCAGAGTCTATCAAAGGCTACTCGCAGAATTTGTGCTCATGTGGTTTTGGGGAAAGTCTTAAATTCTTTCTGGGTATGGATGCTTGATTAATGTGTAGTCTGAGAGGTTTCCAGGCATCTGGTGGCTGAAGAGATTGGCATCTGGCTTCTGGAAATGCTTGTTCCTGTGAGTGCTTCTGCTGTGGTTTTCATTTCTGTGTGAGGTTTATTTTGTGCTAAGCAAACAAAGAGCAATTTTTGCAGAGGATAAAAAGGGTCCTGATCTCTTGCCTTTGGCTAAAGCATCTTGTTGGCAAACTAGAAGGAAAAAATAAACAAGCTTTGTTTTTCCACAGACAGGTAGGTGGACAGACAGACAGAGGACTGTTGAAGAAAACTCCAAAGTGACTCATAACCCTCCTAGACACAGAGATTTTCCCCAGCTGGGGGCTGTTACAAGAAGCCCCTTTCTTTGGACGTGTTTTTAAAAGCTCTTAAGGAGTTCAGAAATCACAGAATCACAGAACATCAGGGATTGGAAGGGACCTTGAAAGATCATCTAGTCCAGTTCCGCTGCCACAGCAGGATCCCCTAGATCAAGTCACACAGGAACATGTCCAGGCAGGTTTTAAACATCTCCAGAGAAGGAG
>JAOXOE010000848.1:4001784-4037098 GCA_028565055.1 Phoeniculus purpureus | reverse complement strand
ACCAGGGCTCCTTTTACCCCCCCCCCCGCCGGCATCTTTTGGCTGCTGGAGTGGGTGGGGATGGAGCTGCGGAGGGTTTGGGGCTGGGGGTTTGGTCGGGTGGCTCTGCGCTAGCTCTTGGAGGTATTTCTCGGTCCCCGGTGGGCAGCTGCTTGAATTGGAGATGTGTCTAGAAAGAAAGAAATGCTAATCAGTGTCTGGGGCTTCATGCCCGCACAGCCATGCAGTGGTAAACAAAGGAGCAGTTCCAGGGTGCATATCCTGCCTCCCCCACCGTGTATTAGGATTTTATTTTATTTTAATTACTATTTTCCCCCCACCTCTGACTCGCAGAGTGATGCTCACCTCACCAGGCGCTGCTGCATTAGGAGAGCTGATGACTTGCTCAGGTTCAGAGGATTTGCGAGGGGAGGGTCAAGAGCAATCGCTTGTGTTACCGCAACTCCCGGCCCTCTGGGACTTTCCATGGTCCCACTAGGCTCTTCTGCAGGCCTGGACTGCTCATTTCTGTGGTTTGCATGGTTACCATCCTGCCCAGGGCATCTGTCAGCTCTTGAAGAGGATTTTGTGGGGTTTGGGGATTTTTTCCCCCCTGTCCTTTGGTTGTTACGCTATGCTCAGATAAGATGTTGGGTTGGGGTTTGTTATCCTCAGCCATTTTGTACTTTGAGGTCTTCTGGGGAGGTGTTGGTGGGTCTGGTTGAAGATGGCAGATGCTGGCTGGGTGGACAAGCACTGCAGTGAGTTGAGGTCTTTGTGGGGAGCTCATCTACCTCCCAGGGGAATGGGAGAGGAAAAGCAGCATGTGTAGAGCTTAGCTGCAGAGGTGAAGTCCAGTGCTGGGAGCATCCTCCATGCTCAAGGCCGTCCTCTGGAACTGTTGATGGTTTGTGTCGTGAAATCCTCTGAGATTGTGTGGAAGAGCTGTGGGCTCACGTGATGGGGGGGATGCTACGCACATGTGCTGTGTGAGTTAAATACAGGTGAGACCACAGTGTGGTGACACTGGAGTGACAGTGACAGAAATGGAAGGGTCCGAGAGCCAAATAGCAAGTGGTGGGGTTAGATCTGATATCTGGGGGTTTGTCAGCATCTTTGTTTTCTTCAGCTGCTCTGTCTTAACTTCTGACTGGTTTGGTTCTCTGTGGTGGCATTTGCTTGGGTAGCCAGTAATCCTTGTGGGTCTGGAGCATCCCAAACTGACCCCTGCCAGGGCTCATTTTCTCAGGAACACCTTGCCAGGCTGGGGTGTCCTTCAGCTCTTACCATGTAGCAGCCTCTCAGCCTCACCAGCTGCATTTCCCCTGGGCTCATGACTCCACTTGTACCTGCTGTGACACCACGTGAAGCTGTGTCCTCCCATCAGAAACCACTGGCCTGGGATGTGCTGGGAGCTGGATGGCCTCCCTAGATCACCTTAGGATGGATGCCCAATTAGCTAGGAGATGTAACCACTGCAGAACCACTCCTCACTCCCTCCCCATTGGGAAATGGAGGCTGGATTCAGGTCTGAGGTGGTAATTGCACCCATGTCTGTGAAGCATCAGTGATATAATTAACTTTTTACAGTGTATTTCGTAGTTATTGGCTCCAGTCTTCAGAACTATGTGTGATAGCTTTAGCCATGATGGTTGACTAACAGTATTCAATGCGCTGAAGAATTGAATAGTAAACAACACACAGTGACCAGGATAAGTTCATGTTGCCTGGGTGAGCCTGACATGGCCTGTGCTGGGTCTGTGTGGGTTTGAATGGGGCAGGTTTGAGTTCCATGAGTAGAAGTCTAATCCAGACAGAATAGCTAGTGTCTGTTTAATCAAAGATAGGGAAGAATGAAGAGACCAGGTAAAGGTCGTAAAGTTTGTGTGGGAAAGCTGGAGCCATCCCAATGGCCGATGTAGTGCCCTGCCTGACCTATTGGAGTCGTGCTGTCTTCTCCTACCCAAAACCCCATGTTATGCCAAAGCCTTGAGCACAAAAGCTCCTTTAGCCTTCATCCTGCAGGAATAGGAGAGCTGGAGAAGACTCTGAGTGAGGGTGTCCACTCCTGCTGCTGTCGTGGGCTGTGTACTACTCAGCTCCTTCACCCCAACCCCATCTGGCAAGCACCCCTATTCGTCTGCTCCTGCTACTCTTGTATGAAGACTTAGGACCTATTTCCAGAATGAATAAGCTTGTGAACCTACAAGGTTGGGTTTTGGCTTGTTGAGATGCCTACAGACCCTGCTGCATTTCTAGGTGTAGAGCTGCTTGGGCAGCCTCCCTACGGTCAAATGCCAACACACAAGTGCTCGAGACTTTTCCACTCCATGTATTCCCCCTGTTTTCTTCCTGATGATGCTCATTCCCCATTGTACCATTTCATGTGTAAAATCTGGGGAAATTCAGAGAAAACCTCTCTAGCCCCAAATGCGTGAATGTGGTCTCCTCTCAGATGTTGCCTCTGTAAAAGCACTATTTTATATTTATGTGCTACAGTTTGTTTTTAAACTTAACATCTCTTCCTACACTGACACAATTGGGTTCCCTGCTCGTGGGACCTCTGATAAAATAGATAAAATTATATATAGAATAATTTTGCACAACCCCATGGACAACTCAGCCTGATGGGTCCCATTCTTGAGTGTGGCTGGAGGTCTGAGCCAATTCCATCTTTCCTCTTCTTCCAGTATTTCTCTCAACATGTCCACTGCATTTCCCTTAACTTTTTTTAGCGATGCAGCACATGGCCTCATTCTGCTCAAGGTTGAGCTGAAGCTTAAAAAGTTGAGCTATGTTTAAATACTAGGCCAGGCTTTTTGAGTGATGTAGCAGAGCTTAAATCTCGAGGTATTTCCCTGTGCAGGGAGACACTTGACTTCCAGAATTATTAAATTTCAATTCTTTCAATCATTTAAATCTCTTTTTTTCTTCGACTCCTTTTACATTTGGTTACTGTAGCTTGTCCTGTGCTCAGCAGTGATTTTTGTCACTATCTGCCACCTTATTTCAGGACTGATCAGTGTGTCCTAAAAGCAGGGTCCTTGCGCTGGGCACCCCAGTAGCCTGGAGTATCTGAAGATACATTTGCTGATTGCCAGGGTGAGCTGAAGCTGGGTTTGGGGGCTGGATTTCATGCAGTACCAAACTAACAGCCCCTGTTGAGAAACTTAGAGCTGTGTGCTCAGGAGCAAGGTGATTCCTGCCTTTCCTGCTTGGAATTTCCAACTGTAATTTTCACCATGTTTAAAAATAATTTGAGAGCTTTTTTCATCCGCATACTGTGTGCCATACATCCAGTTAATTAAGCCAGTGCATGGACTTAAATTATAAGAAGGAAGAACATTTCCTCCCTGATTTAATTCCATTAAAATTTCCTCGTGCCATCCGCATCCTGATTTGTTCTTCCCTTCTAACCCAGCCAGAAGCCACCTCGCTTTTATCTCTTTCTCTCCAGAAGGTCTCCTCTCCTCACTGACTGCATCCTGGTAGAGGGTTGGTGCAGCTGCTTCACTGAAGGTTCAAGGTTTCTCAGTACAGAGGTGACCTCTTATGTGACTCCTTCCACTTCTCAGGGACTGATGAAAATGTGGTTATTTCATAGATCCATTCCCAGCTCATCTTTTTGCATCAGATTTGAATGACTCTGGGGACTTTCAGCCATTTTTCTGCTGCCTGATTTTGGTTTTTAAGGGGCTCTCTTGAGTTTTGTTTTCCACTGTAATATTTTTTGCTTGTTTTATGGTGTCTGCTAAGTAAGAGTGAATTGAGTTTGATAGTCTCATTTATCCATCCCCAAGCAAGTATTTACAGACAGAGAGGGTCATTGCTGGCAGGTACAATGCCATCAAACTCAGCCCATCCAGCAGTGAATGCAGGGACCTCTGGGTTCTCCTTATTTCCTAGTTGAGTGTTTGGGATGAAGGGGCTGATACAGCTCTGCTGTATATGCGGAGTTTAACACACCCTCTGGTCCTTGACATCTGATGCTGGTGCCCTCAGTTGTGCAGTTGTGTCCACCCTGGGGACCAGGGAGACCTTTGTGTTTTGACACCTCCCATGCTCTTCTCCAGCTGCTTAGTCAGAGCTTGGTGGGAGCAACCTGATTTCAGTCGCTTTAATGTGTCACGTTCCAGTCGTCACATTCACCCCACAGTGACATTAAGGAAATGAAAAACAAGCTGATTTGCTGGGTGACCTCCTTTTTGAGCTGCAACGTACCTCTTGCTATGGCTCAGTTTATTGTATGAGGAGAATAACATAAAAATTGAGCCCCAAATCCTATACCGAAGGGAAGATGGACATGGCATGAAGAGATGCTGTTAGTAAAATAAATATTTCTTGATTTATGATTTTTCTTTACATTGCAGCAGAGGGAGGAGACAGCAGAGTGAGACACCATACGATTGGTTTGGTGGGGGTAGGGGGTTTGCCTGTCTGACACCAGGGCTCTTACTGGGGTAAAAACTACATAAATTTGGGGTTTAAGCAGCAAACAGCCCTACAAAATTCCTTTTAAGGTAGCCAAAATGCTTAGCTGGTTTCTTAGTTCTTGAGGGATGGATCTCTCTTTAAATTGTGGTGGCAGAGAGGTGCATCAGTCCCTGTCTCTGCCATGTAATCTGTACAGAAGATACAGGAGAGTGGAGAAAGATGGAGAGTGGTTCCTACAAAGGGTTAACTTTATGCTGTGCTTCTCAGGCAAATGTGAGCCTGTCCTTGTTGGTGTGAAGTCCCCACAGCATCCAAGACAGGAGGTCTCCAGGAGTGAGATACACATTGCTGGAGAATAATGCGGTAGTTGTAGCCCTGCTGGTCCCTAAGGATTTCAAAACCTATTTACTGTGGTCATCTACACAGTGTTTCCTAAATGTGTTTAGGTGGGAGCTGTGTTGTGAGGGGATTTGACTGCTGAACACACAACAGCAAAACCAGACAGTGCAGAAGGATACCGGTCATGGTGGTTTGGCTAGGGCAGCTGGGTCCTTTACCACAGTACCTTTAAATTGGGTTGCAAGCAAAAACCACTGCTGCTGTGATACTCACCTATGACTAATGATGGCATCGGGAGTAGGTACTTACATGTGGTGCCTTGACGGATGGACCCACCCACACAGATTGAAGGAAGGATGTCACTTTTCTCTGTTAAGAGCAAGTTGTGTGGTAACATCAGGCCACTGAAGCTGCTGGTGGTCTCAGACTCCTCCTGCAGTTCTCCTGACCTTGTCCTGGATAATTCATGAGTGCAGCCTCCTATGGTACTTAAACTGAAGATGTTTTGGGGGAGTCATGTGCATTTGCTCTAAAGCACTGAATTAATTACATCTAGTGTTGCTTGATGGAGGAGATCTCGCAGAAGTCACTGGCTGGGATGGGGAGAGCTGCTTTATTACAGCCTCGAGGCTGCTTGGCTGTCAACTGCCAATAAATGAGGGAAGCCAGAGCATTCCTCCAGAACTCTAAGGTCTGTCTTTGGCATCACTCCAGCCTCTCAATGTGCTTTTAAATGTGTCAAAAGCTCTGGTGTGTCTATAAGCATCCATCCAGTGACTTCTTTTGAGTGTGTGGGATGTCAAAGGGCAACCTTGAGAAGACCTGTGATATCTTCTCACCTCTTGCTCTCAGTGTTGTAGGAAGGTGATGTAAAGCTACAGCAGTCATTGTGACTGCTGGGTGCAGCAGTACACTTGGCTCTGTAAGCCCTGTGACTGAGCAGTCTCTTGGTTGGTTTCAGGATATACAATGTCTGGAAGTGGCTTTCAGCTGGTGTTTGGTGATACTGAGGTGATTCTGTGTCCTGGGTTTCTTGAAGAAATCCCATAGGACCCCGATTCCCCTTGCATGGCTTAGGTGGAAGTTATGTGAGATGAGTCCAGACAAAGAGAAGGCAACGCGGAACCGTTTCCAACTGAAAACTGTAGTGTGTGGAGGTTCAGTTGAGCTTGTAGGCACTAGAATGCTCAGGGCCAGAACTACACTCTACACTGTGGACACCCTACTGGGTAAGGTCATGAAGAGAGGTGGGACTGATCCACATTGAAACAGGATGGCCAGAATCTGAGATCCACGTTTATGCAACCATGTTTAAGAAGTGGTTTTGAGAAAGAAACCTTCTTAGCAACCTTGATTGACTCTTGTGGCCCTGCATCCCAAGACCCAGGGGAAATCAGGAAGTAATCAAGCCTTATTAAAGCTGATTATAGTTCCTAAGTGGGTACAGGGTGTGTTCTGGCTCTCAATGGGGTGCCTCCTCTGGTCGATCTTTGTTCAGAGATCCCCTTTTTTATTGGCTCCCCAGAAGGGGGTGGAACAGAGCAGAGAAACAAGAGGACAGGCAAGTGTGAAGGAAACTGCACCTGCTTCTTGTGTTGGGAGATGCCTGAGGATCCCAGGAATCTTTGACACTTGGGATTCTGCAAGACAAGACTGAGAGAGGTGGAGGCTTTTTTTTGTTGCCTTCTGGAGGGTCTTTCCCGGAGATTCACAAATGCCTCATTAGTAAACAAACCATGATCTGCCTGGAAGTCCTTTTTTTCTCAATTGTTGCTCTACCAGCCTGTGGAGGTGACAGCACTGAAGCTAAATATTGCTGGAGTGGCTATTGGATGCTACAGTGGAGGAGCAAAATGGGGCAGGAGCTTTTGGTGCTGCTTCCACAGACAGACTGTTGCTTTCTGTAAAGTTATGATGCTGCCTGGGAATAAAACCCCCAAAACTAGCAGAAATCCTGACTCAAAGATGACTCACATATACCTCTCCTCCATCTCTTGTGTGAATGAAGTAGCTCATTTCTGGGTACCTGCTGTGCATGTTTGTTGCTACTTTGGCTTGATATGATGGGGTAAAACTGATTATAGGATCATAGCATGGCTTAGGTTGGAAGTGACCTCAGAGGTAATCCAGTTCCAGCCCCCTGCTATGGGCAGCAACATCTCTTGCCAGAGCAGGTTGCTCAGAGCCCCATCCAACCTGGCCTTGAACCCTTCCGGGATTGAGCAGCCACAGCCCTCCTGGGCAACCTGTTCCAGTGCCTCAGTACCCTCACAGGAAGGAATTTCTTCCTCACATCTCATCTAAATCTCCCCTCTTTGAGCTTGAACCTGTCCACCTTGTCCTATCACTAGAGTACCATGTGAAAAGTCCGTCCTCAGTTCAGCTTTCCTTTAGCTTCTTCAGGTGCTGGAATGCTGATACACGGTGCAAAACAAAAACATTGGTCATTTAATAGTTAAAATGAATCCCAGGGGGAAACCAATCCTCCATTAATATTACAGCAGTGTGCAAGCACCTCTAATGGAAGCAGAAGTCTACAGGCTTCTGCTCTGCACATGAAGCCAAAAAGAGCCAGTCCCTGCTGCAAGGATTTATTATATTGAACAGATGAGGCAGATGAAAGGCATCAAGTAGTTACTGGAGGACTGCTGGTAGATGGTATCCTTGTTCTGCTTTTCTTAATATTTGCCCAGCTGCTTCTTTACCTTTTGATTTGGTGGGTTGGTTTCTGTTGGTTTGCAAGAGAAAGTGGGGTTTGCTGTGGCTGGAGAAGATAGTCAGTGATATGGGCCAGCTGAGCTTAGTGGGCAAATCTATGGTCTGAGGACCTTGGGGCTGTGAGGGTGAAGGCACATTTTCTGCAGGATCTTGATCCTCCATGCTGTGTCAGTTTGGGATTTGGGCTGTTCATTGTAGATGCAGCGTGTAGCAGGCTGTGAGTTGGGTTGTCGCCTTTCTCCCTGTGTTAGTGTTGCATGTGGCAGTGAAATGATGGTGTGGGGATACCTTTTTTCTTTTTCATGTGTTTCTGACCGTTGCACCACTCAGCAGTAGTTGTTACTTGCCTTTAGTCTCACTCAGAGGTTCTTTACTTGATGCTATAATTGATGCACAATCATTCCATCTTCCACTTGAGTGGAGAAGGAAGGGGTTAAATATAAATATCTGGGTATCATGGCTGGGCAAACAGGGAGTGAGGCTATGTTGCCTCCTGGCACTTCAAGACATATAGTGATTAAGCCTGAGTATGTCCAGGAGGGTGGGAAAACCCAAAGCTCTCCCCAGCAGTGAGAGATGCTCCTTGCTCTTGAAGCAGACGGACTGCATGATGGGCTTAGGCTGCTGTGGCCATGGGTTCGGTGTTGGACATGAGTTAATTATATTTTATTCATCCTTCCTCTTCCCTTGCATCTGACAGAACTGGAAATGCCACGTCTCGTCCAGTTAACCTCTCACTTGGGCCTTTCTCCAATTTTCCTGGGGTTTATTAGCAATGATTTGTGCTTTAAGGACTGGTGAGACTCCTGAGTCATCTCCTGAGGCAGGGAGCTATTTATTTCAGCGTGTGTGTTACACTCCCTGTGAGTGGGTGTCTCTCTTCCGCTTTTGGATCCTGCCCTGGCTCTATATAAGGACTCCAGGCTTGAATGAGCAGCAAAACCAAACAGGTTCCATTGCTTGGGAAGCTTCATGCTGCTGGTCCCATCTCTCCTGGCTGAAGGAGCATGGATGTTTGGAGCATGGGTAGGAGTTTGCATGGGATGTTGTCCATCTTGGGGTTGTCAGCTGCTAGGACAGCTCTTAGGGATACCATGCCCAGAAGCTGTTCTTGCTCTATGATGGTTCTTGACCAACGCAGGGAGCATGATGTAGGCTCTCTTATTTCCTGAGATTGATTTGCTGGAGCCATTGAGTTTTTGGTTGGTGGGGTTTTTCTCATTTAGGGATCCCTGAGTGGTCTGTTGGTATCAGAGCAGGGACTGGAGGTGCCATGGGCAGCGTAGATGGCTTCATCTGAGACCACACCAGTACAGGAGCAGCCAGGAGATATGTCACTGTGTCATTGCTCCTGGGATGGCCCTTTTTGAACACATCTCATGTTTGCTTGATGGCCTTGCCTTGCTGTGTGTGACTTCAGGAGGGCAAGGAGAGCCTCACATGGAATAGCTCTCTGGGGAACCACAAAGAAACTGGCATGCTAACGGCAATGCTCATCCAACTGCTACCTTCACACTCAATTAACCATCACCCTGAGCCACAGGGACAAGTCCTCATGTCATTATGTCTTGAACTAAATTGCTGGCACTTCATGAGGTCTCCATCTCCTTAGCCGGAGGGACTGATGTATTTAATCTGTATCAACACTAAAGAAACTTCGTTAATGTGACTTTGTAGTTTGGTCCTTGTGGCTACTGGCTGCTCGTATATGTGGCTGTTTCTCTTAGCTACAGCTGTAAGGAAGAAAAAGGACCTAGAGAAAAGGAGAATTCCCTGAGTTCTTTGTAATTTCAGTGCAGTCATGAAATTCTGCACTGAATTATTTTTTTCCCCGCACTTTTCCCTTTAACATCTAGATGTTTTTGATGTTAGTCTTAATTAGCATCTTCTCTCTTACTATACCAGCTAATGAGGGGTGGGAAGAATTTCTGTCTTGACCTTTTGTTGCTGCTAAAGTTTTACTTTTCCACAACAGAAATGAGAGGTAATTTGGAATCTTCTCTGAATTGCCCTTCCAGACCCTGAGCCCGAACTCCCTGCAATGCCTGTCTGTGGATGATGGGAGCCTCTGAAATTGTGCTGGAGTGGGCACAGTGTGAGCTGCTGAGGCTCACTCTGTGAATCAGTAGCTCTCCCATCTCAGCTTGGGGTAAATAACACTGTGTAGGTCTGAAACTTGGTTCCATCTTGGCTATGGACCAACCTGCCTTAGTATGGCAGTGGTTTGAGAAGTTTGATTATGGGGAAGGGTAATGGAAGTACCTGAGTAAGATGAGTGAATGAGACTCTGAATATGTGTCTGTCCCACTGTTGAGAGATGGGGATGTAGACATCTACAAGTAGGTGAGACATATCCCAACCTCAGGTCTAAACTGTGTGTTGGGATAGTCCATCTGGGAGCCCTGCTAGGAGAACAGGGCTTGGCATTGCCAGGACTTGACCCCATGCATATGTAATAATTTGGGTGCTAGGAGAGCACATCCATAGGATTTGCCATTTCCTTGCCCTTCTTTGCAAACCCTCTGCAGAGCAAAACCCTGCTGTGGGTTGTACTTGGTGTAGAGCACCTGCCTGAGCCCCAGCTCCCTGCAGAGAAATATGCTGAACCTTCAGAGTGAGTTCTAGTCCTGCCTAGCCTTGCTCTTTTGGACCTTCTCCACATGGGAGCAGAAGGCTATTAAAATCCCCAGAGAAATCCATTAAGCTAATGAATTGCTAGCCCCCATCTGTGGCTGGAGAGGCCATATCCCCATGGGATGTGGGTTGGGAAGACGCTGGAGCCAAGCCTGCCCCTGTGATGGCTTTCTGTGGCAGCTGCAGCGGGCTGGTGGGCTCTTCACCCCATCTGAAGCCCAAGGAGACAGCGCAGACCTGATGGAGCAGCTTGTTTTTCATTTGCTAAAACACAGCAGAAATGAAATGAAGATTAATTAAACCTTTTTTCCTCTCTCTCCTGCTTCCTCTTGCTGTTTCTAGGGAAGACTGGAAAAACTGTGCTAGAGAGGGAGCTAAACTCAGAGTGTCCTCTCACAAATGCAGAACCTGGTCCCTCTGGGACTGCAGGGAAAGGCCCAGTAATTACAGGAAGGGAGGCTGGATTATACAGCTGGGATGGAGAGCTACTCCTGCTTTTGGTTTAGCAGCAGCCTGACGATGCTCTGACTCAAAATACTACCTGGCTATTACTCATTCATGGCTTTTCATCACTGCCAGTGTCCTCAGTGCACAGCACAGACCACTTGCGAGGCTCTGAGCCAAGAGGGAGGTAGGAGGGAGAGTGCAGGATCATAAAAGGGCCATTTGATATTTACAGTGTCTGGTGACATAATTCCCAGACAGCCCAAGCGTATCGCAGAGCCGACTGATGAGTCGCCAGGGAGATCTAACTTTGATGCCACTGAGTGAAGGTGACTCTTTCCCAGCTCTGGCAAGAGCAAGATGCCCGGGTGGAGGAGTCGTGCTGCGCCGTCTGCTCGTGGGCCCCGAGCCGGCTGATGCCACCCAGGTTAAGAGCCAAGATAGCAGCGGGGAAAAGGGGTTTAGGGCTGTAGCAACTGCCCTGAGATGTCGTGCAGGGGAGGGCTCATACCTTGGCATGGTGTTGGGCATACCCTGGTGTGATGAGCTGGAGGATGGTGCTCCCAGCTGGCTCTGTGCTGCTGTGTAAGACACTGCTGTTGGCGCTGGTCCATGCAAGCCCTGGTTACTGGTGTGCTCTGCAGCAGGTTTGTGCCAGGCTGTATTCTCTTCCAGAAGGTTTTATTGGTTGCTGAGGGCCATGAGCATGACTTCAGCTGGGTGTGTGCTTCACCTCAGCTTTGCCTTTGTGCTGGGGGGAATCATGACCCCCGTTTTCCAATCTGGGAGCTGAGGTGCAGAGGAATTCAGTGACATGGGGTGCCTGAAGCATAATCCAGAGATGGGCTCCCAGTGCGGTAACCCTGGGCTCTCCCTCCTCCAGCACTAATTAGTATTTCCCATCCAGACAAGGAGACTTCACCATGTATCTATGTCCCCTTAGGCCTTCCTTGGCTTCACATTATTAAATACTCTCTCTGTTATGAAGGTTGGTTGAGTGCAGCTACTTAACAGAGTAGATGATGCTGTGTTTCTGTACTCAAGTAGTTAATCTGCCTGTGGGATTTACAGTAAATGAACAGAGTTAAAAAGTGGAAACAAAAAATAATGGCAGAGTGAGGCTGGAAGTAAACTCAGAAGTAGCATCATGGCAAGAGGATGACCAGTTTTCTGTCCCAGTACCCATGTGGTTGCTGCTCTGTTATCTTTTGCGTAAAACAAAATCTCACATACGTCTGTCCAGGATAATGAAGTGGTTTGGGTTGGAGGGGACCTCAGACATCATCTAGTTTCAACCCCCTGCCATGGGCAGCGACACTTCTCACCAGACCGGGTTGCCCAGAGCCACATCCAGCCTGGCCTTGAATACTTCCAGCTACAGCCTCCCTGGGCAGCCTGTGCCAGTACCTCAGCACACCGACAGGGAGGAATTTATTTCCAAGATCTAATCTAAATCTCCCTCTTTCACTTTAAAGCCATTAACAGGCAGTAGTCCTGTCCCTAGCCACGCTCCTGCTGTTGGTTCCTTTGCTGTAGAAGCATCTTGCCCCACAGCATGCCTAAACAGAGCTTGATGTGACCCAGGCAGGTGATTCCTTGTTTTTTCCTAGGGGTTAAACCATGAAAACGGGTTTGAGTGAGCTGGGAATTGGAAGCAGAGTCTTAGTGCTGTCAGTCTGCGTTTGATTTCCTAAGTGACCCCATGGGAGAGGCTCCATCCATCCCGTTCTGCTCCAAGTTAGCTGTGACAGGCAGTGGTACAGGGGAAGCTACTGGACTGGGACTTGGATTGCAACTGAGGAAAGGGGGTTAAAAGCAGGTTTTTGTCAGCTTTTGCCTGCCATTTTAACTGGGAAGGATGTTTCCCTGGCAACGAGATGGATGCTTCCCAGCAGAGCATATGGCTTCCATCGACATTGATTTACCAGCGTGTTGAAATGGCAGCTAGATAATCTCTCCTCAGCTTTCATGTATCTGAGCTCTGTGTCCCTGTTACTCAGGAGTTTCAAAACTGCTGGGGCCAGCCCTGTGGGGGCTAGAAGGCTGGAGCTGGTGGGGTTTCATGTCAGGGTTGGGTCTGGAAACCTTCACAAAGAAGAATGGAGCTGCACAGAGGGACCTGAGCATCTCCCAGAACTGCAGGGTGGGCAGAAAAACCTTCCTTGCTTCAGCTGCCTTTCACCAGCCCAGCAGCTCCTCCTCCTCCTCTACTCAAATCTGCAGCTCTCTCTTCCTATTCTCCTCCCTGCTTTAAATCATTTTTAGATGTTTTCTACCTTTCACCACACAAATCATCTGCCTCCTGCAGCCTGCTATTTATTGTTGTGTTTACTGGTGCGGGAAACAAGGAGAAGGAACAAACCTGTCATTTGCTGAGCGGGGGAGCTGGGTTCTTTGAGCTCATGACTCTCCTGGGCTGGCTGGTGTGTGCTGGTCCCACTGAGCTCACCACTCCTTCTCCTGGGGGCAGAAAGAAGGGGAGCCCACTGATGATGCTCCATTCTTTGGCAAGTTTGATGAAAATTGTCCAACTGGTCCAACTACTAGGTGGAGACTGGGCAAACTTGTGTGTTGTAGGGACTGGGGGATGGGAGTGGAGTACACATCATTCTCCTCTCCCACCAGTTGGAGGGTTTTGGGAAGTTATGGATGAGTCACTGCCACTTGCTTTGCAAGTATATACTGCCTCCAGTTCTGGTGTCCCCAACATACAAAGAACTGTTGGAGCAAGTCCAGAGGAGGCCACGAAGATGATCTCTGGGCTGGAGCACCTTTGCTATGAGGACAAGATGAAGGAGCTGGTGTTGTTAAGCTTAGGGAAGAGAAAACTCTAGGGAGACCTTAGAGCTGCATTCCAATACCTGAAGGGAAGCTACAGGGAGACTGCAGAGGGACTTTTCCTGTCTAGTGATAGGACAACAGGAAATGGTTGTCTATTGAAGGAGATATTAGGAAGAAGTTCTTCAGCGCAAGGGAGCAAAGACTCTGGAATTAACTGCTCTGAGAGGCTGTCCCCTCCCTGGAGGGGTTCAAGGCCAGGTCGGATGAGTCCTTGAGCAGCCAAGTCTGGTTGAGAGGTGTCATTGCCCATGGCAGGGGGTTGGAGTAGATGATCTCTGAGGTCCTTTCCACCCTGCAGCCAACACAAGTTAACTCCTTGTATGCTAGAAGAGAGTTCGATGCAGGAATACCAAGAGCAAACATGGGTTCACCAAATCCAAAACACACCCCGAACCATTGTATGATGATTCTGTCCTGGTGAGCCCAGAAGGCTCTGTCTGTACATGCTGGTTCTCACCCATCAACTGTAATTGCAGCAAATCCCTTAAAGCTGTCCAGCATGAAAGGCTTGAAAAATGAGGGGCCCCTGGGCCTAAGGTTACCTTTGTTTTTTTTACAGCAGCATCATGGCTGTCCTCTCCTCTCTGGGCAGCCTTTCACCTGCAAAGGGGTCTTTATGATGTGGGTCTGTTCCTCAAGAGCTCCCATCCACATATGACCACCCAGTTGTTCTATTTGGAGAAGCAGCAGGAGATAATAGGAGTGATTAATTGCTGGGATATCAGGTGCAAGGTGAGGCTGTGCCCTGGAGGACCCAGTGCTGACTGTGCAGCTGGGGCTGCTTTGCTCCCACTGGGACCATTCTGCCACAAGGAAAGGATGCATGATCGTGGGTGGTGGCAGGAGGATCTGCCTACCCTTCGCTCCTGGGTTTCTGCATGGCTGGGGCAGCTCTGGCTACAGCTCAAGGAAATGTTACGGCTGTGGAGGAGAGGTTGGTGGAAAAGGACTTCAGGTTCAGTGTTGCAGCTCCTGGAGGACCCAAAAGAGTTGTTGTTGGTGAAGTTAAGCAGAGCTTGAGTGGCAGCTGTTGTGATGCTCTCACCTCCCCGTGTCATAACAGGCTGTTTCAGCAGGTTTTTTAGGGTTAAAGAGCTTTGCCTCTGTAAGTTCAAGCTCTCTGGAAATCTAGGTTTGTTTTGCATCTCTTTACCCCAAGCAGCTTCTCTGGGCCTGTTTGTTTGCATGGCCAAGGGTTCTCATCCTGACAGAGGCAGCTGCATGGACACGAAAAGCATCAGGGTCATACTCTGCTACGTTTGCCATGGAGGACTGTGTGGCCCTACTGATGTGGGAAGGGATGCAGAGATCCGTCTAGCTGCTGGCCTTTAATTTCTTGTTGTTTAACTTAATCCTGACTTTTTCTGCCAAACTGGACCGTCTTGCAGGCATTACTGGTTTCAGACCCAGCTCAGCTGGACTCTCTCTCATGGCAATGGATCCCCTTTGGCTTTTGGGGGGTTATTGCTGATTTGCACTGGTCTGTGTGGGGGAGAGTTGCAGAAAGGGAACGTTGTCCTGGTTGCAGCAGTCCCATTATTCTTCTAGTTACGGGTTTTTTAACCAGCTTGGGGGTCACCATCTTCTGGGGACTAAACTTAAAAGGCTGTGAATCAGCTCTCCTGCTTGTTGGCTCTGAGCTCCTTCCTAATCACTAGCTGGGACAAAAGAAGTAAAATTAAACAGATGGTGAAATTACCAACTCGGAGACATATTATACGGGCAGTTTGCAAATACTTATTTCTTTTCCCCAAGACTCGGTTAATTAAAACTGATGAGCAAATGAAATTTGCAGCACTTTTGGTAAACGCTTGTGCTTTATGCTTCAGCATGAGGCACATTCAGGGTTATCAGGGTAAGTCACATCCATGTCCTCTAATTATTGAGGCATGAAACCCAAGGATGGACCTTGTGCAGTGGCTGTGGGGGTCCGTGTGCCTTTGGAACTCAGTGAAATCATCTTTGTTAGCTGGGAGGAGCCCAAGAGCTCAGCTCTGGGGTCACAATCACAGAATCTCTTTGGTCTCTTGCAGACCTTTATGATAGTCAAGTCCAGCCCTTCAACCTAGCACTGCCAGGTCACCCCTGAGTACTATGTCAGTCTTAAATACTGCCAGGGTTGGTGACTTCATCACTGCCCTGGGCAGCTTGTTCCAGTGTTTTATAACCCTTTGGGTGAAGAAATTCTTCCTAACAATCCAGCGTAACCTTCTCCTGGTACAACTTGCAGCCATTTCCTCTGAATGTATCACTTGCCATCAGGAAGAAGAGACTGAACCCCTCCTTGCTCCAGTGTCCTTCAAGGTAGTTGTAGAGTGAGAAGGTCTTCTCAGCCTCCTCTTAGCTAAACAAACCCAGCTCCTTCAGTAGTCCTTACAGGACTTGTGCCCCAGACCCTTCATGAGCCTTTACAGAAGCACAGACCATGGACTGAAGCTCGGGGAAAGGGAGATTTTTCAAGTCAACACAAGGATTTTAAGCCATTTAGGTGCTTGCTCTGGGGCTGTTCTGTGGCTCTGGAGAGTTTCTGTGTCAGCAGTTCCCTGCAGATGCTTGGTTTGAGATGCCATGGTTCGTGGTGCCATAAAACTAGTGTGAAAGGAAGCCAAGCTGATGGAATCAGAATTGTCCAGGCTGGTAAAAGACCTTTAAGCTCCTCAAGTCCAAAAATTAACTCAGCTGTCCCAAGGCCATCACTAAACCATGTCCTTACTAAGCTCCAGATCTCCACAACTTTTATACATCTCCAGGAATGGCAATCCAACCCCCTCCCTGAGCAGCCTTGGCAGGACTCCTCAGGCTCCAGATGAATCGCTGCTTTGGGGACAGACCTTTGACAAACCAGCGACAGTCTGCAGCAGGAACCAGCCCAGCACATTTAGAGGCAATCTCCCTATCAGCAATTAGACCAGAGCCTATTTTTGTATATCCCATTCCCTCGAGGAATGTTTAGAGGAGATGCAGCATTACTTTACTTTTTTTTTTTAACAGGGACATTTTACTTTTAGCCCAATTTCAGAGCTCAGTTAAGGCAGGTTGAGCGATTTGCCCAGGTCATTTAAGAAATCTGACCTCAGCAAGAGGATTTTTTTTTTATTCCTCACTGCTCCAGCCATGCAGCATCATCTGAAATGTACTGAATTGCCAAGAAAGCAGAAATAGAAGTAGCTTGCTCTTCATACACAGGTTGCACATACAAAGGTTAGATTTGGAAGGTTTGTGTTCCTGTACTCAGGAGCAGTGATTTCCCCAAGGTAGAGAGGAAGCCAGAGACTCCTTTTTAGGGGGAATACACTGTGGGGTGGAACAGAGCTCCCATTTCCATCTGAAGAACAGGTATTGCATGAGACAGCAACTTTCCCTCACGTGGAAATCAATGAACAGGCTCTGAGGAACTGCCTGCACAGCTGTTTTCACAATTACTTAAACATCCAATATTTTATACGCTTTTATTTACCCCCCCAATGCACCGTAATTGCACAGTAGTCTTTAAGATTCTCTCCTGTGAACCGATTCTACAGCTGCATGAATATCTTTCTCCCTATAGTTTCCCCCCCAACTTTTTTTAACATGAAAACCTTTGAATTGCAGCACAGACAGCCTCTTCTGGCAGGTGCATGGGCTGCATGAATACTTTGGGTTTTCCTCCAGACATCTGGCTCTTCAGAGGCTGCGTGAGTAGGGCAGGGAGAAGACACAGACGAGCATTTCCCAGTGATTCATGTTGGAGGAGGATGAAGAGGAAGATTTCAGCTGGGGCATTGTATGCGTTGATTATTATTAAGAAGGTTTTTATTCTGAGTAAGTTAAATGATTAGAGCCAGCCTGTAAAAAAACCAACCACCCAGCTGATTCCTTTAAATTTAACCCTTTTTCCTGGTGTGACTGTCCAGATCTTAATCTCCAGTTCTAGACGGCTTCTGTTCTTTAAAGGCTTCAATCCAGAAAAGCTCTTAAGTTCACTCTTTCTTCCAAGTGTGGAGAGACACGATTCTTTGCTGGACTGAAGACAGGTTATGTCATGCAAAACCTGTGTCCACTCAAATCCCTGCAGTTGGTGGGGTGAGATCAGGGCTCTGAGCACTTAGGCAGGTGATGCTGCTTCCCCCACAAAACATGATGCAAAGGATGTCTCATCTCCCCCTTCTTACCTGGATGTCAGCATGCAGAGGTGTTTCAATAGCTGTGTGGGGACCTGATGCACAGGAGCAGCTCCAAGGTATGTGTCTAGGGAAAACCCCAGGAAACCTCATCTGCTGGAAAACCACCTCCTGGTTTTTGCCACCTTGGTGTTCCACAGCCAGAGCAGCAGGTTTGCTGGGCTCTTGCAGATGGTGCAACAAGGCTAACCAGGAAGGTAAACCCTTTAGTTGTCCGTCACATCCCAGTGCCATCCCTATAACATGGTTTGGGATCTCTGAGCCCTGCTTCTCTGATTAATTACTTCGTAGATCTTGATTCGTGGAGTCTCCTTCTCTGGAGATGTTTAAAATCTGCCTGGTTATGTTCCTGTGTAATTTGGTCTAGGTGCTCTTGCTCTGGCAGGGGGATAGGACTAGATGAACTTTCAAGGTCCCTTCCAATCCCTGATGATTCTATGATTTAATGCAGCTTTGCTGTCCATCCTGCAGCCTCTTCAGGGACTCTGGAGATGCTCCATTGTTCCACTGCTCCATTTCCCTCACTGCCCTTAGTACACCTTATGCCTTTGTATGAACTGGGTGCTTCTTACTGGACCTAACTCAACCATCACCATCAATTCAGTGCAATAAGATTCAGGAGCCACTAATGTTGTCCCAAAGAGACCTTTGATAAGGATTTATTTAACAGTTTATAATCCATGATGATCTCTGCTTGTGTATTGTCCATAACCAATGTTTTCTACCCATGTGGGTGTCTCAAAAAGGGTCCTTCCTTTTGTTGGTGAGAAGATGAGACTGGGCATGGCGAACCTATGGGGAATGAGACACTGTTGGGAGCTATTTTTGGAAAGGAGAACATTCATTATGGCATACGACCGAAAGGCAGGACTCCCTTCTTCTATTTTCAGCTCTGCTAATGACAGAAGTGGCCTCAGGAGATGATTTTTGGCTAGGTCTGAGGGATGTGAAAACCTAAAGTGAGGCATTTAGGTTCCTGTTTAGCCTCGTAAATGAATAGCCACAATGTGAATGGCAGCAGGATGGTTTCCATGAATAAAGATGATGAATGCTCCTGGCTAAGGGAAGTTGCCATATGATGGTGTCCTTACCCTGGAAAAGTCACAGCATTATCAGAGTCTGATCCACTAGGCACTTAAATTGAGCTATAAATCTTCCCATTCAAATTATGAGGGGATCTGAGTGCTAAAAGACACTTTGCTTTTGATGTGGATGTTCTTTCACCATGGTTGGTTGTCATTGCTGCCTTTGTCATGGTCTTCCATTGACAGTGAAGTTTTAGGTACTTCACTGTTACAGAGACCATAGCAAATGGATCCTGGGATTACTGATGGATTGCCCTTTAGCATTTTGGTTTCATTTCATCATGGTTGGTACTGCCCTGTTGACATACCCAAAGTAATTTCAGAAGTGTTGGAAATGGTTTAAGTTGTTTTCCTTTGTGCAGCTCTCAGATGCCTGTAGGAAATGCTCCTTCCTTTCCAGCTCTGCTGTAATTAAACAAGTCATTAATTCCCAATTTTTAGGGAAAGCCAGTGGACTGTGTAATGAGCACCATGGCTTGTGACAAGCATTTGCCGCCTCCCTGTGTTGTACCATCACATCCCAGTTGCTAATTACTGATGCCCGATGGTTTTGCCATGTCAGCAAATGGTATTTCAATATAGGTGTTTCAGGAACAAATTTAAAGGTCTTTTAAAAATTCTTATGTAAATGGATGTGTAGATATCAAGGGCGTTTCTTTTGGAAGGCAAATGATGATTAACCTGAAAAGCTTTATGATGGTGTTGTCATATGCAAAAAAAATAAAAAGGGGTAATCTTTCCTGTTTCCAGCCATTTAAAATTTGTTTTAGTTTTGAGGGGGAGCTCAGTCTCAGTCATTTCTTTTCCTATTGCTAACGTGGAGCAGAGTGGATACAGGATCTGGATGTGCAGATTTTGCACTGGGTTTTAGAAATTGTATTAAGAAGTTTGCATGGACGTTTTAAGCCAACATATAACCTTTGGCTGTAAAGCCAGACTTCGGGGGACTTTGGATTTATCAGTATTAGCAGTAGGCAGATTTGCACTGCTGAGCCTTGGCTGAGCTTAAAGGACTTAGCAACAGGCATAGGGGATGCTGCAGGAGAAGGAATGGTTGGAGGGGAAGAAGATGAGATGACACAAGGTGACATTCTCCAGTTTTTTGTGTGCTGTCACTCTATGGAGGACACTCTATGGAGGTCCAAAACCACTCTCTGCCCTTTGCATCCCAGTGTGGAACTGAGGAAGGCTGGTGCTGTTGTTTGGATCTAGCTCCTGTCTGTTGAGGGCAGAGAGGATATTGTCTTCTCCAAAGCTCTAAGCAGAATTGGCATATTTAATGTAAAAATCATTAGATGGGACGTAATTAACGTTCCTTGTTGCTCATTAACATTACCCAGAGTCAGGCTGCAGACATAATTTGTTTTGATTAGATATGTAGCTTTAAAAATTAGATTCATCCCAACCTCTACACTATTTATTGGCTTGTTTCCCTTTCCCTAGTTATCCATTATTACTGGGAGCCCTTTCCTGCACTGTCCGGGTAAATTAGGAGAAATTAAAGCAGAGTCAGCCTTCCTGTTCCACTCTACGCTCCCTTCATGGTTACTGAGAGGATACATACACCATCTCCAGTGTGGCCATAGCTCTTAGCTTCCTTCTTCTACCTCCCTATTAATAGGGGGTCTGTAAGATCCTTCAGAGCCTCCAAGAAACAATGCTGACCCCAGCCTCCTGAATTCATTTCAGTTGTAGGAAAGTTTCCTTCTCTTCATCTCCTTTTACAGCCTCCCAGAGGTTTGTAGACCACAAGGTCCAGCAGAGCAGCTGTGCATCACCATGGAGCTACTTTGTGATGGTTGTGCAGTGATGAGTCTCTGCATCTCTTGCTGGCAGGACCATTCCTTACCCAGTGGGTGAACATCCCTATTGGGACTAATTCAGAGGGAAGCTTTGGTTGGTGTGGATTTGGCAATGGAGCTCCCATGCTTCACTGAAGAAGCTATCACCTTCCCTGCTGCCTCCCATGTTCTACAGTGCTGTAATTAATGCTGGTCCTGCAAGCAAGGTCTGCTTTGGGTCTCCCTGGAAAGGAGAGCCTTGAGGAGTGCAGAACTGAAATTTGCAGCAGCACTGAGCTGGTCCTGAGGAGACAGGGGGATGAAGCTGCAGCAATGTGCTGGGGAAGAGAAGAAGCAGCACCCAGACCTGCCCCAAATCCAATCTGTCCTTGGGATTCAAAGTGATGATTTCTCCTCCTTTAGTTTTTTCTGTCCCACCAATGTAGGTCTAATGGCAAATTTATCAAGCAGGAATCCTCTTTCTTGTGGTAATTGTCACTGCCAGGACTCATCCTCAGAACATGGTTTTGCTCTGAATCTCTCTGTGCTGGTCACCTCAGCATTGTAGACATCTGTGCTGATATTGGCAGTTTGATTTCTGCACTTCCTCACGGAATCCTAGATTGGCTCAGGTTGGAAAGAGCCTCAGAGATCATGTACTCCAACCCCCTGCCATGGGCAACAACACCTCTCAACCAGATTTGGCTGCTCAAGGCCTCATCCAATCTGGCCTTGAACAGCTCCAGGGACGGAGCAGCCATAGCTTCTCCAGGCAATTGATTCCCGAGTGTCTGCACCCTTGCACTGAAGAACTTCTTCCTAAGGTCTGGTCTAAACCGCCTCTCCTTCAGTTTCAAACCATTTCCCCTTGTCCTATTGCTGGATCCCCTTGGGAAAAGTCCCTCTGTAGCCTTCCTGTAGGTTCCTTTCACGTATTGGAAGGCAGATCTATGGTATTTGCTGAGATATTTGGTCACAAAAATGCAATTATTCAGAAAATGTAGGATTTCTTTCTCCCTGATTCTGTTCCATTATTTATTTTCCTTTTCTTTCATTGATTATTCATTTGTTTCTCACTCTGATGTATTAGTTTGCAGCATAATCTGAGCTCTGCTGGGAGCAGTGCCACCCCAATTGCAGCTTCTTTGCTGCAGCAGTGTGAGGCTCTGTTCCCCCAACATGGACAATGAGATGGAAAAAGTCCATTTGACTCATTTATGACAAGAGTTTTAGATGAGTAGCTTGTGGAGAAAGCACATTTTAAGTGAGACTCAGGAAGGTCTTGAAGTGCATGATGAGTGGGATTGCAAGGGATGTTTTCTTACTCTCTTGAGGTCATTTCAAGTCTCTGGGTACCAGTCCTGGTGTGAGAAGAGGAAGTCTGTGGTGAGAAATCAGGCAAATTGTCCTTATCTGGTCTGTGCTGAATTCATCTTGTTGCTGACACAGCTCAGCCTGTGCACAGATGGCTGGGAGAAGGTCCCTTCCTCACCTCCAGCAGGCAGGGCTGTTCCTGCCTATGGTTGGAATAAATACTGCACAACTCTCCTATTTTTACTTGTTACTGGGACATTAATGGTCATGGCGAAGCCGCAAGCCCGACCTGGCAGTGTGAAACTCCTTTTCTTTATACAAGAACAAGGAGTAGCACCCATGAGCTGAATGCATTGCCTTATAAATATTCAGAGGGCAGTTTGTTGGAATGTGAAACGAAGCCAGACAGATGAATTATTTAATGTTTGAAAGGATGCAGCTTTTCGTTTCTCCTTGTGCTGCCCTATTTTATTGCATCAGTAAATCGATCTTTAGTAAATTAATTTCCCTCCTTTTTTTTTTTTTGTTATTTGAGCAAGCATGGGGCATCACGGGCTGGAGGAAACCTTTGCGGTCCCTGAGCAGATGCCAGGACACCTCCATAGCTGGGGACTCGAGCGTCAAGTGTCAGAAGAGGGTCCAGCTCCTGTCATTCATTCAGTGCTTTTTGATTTGCATTAGCACATCCAGTGCTTCCAAAAAGCACTGAGCAGGCGGCTTTGATGGAGACAGGCTGTGAGTGACTGACAGGGTGGTGACACTTTGGAGGCTGCTTTTGGGACAGCCCATGGAAGTGGATGTCAGGAGTTCAAACCCTGCAGTGCCCGTGTCTGGCCATAGAAGAGCAACCAACATCCACCTCCCAGCAATGCAACAACAAATGTAAAAAGCTGTCAGTCTTCCATAGAATCAATTAAGTTGGAAAAGACCTTTAAGATCATAGAATCACAGAATGTGAGGGGTTCAAAAGGGACTTCTAGAGATCATATAGTCCAACCCCCCTGCCAAAGCAGAATCCCCTAGGACAGGTCACACAAGGCTGCATCCAGGGGGTTTTGAAAGTCTCCAGGCCAGGAGACTCCACAACCTCTCTGGGCAGCTTGTTCAGGTGCTCTGTCACCCTCTTGGTAAAGAAGCTTCTTCTCATGTTGAGGTGCAACTTCCTATGTTCTAGCTTATCCCCATTATTCCTTGTTCTATTACTGGGCACCATTGAAAAAAGACTGGCCCCTTCCTCTTGACCCCCACCCCTCAGATATTTACAGATATTAATAAGATCCATCTCAGCCTTCTTTTCTTTAAACTAACCAGTCCAAATTCTCTCAGCCTTTCCTCATACGACAGATGTCCAAGTCCCTTTATCATCCTTGTAGCTGTCCATTGGATTCTCTCCAGTCCCTGTCTCTCCAGATCCCTGTCTCTTTGAGGAGCCCAAAATGGGATACAGTACTCCAAGGGTGCTGTCATCAAGTCTAGCTGTTTTCAGGCAGGGATCACTTAATCTGGAGTCCCTCCCTTAGGAAATGAGCATTAATTTCACCCCAAAATACTTTATTTGGTAATATATTTATGTGGGCAAAGAAGGGCAATGTGGTCCTGTGATAGCTTTTGTGGTTCAGGTGCCTGAGCAGAGCATTGGTGGAGTTTTCTTTGTGTTTGTGTCCAGTCACTGCCCCTCAGCCTCTCTGAGTATCGCATTACTGAATTTCCTTGCTTGTTCACCTGGCTGTTGAAAAGCACCTTGTGGTACGGGCCGACAGTTTCTTGGGGAAATTTCATCAGAGGTGAGATCAGAGCCACCAGCTTGGAGGGGAATTGAATTGGCCCTCACCAGATTTGGAACAGTGCAGTGGGTCCATTCACACCTAACCCTTCCAGTTAGTAAACATAGGGGATTCCCTTTTTTCACGTGTTGCAGCAGCAGTATAGTCCATAGTCTTAGACAAAAATGCCCAAAAATATTCTCTGGACTAGTTTGAAGTGTGAAAAGTTCCTGCTCTGAAGACTGATGTTCTCTCTCTCTCTTTTTTTTCCTCTTTATTTTTGTGTTTAATAGTTTTCTACTAGTTTTCTCCTGCCTTGTGCTGTCTGTCTTTTCAACCATTGACGAGTACCAGAACAGCTCAGAAGGGGCCCTTTACATACTGGTGAGTAATGTCGTTGCAAATGGATACATCAGTGAGGTATTAAAGTCAAAAACACACAGAAAATTGCGATTTGGGATGTTTAACTGTGGGTGAAAAAATAGGGAGAATGTGGAAAGGAATCTATCAGAAATAAATGAAAGATACTTTTAAGGATCTTTTAAACCTTCTGTCTCAGTTTTTTCCTGTATTTATTTTCAAATGCAAAGCAGGACTGATGGGAACTGAGAAGCAGTTTGACCAACAGCTCCCGACACTTAGAGCTGTGGATGCTCACTGTGTACAGGGAGCAGCTCACTTAGCTGCCTCTTCTCCTCCACTATAATGTTCCCGGCAACCATTTGATCTGTCATCAAGCTGCAGAGTTCTGTTCTTTAAATAGCCCAACAGCCCTCACACTGACAAGGTGGCTTCTGCCGCTGGAAGCAGACTGCTGTCACGTAGCCAGGCGGCCAATTCACCCATTTCCTTTGCTTTTGTCTTCCCCAGTCCCTGCCCTACACTGACATCAAAAGGTGCTGCAAGCTAATTAGGTCTTCATCAGGTTTGATATGAGAAAGATGAGGCAAACGTTGCTAGTGAAGAAGTTGGAGGCAAGCATGCACAGGATATTGGAGTAGTGATGGTGATGTGGTGCAGAGCATCAACAGGCTCTCCTGGCGTCAAGAGACAGATCTCCAGCACCCCTGTGCCAGAGAGCCCAGCACACAGGGATAAACCAGCCCAATTTGCTGGGGAAAAAGCTTAAATCATAGAATCACAGAACTGTTTAGGTTAGAAAAAACTTTCAAACTCATCAAGCTGTGAACCCAGCTGTCCGAAGGCCACTGCTAAACTCTGTTCCACAACTTTGAAACATGTCCAGGGGTAGGGACTCAACTCCCTCCCAGGGCAGCCTATTCAAGGCATATTGATCCTTTCCATTAAGATATTCTTCCCAAGGTCAAAACTAAACTTCCCCTGGAGCAACTTGAGGCTGTTTCATCTTGTCCTGTCACTCATTACTTGCAAGAAGAGACCAACCTCCACGTCTCTACAACCACCCTTCAGATATCCCTGTCCAAGGATGAAGCAGCTGGTGATTCCCATCTCTGGTCATCCCTGAGCTGCTCAGGGTTAATCTAGTCAAGTCCTGGAAACTAGCGGTAGAAAGAGAGGCAAATCCTTCTCAGTTCTGTGGTGGGAACATAAACAGAGTGTTAGAAAGTGTAAAACTAGTTCATAGCTACAATCTGCAGCGCTTCACCTCCTTCTCTCTAAAGACACCGCAGCAAAGATCTGATGATCTTACAAGCCCGGCCTCCCCATTTAATGCTGCAGACAGCTCTGTGATGTATTTACTGAGGTTATGGGATTGTGCTTGACTCTGGTACATACTCTCCATCGTGATTCTCTTGACTAACAGTGTGCTCTCCTTTGCAGGAAATCGTCACCATTGTGGTGTTTGGGGTTGAGTACTTTGTGAGGATCTGGGCTGCTGGATGCTGCTGCCGATACCGGGGCTGGAGGGGAAGGTTAAAATTTGCCCGCAAGCCTTTCTGTGTCATCGGTAAGCCCTGCCTCCCTGTGTGGGGTTTCCCAAACCACAAGGGCTGTTACAAGCACTTGCCTGCACAGTGCTCTAGTTTCTTATGTACATTGTGGGTTTGGTCTTCAGCTGCTTCAGCTTGAGCAGTGAAGGAGACCAAAAGTAAAAGTCCTAATGCATCATTTTCCTTAATCTCCACAAGACCACCCTATTTTCTGGGAGCTGTCATGGTGCCCTGCACATCCCAGGCATCGCTGACAGCTGTCCATGGCCGCAGGAAGAGGGTTTAGCTGAGAGAAACTGAATGTAGGAGCCGTGATCCCATGTCCAACCTCGACAAGAGATCGCTCAGGAGTCATTGAAAGTCTGCGTGTCTCGCTTTGCCTTCCTGGTGCTGATGAGCTGTCTCACAAGGGAGTTACAAGACTTAATTAATTCTTGTTCGAGAAGTATTTGGCGATCCTCTGGTGACCAGGGCCATCTGTGCACAGCAGTGATTTTTAGTGGGGTAAGGAGAGGGCAGTGAGGCCATGCCACTTGCTGTGGAGTCTGTGCAATGGTCATAGCAGGATTTCAGCTTTTTCCACAAAAAAACATGCTATAAAATTTGCATTGAAGACCGGGGAAGAGGGAAAGCTTCAGGATCCTCAGTTTGGGATACATAGAGCGAAGCTTGTTTTTTCTTGGCCTGTCTTTGTTCGTGAGCATCCTGGGGTAGCCATGGTGGACCTCTAGGTTTTCATTCCAAATGTAAGTAGGGGATTCACCTTCCCACCTTCAGACAACCCTGTGTAACAGGCAGCTGTGGCTTGATGGAGAAAGGATTCTGCAAGGATTTGATCCAGTTTAGCAGAGCTATTGTAGAATTATAGAATAGTTTAGGTTGGAAGGGACCTCAGAGATCATTCAGTCTCAACTCCCTGCCATGGGCCCAGGTTGTCCAGAGCCCCACCCAACCTGTTCTTGAACCCTTCCAGGGATGGGCATCTGCAGCCTCCCTGGACAGCAACTGGATCATACCAGAGTTCAGGCTTTGTGATGTTTGTCGCATTTTCTATGGGAGGGATGAGATGGTAACTAGGGTGAAGATAAGGTGAAGATTTCTGCTGTTTTCTTCCAAGGACAAGAATCAGCTGACACAAGACTGCTTTTGCACACAGCCTTCTGCTGCCAGGCCCATTTGGTGGTGGTTCAGCAGCATTTCTCCAGCTTTCAGTGTTCTCTCTTCATGCAGACATCATGGTGCTGATTGCATCCATCGCCGTGCTGGCAGCAGGGTCCCAGGGAAACGTCTTTGCCACCTCGGCCCTCAGGAGTTTGAGATTCCTGCAGATCCTGCGCATGATCCGCATGGACCGGCGTGGTGGCACCTGGAAGCTGCTGGGCTCTGTGGTTTATGCACACAGTAAGGTGAGCAAGTGCCGAGCAAGTGCCAAGCAAGGATGGTGAGTTGCTCTTCACATGTTCCCTACCAGAGACAATGCTTTGGTTCAGTTCTTCACTCCAATATCTCCCAGGCCTGGGGAGATTGGAGAGCCACCGTAGGTGATACGGGGTGCTATGCAACATCAGACTCAAGGTCTGATGGAACCTTACAACCAGTAGAAATGTTTAGATGTTTGCAAGGAATATCAGTTTCCTACACTTTTTCCCCTGAAAAAGCTTTGCCAGCTTACCCAGAACTGTATAAAAATCATAAGGAGTTTGTGGGTCTCTTGTCCAGCTTTGCATTAACTTCACCCAAACCAAATTGCTCCATTGGGTTCTGAATTAAAACTTCTCTGAAGTTGAAGCATCTTATGTCCAGATTCCAGTTTTGTCACTCCTCATCAGTTAGTGAAAGAAGCCTGCCCCAAGCAGAGTCCCCAGGGATTTGGGGGTTCCCGTATCTGTTTTAACACCACGTCCCTCTATGAATTGGGGAAATAGTCTTTTTTTTCTTTATCTTAGTTTTGCGTCTTGCGATAATGAGCTGTTAACCCTCCCTTTCCTCCTCTGTTTGCTGTATGTGCCTAGATAATGGGGTGTCCAGAATGGAGATCACCCCATATACATGGCCCCATCTCCAAAAGTATCACTCACTACTATCGCTCTCCAACTGAAACCCCAAAAAGCCTTTACAAAAAAAAAAAGCAGGAAAAGTTGAGATTCAACAGCAAACAGCTCTTCACTCAGCTTTTGGAGATGTGCACCAGGACTGCAATTACTCTCTTCTATCCCTTAATGATCCTGCAGGAGCTGATTACTGCCTGGTATATTGGCTTCCTGTGCCTCATCCTGGCCTCTTTCCTGGTGTACTTGGCCGAGAAAGGAGAAAATGAGCACTTTGATACATACGCAGATGCACTCTGGTGGGGTCTGGTAAGTAATTTCCATAGAGCAGCTGCTGGTTATTAAAATAAAATGTCCATTAACCCTCCATCTTCTATCACTTAGGTGAGGAATCAACTTTCTGAGTGCTTGGTTAACGTTTTTATTAAATGGTTTCAGGCTACTCCATTTAGATCTTGTGTTTTCTATGGGGTTTATCAAGAAAAATGATATTAAGGGATCACATTGCTCAAATTAGCTGGAGCTGCAAGGAAATTGGGAACTTGGGTGCTCTCCGTCATGAAGTTTAGCTCTATCACTTCAGCAGAGACAGCTCAGATGAAGACCCAGTGCTGTGGTGGGGTTTGATAATCCTTTTGACAGCTAATTGGTGCAATTTTAATTATTTAATTAAATAATAGTTGAGCAACACACTGGAATAAATTGTATGCAGTGAGCCAGGTCTGGGTGCCAGAAAAGACCCCAGTGCTGGAGCGTCTCCCCTCAGTCCCATCTTTGCTGACAAAGGAGGAAAGTGTGATACTTGTGGTTTTGCTTTACATGTGAATTATTGGATTAGCTGATTAACAAAGAGAGAATTAATGAAATTCTAATCTTCTTGTGCTATTGTTCTTGTGCTCCAACACCATGGTGCTGGTTTGGCCTTGATTACAAACACATGTAATGGAAATCCCCCATCTGATCAAATCCCAGTAACAGGCTTGGGGTGGAATTGGCTGATCAAGCAGCTCCTGTGTTCTGATAAAGGGAAAGAAGCAGCAAATTGCTTTTCAAATTCCTTGGTTGTGACAGAAAAATAAAAAAGCCTAGTGTGACATAACTAGAAAATAAACAGAAAGGAAAAAGCGACCACCTCAGCTTAGAGCTCAGTCTGGGGAGAACCACGTGCAGATTTATCCCTTCTGCTTCCTGGTCTTTGACAGAGGATCATACCGTCCCCATTTCAGGACATGGAGCTTCATCAGGCTGTTTTGCCAGAGAAGCTCAGAGTAAAATTTGAACTTCATTGTAAGAAATAGAGTCATAGAATGTATTGGGTTGGAAAGAACTTCCAAAGGCCATCTAGTCCAACCCTCTACAACAGGCAGGGCCGTCTCTAACCAGTTCGGGTTGCCCAGAGTCCCATCCAGCCTGACCCTGAATGGCTCCAGGGATGGGGATTCCACCAGCTCTCTAGGCACCTTGTTCCAGGGTTCTATCACCCTCAGATTCAAGAACTTTTTCCTCATGTCCAGCCTCAATTTACCCTTTTCTAGCTCAAAACCATGACCCCTCATCGTGTTGTTCCATGCCTTTTGTCATTGTCCAACTCATCAGTCCAATACAGACAGATGTTAAGGGATGAGTGCAATAAATCAAATCTCATCCCGTGATTTCCTCTTGGTGGATCCAGTCTTTGTAGTTGTCTCCATCAATGATGAAACGTGTAGCCCAACTCTGCAGCCATTATGGAGAAAGCGTTGCTCGACTTCATGTTTCAGCAAGCAGTAGCCATGTACATGCATTTTCTAACCACTTGGTCAAAATGGCATCTAATTGATGGGGCTTTTAGTGGGTCTAACTAAGCAGCACTTTGGGATGGAGTTTCTATTTGTGAAAAAGTAATTTTATTCTATTCTGAGTCGATGTTTCCAAAGCCACATCAGCATGGTGTCTACTCCCAGCTCTGTTTGTGGGGGCTATGGAATGGGAACAACTTGCTGTTTGTCCCCAGGGATAGCTGAGGTCCATTGAGCTGAAGTCTCAAAGATGTTCCTAATCAGACCTGCCAGTCTCAGGCTATCAAAACCCTCTCAGAAGCCTTTGGGAAACCCAGCATTTCTCACTAGTGATACCTATGGAGCGAGTTGGGAAAGCTCCTCTTTACCTGCAGTTTTGGAGGTCAGGAGATTGTTTGTGACTACAGATCTGTCGGCTCCTTCCCCCAAAGCTCACACAGCAGCCTGCAGCCCTCCCTTGGTGCTCTGCAGTAATACTGTGAGGAGGAAAAAACATCCCTAAATTAGGTTGTGTGAAACAGCTGTAATTCATCATGTCAGGCTTATTTGCTCTTTGAAGTCAAAAAGAGACTGGTAGGTGCTGCTGGGGGCATTAGTAATAAAGAGCATCAAATTCTGATGCATGCAGATAGCCCTGTTATCTTCCATGAGGTGCCAAAAGGGGCTCTTGGAGAGCTGTTGTGCCCGTTCCCTTCCCTTGCCGAAAGCACAGCCCCATCTCCCGGGGGAGGCTCTGATCTGCCGCCAGCCTCTGCACCAGATGGCAGCTCTCTGTTAGCTGAAGGCATGAAAATGCTCCCAGCTGGTGTGAAAACTCGGCACGTTGAGCAGGGAGGGTGACAGGGCTGTCCTGGCTGTTGGGACTTCCCTGCTTCTCATGGAGATCCTCCTGAGCAGCCATGGTCCTCCCAATTGCACATTGGCCTGGTCAGCCTGGGTCACATAGTGACCCTAGCTCCTCCATAAAGCCATAGAATCATTTAAATTGGAAAAAACCTTCCAGCTCATCAAGTCCAACTATTAACCCAACTGTCCCAACGCCACTGCTAAACTCTGTCTGTAAGCTCCTTATACCATTGTGGTGGTGTGGGATTTTGGGGTGCATTGGTTCAGTTTTAGGGCCATCTGAGCATGGGCTATGTGGTGACCTCTTTCCTCCCTGCAGATCACTCTCACCACCATTGGCTATGGGGACAAGTACCCACAGACGTGGAATGGGCGGCTGCTGGCGGCAACATTCACCCTTATCGGTGTCTCCTTCTTCGCCCTTCCTGCTGTAAGTGGGGGCTGCAGCATCTTGTGGCGGGGGTGGGTCACAGATTATAGAATCATTTATAGAATGTTACGAGTTAGAAGGGACCTCTGGAGATCATCTAGTCCAATGCCGTTGCCAGAGCAGGATCCTCTAGGACAGGTCACACAAGGCTGCATCCAGGGGGTTTTGAAAGTCTCCAGGCCAGGAGACTCCACAACCTCTCTGGGCAGCTTGTTCAGGTGCTCTGTCACCCTCTTGGTAAAGAAGCTTCTTCTCATGTTGAGGTGCAACTTCCTATGTTCTAGCTTATCCCCATTATTCCTTGTTCTATTACTGGGCACCATTGAAAAAAGACTTGCCCCTTCCTCTTGACCCCCACCCCTCAGATATTTACAGACATTGATAAGACCTCTCTCAACCTTCTCTTTATTAAATTAACCAGCCCCAGTTCCCTTAGCCATTCCTCATAGTAGAGATGTTCATGTCCCTTCATCATCCTTGTACCTATCCATTGGACTCTCTCCAGTAGATCCCTGTTTCTCTTGAAGCCATCTCTCAGCTCAGTGGCTGCTGAGTCAAAAAAAAAGGTGGAGGGAGAGAAGGGGAAACTGTCTGAATATCCAGATACAAGTGAATGGGATGCAGACCCTTAGGTCTGACTCTGCACTAACATTTACTGAAGTGAAACATCTTTCTTTTCCTGCAAAGGACTCTTCTTAGAGGTGATGACCCCATTGTAGCACATTACCTCCATCTCTGGATGGCTTGGATATGATTTTCCCTGATGACGATCATTTGCTGAAGGCCACCACAATGTGATTTTTTTTGTATTATATGAGCTGTCTGGAGGTAGTTTGGGGAAAGCACTGATTCCAGAGGATCCCAGTAAAGGCTGCTCCTCCTTCCTGGGGAGCATGTCTGCCTTGGATGGTGGCTTCTTCCTCTGAAGCAAAAACACCTGAACTAGTCCAAACCTTTGAAAGGAATTCAGCTGCAGTTTGTAAGCAAGAGCTCCACTAACACCCTGCTAACTGCCAATCTTAATTATCCTCCCCAGGGCATCTTGGGTTCAGGGTTTGCTCTGAAGGTTCAGGAGCAACATCGACAGAAACACTTTGAGAAGAGGCGAAACCCAGCTGCTGGCTTGATTCAGGTGAGGATCACAGCCAAGGGCTACATTGACCTGATTTGGGGGGGTTTTAGAAGCCTCTGGGAATTGGGGCAGGTGAAAAATGGGGCCATGTGTGTAAGGTGTGAGACAGCAGCTGGTGACTGGTCTTGTCTAGGGATAAATGCCAGAAAATCAGCCATGGGAAAATAGCATATGTGTAGGCAAGCTGAGGGGGGGAAGAGGAACAAAATCCAGCCCAGCAAGACAGATGCATTAGGACAGGCTGTTTTCACCAAGCTTTTTAATTTTTTTCCCTCCCCCAAGAGAATATTTACACTGATATGAAATTACAATTGGGAGCATTTTCTTCATGGGAACAGATGTCTGCGCAGAAGGTTGGCCTTGCTGTGTGTCTTGGAGATTTGGAATTAGTTATTTCACATTCCTCTCACTCTCTCTGCATTTTTTTAATTCCCTAATGGGCATCAACCACCTGTTTGGTACTTGACCACAACACAACTGGGTCTTATCCACAGGCTGCTTGGAGATTTTATGCCACCAACCTGTCCCGAACAGACCTGCACTCCACCTGGCAGTACTATGAGCGCACTGTCACCGTCCCCATGTACAGGTACCTCTTCCACCTCTTCCTCCACCACTGCCTTTGTGATGCTGCTGTCTCCATAGTTGTTTTTGTTATATTTCATGTATTTGCTTATTTACTCCTTTTAAGTTAAACAAACCTGAGTTCAAGAGCTCTGTGGGCTGGAATATGCCTTTTCTTTTGGAGGTTTTTACCTTTTTTAATTTTCTTTTGCAGTGTTTCTTTTTTGACTTCATTTTAATTTCCCTGTTATATTGGTTTTTTTGTTTTGTTGGGTTTTTTTCCGTGTCCGTGCTCTTCTTTTCACCTTTATTTCTCCACATCTGCTGGTAGTTGCGTTGTGTTGTCACAGTTGCCGTGGCCAGGGGTGAAGACCAACCTCCCGAGCTGCCCTGGATCATAGGTAATCGCCGCTCAACTTGTGCCCTTGCTTTGGGCTCTCCTTGCTGAGATCTAATGGTCCTTCTGCCTTTCAGTAGATTTCTGACCCCTCTTCGGCCCAACTCTCTCCCCAGGTGCCTTTTCCTTGAATCTCTTTTTCTTTTCCCTTTTTTTTTCCTCCCAAGTGAAGAAAAACCCAAATGAGGATTTTCCCACTTCTTGTGTTTCATTTATCCATCACGATCCATTGTCTTGGGTAAGGAAGGATGGCAGAGCTGTGATGGGTGATGCTGATAAAACCACTGTGTTTCAGCAGCATCCATATGACTCTCTTGGAGGAGAAGTAGCTCATCATCACCTCCAGGCAGCTTTTTCAGCTGAAACTACACAGGTTAGAGCAGAACTGTGGGAATTTACAGCCTCTTGAGATTTGGCACTTGCTTTGTCTCACTGCCCTAAGGATGTGGGGAGGCACCCCATCACCCCCATCATGCTCCAGATTGGTGGCGTCAAGGAGGAGCCTTCCTCAGAAGCTGAAATGCAAAGTGTTCCTTTTCTGCTCCACACTGCCCTGCATCCCTTTCTGGAGTGTTTTTAGGGTCTCAGCCAAGTCTCTCTGGGTTTGTAGAGGAGTTGGACGTGTCTATTAGATATTCCTGTAGCTTCATGAGCATGATGGGGCTCCTGGTGTCCCAGCTCCCTGGCAGGGCTGTGTGGCAGCACTGGGTTGTGCGAGCTCAGGTGTGAATCCCGTTGTGTTTTTCCCATGTTACTGCTGCCTTTAGCCTTTGGACAGACAGTCTGGATGTATTTCTTAGGGGTAAGCAGTAGTCTGTGTTTGAAATGCAGCAGCCAGCCTGCTAAACCATCTTAAAAATCTGTTGGAAGTCTCGTTGTCATGGTCAGTAAGTTTTCATTGGATTTGTTCCCAGCGTGTGTCTCCATTGGTTGTTTTTTTTCCCCTACAAATTTATGAACAGACTTCAAGGTTTTGCCTGAAAAAAAATCCCAACAACCCAACAAAACAGAATAAATCTGCTTTCTGATAGCACTAAACCCACCTCCCCATTGAAACTGTCCCTTCCAGTAACCGACTGTTGCAGCACTGGCTGAGATCAGCTACTGGAATGGGATGAGAGCTAGAGCCTGGTCCAAAGTCCTCTGCAAAATGCAGAAAACCAGGGGCTGATTTCAGTAGACTTTGCCAGGTTTCACTGCTGTTTGACAGACTGACCTTGCCTCGCAGCCAGGCCTACAGTGATACCCTTTTGCATTAAGGACATTCTGAGGTAATTACCTTGCTACTTAATCTGCTTGTTAATAACCTCTATTGCCCACAGAACCTAATAGCCAGGAAGAAAATGAAACTAAAGCGTTCCAGAACAGGCCAAATAAAAATGTTGGGTTGGAGAAAGAGGCAAAAATGTGGTTTGGTGAAGAGCCCAGCTACCTTGAATACAAAGCCAGGACAAAGCTTAGCAGTTCCACTGGATGGTGGTGCTGTGGGTGCTGCTCCTTGGACAACATCACCTCAGGGCTTTCCTGGTCATTGGCTACTCAGCTCTCCCAGTTTCACCCTTAAAATCCTAGTGAGCATCACTTGGCAGAATGAGCCCTGGATGCACTGAAGGGATTTTTTACCAAGGAGATATTGAATGTGTTTTGGGTGCAATCACGTAAATCGACTGGAGAAAAAATAATAATTTTAAAAAGGGGTACCTGTATGTTCTGGCTGCAGCTTCCATCACTCACACTGTCCATTTATCCTTGTCTACCCACTTCACTAAGACAGGAGCTGGCAGCCCTGTGCTGGTGCAGCATGTCAAGCCCAGTGCAGCAGTAAGGTGATGGCTGCAGTGTGGTTATGAAGTGGGTTGGAGGAACTTGATATCCCCATCTCCTGCCCTGAGTGCAGTCATGCTACCTTGGCACCTTTCTGCTCTACATTGGGCTGCTTATTCCTCCCAGCAGGAACCCTGGGACTTGAGCTTCCCTGTCTTCCCAAGGCATCTCCACAAACACTGGCTGCTTGATAGGAGAAGGTGGTCACACGTGCCTTGGAGTAGCTCACGTCTCTTCAGAACATCCCCCAGATCACTGCAGCACAGCTAGTCTCACTTGGGGAAAATGTGAGGCCTCTGAGAGAACCTCATTAGTTGAACTCAAAATGTGGGAGAACCAAACCTGAAATTGGCACAAGGCAACCCTACATGTGGTTTGGGCTTGTGGAGCATAGTGTGGTGTGCTCAGACATCGTACCCTGTTGTACATCAGCTGCTAGATCTGCTGAAAAAGTAAATCTGCTCTTTATTGTCCCTTGTGAGAACAAGCCTTGATCTTCACTGTGTTCACGCATTGGTCTTTGCTATAAAAACTCCACAAGCACATCACACTCGGGGTACCCCTGGCTGATGGGACCAAGGGCTGTGGATGTGACACAAAAAGGTCTCTTGGAGGCCCCTACATTTGCCTTACTCTGTGGTGCCCATTTGCTTTCAGAGCAAGGTACCAGCTGCGTGTCCCCAAGGGTGAGACGGGCACACGGTGGATTCTGAGCTAGCTCTAATGGGAGCAAACAGCCCAAGGCTCCAGAGCTCAGCCCACACTCCCATGCTCACCTGTAAACCTGGTCACAGCACATCTGCTCCCAGGGATACGAGTGTTTCATGTGCTAATTTTCTTTATTCTTTTTCTTTTCCCCTTTCCTCCAACCCCACTTTTCTTCCCTCCCT